>OX254008.1:21543663-21546163 GCA_946000715.1 Vitis cinerea var. helleri x Vitis riparia | reverse complement strand
CCCCCGCGAGCCAAGCCAAGGTGCCACAGGGCCTTGCTTGGTGCCCCGCGAGCCAAGCCAAGGTGGCACGAGGCCTTGCATGGTGCCCGCCCGCGAGCCAAGCCAAGGTGCCACGGGGCCTTGCTTGGTGCCCGCGAGCCAAGCCAAGGTGGCACGGGGCCTTGCATGGTGCCCGCCCGCGAGCCAAGCCAAGGTGCCACGGGGCCTTGCTTGGTGCCCACGAGCCAAGCCAAGGTGCCACGGGGCCTTGCTTGGTGCCCACGAGCCAAGCCAAGGTGGCACGAGGCCTTGCATGGTGCCCGCCCGCGAGCCAAGCCAAGGTGCCACGGGGCCTTGCTTGGTGCCCGCGAGCCAAGCCAAGGTGCCACAGGGCCTTGCTTGGTGCCCGCGAGCCAAGCCAAGGTGGCACGGGGCCTTGCATGGTGCCCGCCCGCGAGCCAAGCCAAGGTGCCACGGGGCCTTGCTTGGTGCCCACGAGCCAAGCCAAGGTGGCACGAGGCCTTGCATGGTGCCTGCCCGCGAGCCAAGCCAAGGTGCCACGAGGCCTTGCTTGGTGCCCGCGAGCCAAGCCAAGGTGGCACGGGGCCTTGCTTGGTGCCTGCCCGCGAGCCAAGCCAAGGTGGCACGAGGCCTTGCATGGTGCCCGCCCGCGAGCCAAGCCAAGACACGCGACGCGTGCCACGGGGCCTTACTTGGTGCCCACGAGCCAAGCCAAGGTGCAACGGGGCCTTGCATGGTGCCCTCCCGCGAGCCAAGCCAAGGTGCCACGGGGCCTTGCTTGGTGCCCACGAGCCAAGCCAAGGTGGCACGAGGCCTTGCATGGTGCCTGCCCGCGAGCCAAGCCAAGGTGCCACGAGGCCTTGCTTGGTGCCCGCGAGCCAAGCCAAGGTGGCACGGGGCCTTGCTTGGTGCCTGCCCGCGAGCCAAGCCAAGGTGGCACGAGGCCTTGCATGGTGCCCGCCCGCGAGCCAAGCCAAGACACGCGACGCGTGCCACGGGGCCTTACTTGGTGCCCACGAGCCAAGCCAAGGTGCAACGGGGCCTTACATGGTGCCCTCCCGCGAGCCAAGCCAAGGTGCCACGGGGCCTTGCATGGTGCCCGCCCGCGAGCCAAGCCAAGACACGCGACACGTGCCACGGGGCCTTGCTTGGTGCCCGCGAGCCAAGCCAAGGTGGCACGAGGCCTTGCATGGTGCCCGCCCGCGAGCCAAGCCAAGGTGGCACGGGGCCTTGCTTGGTGCCCGCGAGCCAAGCCAAGATGGCACGGGGCCTTGCATGGTGCCTGCCCGCGAGCCAAGCCAAGGTGCCGCAAGGCCTTGCTTGGTGCCCGCGAGCCAAGCCAAGGTGGCACGGGGCCTTGCTTGGTGCCCGCCCGCGAGCCAAGCCAAGACACGCGACGCGTGCCACGGGGCCTTGCTTGGTGCCCGCGAGCCAAGCCAAGGTAGCACGAGGCCTTGCATGGTGCCCGCGAGCCAAGCCAAGGTGCCACGGGGGCCTTGCATGGTGCCCTCCCGCGAGCCAAGCCAAGGTGGCATGAGGCCTTGCTTGGTGCCCGCGAGCCAAGCCAAGGTGCCACGGGGGCCTTGCATGGTGCCCTCTCGCGAGCCAAGCCAAGGTGGCACGGGGCCTTGCTTGGTGCCCGCGAGCCAAGCCAAGGTGCCACGGGGCCTTGCTTGGTGCCCGCGAGCCAAGATAAGGTGCCACGGTGCCTTGCATGGTGCCCGTCCGTGAGCCAAGCCAAGACACGCGACACGTGCCACGGGGCCTTGCTTGGTGCCCGCGAGCCAAGCCAAGACACGCGACGCGTGCCACGGGGCCTTGCTTAGTGCCCACGAGCCGAGCCAAGACACATGATGCGTGCCACCTCCCGTGCCACGACAGCTACAATGACCCTCGATATGGTGCTAGAGGCTGTGCTAGGACACGTGACCCATGCCATGATGCGTGCCACGGCCCGAGGCACGACACGTCTCGCGTGCCACGACCCCCATGCCATGGTGCCACGACACCTGTAATGACCCATTCCATGGTGGTAGAGGCTGTGCCAAGACACATGGTGCGTGCCCTATCTGGATTTCGACCCTGATGCCTTGACAAGGTTCCGGATTATGGTCTATTGCTAATCACGGAATGTTATTAATCCATGGATTCATGTTGCAAAGGTTGTTCGCTATTTTTTTATATGGTTTTTTTAAGTAAAAAAATTTTAAAATAAATTTTGTTTAGACAATCCTTGGATTCTTTTTTAAGATTTCTTTTTCCCATATCAAATACAATTTTTAAAAATATTAAAAGTAATTTTTACTTATTTTTCCCCCATTTTTCTAAGTAAAAAAGCTAAAAAAAAATATTTTTTGGCCAAGAGAGCTTCACCAATCCTTGAATTCGTGTTCCATATATTTTTCCCATGTGAAATACATTTTTAAAAAATATTTACACTATTTTTTCCTCATTTTTACTATTTTTTAAGTAAAAAATTCGAAAAAAAAAATTATTTTTG
>OX254008.1:19846415-20242663 GCA_946000715.1 Vitis cinerea var. helleri x Vitis riparia | reverse complement strand
CCAGATACTCGCATAACAGTACATCTGTCAAAACAAGCTTTTCCCCCTATTTCCTTCTATCCAACACACTAGAAGTTGCACCTCAATCATACCACATAAGGGGACTCGGTGGTAATAACATGGCGGGTGCGATCATACCAGCACTAATGCACCGGATCCCATCAGAACTCCGCAGTTAAGCGTGCTTGGGCGAGAGTAGTACTAGGATGGGTGACCTCCTGGGAAGTCCTCGTGTTGCACCCCTTTTTCCCTTTTTACGACGTCCCAATAGGTTCCGCCCTTCCCATTTCCATCCGGACCGGCCGATCGTCGATCGGATCCCCCGATCGTCGGCTATCAGCCGTCGAAATCGATCGTCGCCGATTTCTGCCGTTTTCTCACACGTGAAAGTTTCCCCCATTTTAGGAGGATCGGCGCAGACGCTAACCTTTTCCGAGCTCCGAGGCGCAAGTTATGGCCCAAGACGTCTTTCCTCCCTAGTCTCCCCATCCGTCCGTCGAAAGGATGATCCGAGCCCACCATTGCGATCCTCGCGTCGAGACTCGCGGTTTGAAAAAAAAAAGGGTCCCCAAACTCTACCCGAAGGGCCCGAAAACCACCTGGCAAACTCTCGTTTCCACATTTCCCCCATCCACCCTTTAAAGTGACGATCAAACCCCAATCCATGCACCAAAACGCGAATCCAACCGTACGGATCGAAAGAATGTGCAAATTTTAAGAGGGGCACACCGTCCGATCTGGACGAACATCCCCAGATACTCGCATAACAGTACATCTGTCAAAACAAGCTTTTCCCCCTATTTCCTTCTATCCAACACACTAGAAGTTGCACCTCAATCATACCACATAAGGGGACTCGGTGGTAATAACATGGCGGGTGCGATCATACCAGCACTAATGCACCGGATCCCATCAGAACTCCGCAGTTAAGCGTGCTTGGGCGAGAGTAGTACTAGGATGGGTGACCTCCTGGGAAGTCCTCGTGTTGCACCCCTTTTTCCCTTTTTACGACGTCCCAATAGGTTCCGCCCTTCCCATTTCCATCCGGACCGGCCGATCGTCGATCGGATCCCCCGATCGTCGGCTATCAGCCGTCGAAATCGATCGTCGCCGATTTCTGCCGTTTTCTCACACGTGAAAGTTTCCCCCATTTTAGGAGGATCGGCGCAGACGCTAACCTTTTCCGAGCTCCGAGGCGCAAGTTATGGCCCAAGACGTCTTTCCTCCCTAGTCTCCCCATCCGTCCGTCGAAAGGATGATCCGAGCCCACCATTGCGATCCTCGCGTCGAGACTCGCGGTTTGAAAAAAAAAAGGGTCCCCAAACTCTACCCGAAGGGCCCGAAAACCACCTGGCAAACTCTCGTTTCCACATTTCCCCCATCCACCCTTTAAAGTGACGATCAAACCCCAATCCATGCACCAAAACGCGAATCCAACCGTACGGATCGAAAGAATGTGCAAATTTTAAGAGGGGCACACCGTCCGATCTGGACGAACATCCCCAGATACTCGCATAACAGTACATCTGTCAAAACAAGCTTTTCCCCCTATTTCCTTCTATCCAACACACTAGAAGTTGCACCTCAATCATACCACATAAGGGGACTCGGTGGTAATAACATGGCGGGTGCGATCATACCAGCACTAATGCACCGGATCCCATCAGAACTCCGCAGTTAAGCGTGCTTGGGCGAGAGTAGTACTAGGATGGGTGACCTCCTGGGAAGTCCTCGTGTTGCACCCCTTTTTCCCTTTTTACGACGTCCCAATAGGTTCCGCCCTTCCCATTTCCATCCGGACCGGCCGATCGTCGATCGGATCCCCCGATCGTCGGCTATCAGCCGTCGAAATCGATCGTCGCCGATTTCTGCCGTTTTCTCACACGTGAAAGTTTCCCCCATTTTAGGAGGATCGGCGCAGACGCTAACCTTTTCCGAGCTCCGAGGCGCAAGTTATGGCCCAAGACGTCTTTCCTCCCTAGTCTCCCCATCCGTCCGTCGAAAGGATGATCCGAGCCCACCATTGCGATCCTCGCGTCGAGACTCGCGGTTTGAAAAAAAAAAGGGTCCCCAAACTCTACCCGAAGGGCCCGAAAACCACCTGGCAAACTCTCGTTTCCACATTTCCCCCATCCACCCTTTAAAGTGACGATCAAACCCCAATCCATGCACCAAAACGCGAATCCAACCGTACGGATCGAAAGAATGTGCAAATTTTAAGAGGGGCACACCGTCCGATCTGGACGAACATCCCCAGATACTCGCATAACAGTACATCTGTCAAAACAAGCTTTTCCCCCTATTTCCTTCTATCCAACACACTAGAAGTTGCACCTCAATCATACCACATAAGGGGACTCGGTGGTAATAACATGGCGGGTGCGATCATACCAGCACTAATGCACCGGATCCCATCAGAACTCCGCAGTTAAGCGTGCTTGGGCGAGAGTAGTACTAGGATGGGTGACCTCCTGGGAAGTCCTCGTGTTGCACCCCTTTTTCCCTTTTTACGACGTCCCAATAGGTTCCGCCCTTCCCATTTCCATCCGGACCGGCCGATCGTCGATCGGATCCCCCGATCGTCGGCTATCAGCCGTCGAAATCGATCGTCGCCGATTTCTGCCGTTTTCTCACACGTGAAAGTTTCCCCCATTTTAGGAGGATCGGCGCAGACGCTAACCTTTTCCGAGCTCCGAGGCGCAAGTTATGGCCCAAGACGTCTTTCCTCCCTAGTCTCCCCATCCGTCCGTCGAAAGGATGATCCGAGCCCACCATTGCGATCCTCGCGTCGAGACTCGCGGTTTGAAAAAAAAAAGGGTCCCCAAACTCTACCCGAAGGGCCCGAAAACCACCTGGCAAACTCTCGTTTCCACATTTCCCCCATCCACCCTTTAAAGTGACGATCAAACCCCAATCCATGCACCAAAACGCGAATCCAACCGTACGGATCGAAAGAATGTGCAAATTTTAAGAGGGGCACACCGTCCGATCTGGACGAACATCCCCAGATACTCGCATAACAGTACATCTGTCAAAACAAGCTTTTCCCCCTATTTCCTTCTATCCAACACACTAGAAGTTGCACCTCAATCATACCACATAAGGGGACTCGGTGGTAATAACATGGCGGGTGCGATCATACCAGCACTAATGCACCGGATCCCATCAGAACTCCGCAGTTAAGCGTGCTTGGGCGAGAGTAGTACTAGGATGGGTGACCTCCTGGGAAGTCCTCGTGTTGCACCCCTTTTTCCCTTTTTACGACGTCCCAATAGGTTCCGCCCTTCCCATTTCCATCCGGACCGGCCGATCGTCGATCGGATCCCCCGATCGTCGGCTATCAGCCGTCGAAATCGATCGTCGCCGATTTCTGCCGTTTTCTCACACGTGAAAGTTTCCCCCATTTTAGGAGGATCGGCGCAGACGCTAACCTTTTCCGAGCTCCGAGGCGCAAGTTATGGCCCAAGACGTCTTTCCTCCCTAGTCTCCCCATCCGTCCGTCGAAAGGATGATCCGAGCCCACCATTGCGATCCTCGCGTCGAGACTCGCGGTTTGAAAAAAAAAAGGGTCCCCAAACTCTACCCGAAGGGCCCGAAAACCACCTGGCAAACTCTCGTTTCCACATTTCCCCCATCCACCCTTTAAAGTGACGATCAAACCCCAATCCATGCACCAAAACGCGAATCCAACCGTACGGATCGAAAGAATGTGCAAATTTTAAGAGGGGCACACCGTCCGATCTGGACGAACATCCCCAGATACTCGCATAACAGTACATCTGTCAAAACAAGCTTTTCCCCCTATTTCCTTCTATCCAACACACTAGAAGTTGCACCTCAATCATACCACATAAGGGGACTCGGTGGTAATAACATGGCGGGTGCGATCATACCAGCACTAATGCACCGGATCCCATCAGAACTCCGCAGTTAAGCGTGCTTGGGCGAGAGTAGTACTAGGATGGGTGACCTCCTGGGAAGTCCTCGTGTTGCACCCCTTTTTCCCTTTTTACGACGTCCCAATAGGTTCCGCCCTTCCCATTTCCATCCGGACCGGCCGATCGTCGATCGGATCCCCCGATCGTCGGCTATCAGCCGTCGAAATCGATCGTCGCCGATTTCTGCCGTTTTCTCACACGTGAAAGTTTCCCCCATTTTAGGAGGATCGGCGCAGACGCTAACCTTTTCCGAGCTCCGAGGCGCAAGTTATGGCCCAAGACGTCTTTCCTCCCTAGTCTCCCCATCCGTCCGTCGAAAGGATGATCCGAGCCCACCATTGCGATCCTCGCGTCGAGACTCGCGGTTTGAAAAAAAAAAGGGTCCCCAAACTCTACCCGAAGGGCCCGAAAACCACCTGGCAAACTCTCGTTTCCACATTTCCCCCATCCACCCTTTAAAGTGACGATCAAACCCCAATCCATGCACCAAAACGCGAATCCAACCGTACGGATCGAAAGAATGTGCAAATTTTAAGAGGGGCACACCGTCCGATCTGGACGAACATCCCCAGATACTCGCATAACAGTACATCTGTCAAAACAAGCTTTTCCCCCTATTTCCTTCTATCCAACACACTAGAAGTTGCACCTCAATCATACCACATAAGGGGACTCGGTGGTAATAACATGGCGGGTGCGATCATACCAGCACTAATGCACCGGATCCCATCAGAACTCCGCAGTTAAGCGTGCTTGGGCGAGAGTAGTACTAGGATGGGTGACCTCCTGGGAAGTCCTCGTGTTGCACCCCTTTTTCCCTTTTTACGACGTCCCAATAGGTTCCGCCCTTCCCATTTCCATCCGGACCGGCCGATCGTCGATCGGATCCCCCGATCGTCGGCTATCAGCCGTCGAAATCGATCGTCGCCGATTTCTGCCGTTTTCTCACACGTGAAAGTTTCCCCCATTTTAGGAGGATCGGCGCAGACGCTAACCTTTTCCGAGCTCCGAGGCGCAAGTTATGGCCCAAGACGTCTTTCCTCCCTAGTCTCCCCATCCGTCCGTCGAAAGGATGATCCGAGCCCACCATTGCGATCCTCGCGTCGAGACTCGCGGTTTGAAAAAAAAAAGGGTCCCCAAACTCTACCCGAAGGGCCCGAAAACCACCTGGCAAACTCTCGTTTCCACATTTCCCCCATCCACCCTTTAAAGTGACGATCAAACCCCAATCCATGCACCAAAACGCGAATCCAACCGTACGGATCGAAAGAATGTGCAAATTTTAAGAGGGGCACACCGTCCGATCTGGACGAACATCCCCAGATACTCGCATAACAGTACATCTGTCAAAACAAGCTTTTCCCCCTATTTCCTTCTATCCAACACACTAGAAGTTGCACCTCAATCATACCACATAAGGGGACTCGGTGGTAATAACATGGCGGGTGCGATCATACCAGCACTAATGCACCGGATCCCATCAGAACTCCGCAGTTAAGCGTGCTTGGGCGAGAGTAGTACTAGGATGGGTGACCTCCTGGGAAGTCCTCGTGTTGCACCCCTTTTTCCCTTTTTACGACGTCCCAATAGGTTCCGCCCTTCCCATTTCCATCCGGACCGGCCGATCGTCGATCGGATCCCCCGATCGTCGGCTATCAGCCGTCGAAATCGATCGTCGCCGATTTCTGCCGTTTTCTCACACGTGAAAGTTTCCCCCATTTTAGGAGGATCGGCGCAGACGCTAACCTTTTCCGAGCTCCGAGGCGCAAGTTATGGCCCAAGACGTCTTTCCTCCCTAGTCTCCCCATCCGTCCGTCGAAAGGATGATCCGAGCCCACCATTGCGATCCTCGCGTCGAGACTCGCGGTTTGAAAAAAAAAAGGGTCCCCAAACTCTACCCGAAGGGCCCGAAAACCACCTGGCAAACTCTCGTTTCCACATTTCCCCCATCCACCCTTTAAAGTGACGATCAAACCCCAATCCATGCACCAAAACGCGAATCCAACCGTACGGATCGAAAGAATGTGCAAATTTTAAGAGGGGCACACCGTCCGATCTGGACGAACATCCCCAGATACTCGCATAACAGTACATCTGTCAAAACAAGCTTTTCCCCCTATTTCCTTCTATCCAACACACTAGAAGTTGCACCTCAATCATACCACATAAGGGGACTCGGTGGTAATAACATGGCGGGTGCGATCATACCAGCACTAATGCACCGGATCCCATCAGAACTCCGCAGTTAAGCGTGCTTGGGCGAGAGTAGTACTAGGATGGGTGACCTCCTGGGAAGTCCTCGTGTTGCACCCCTTTTTCCCTTTTTACGACGTCCCAATAGGTTCCGCCCTTCCCATTTCCATCCGGACCGGCCGATCGTCGATCGGATCCCCCGATCGTCGGCTATCAGCCGTCGAAATCGATCGTCGCCGATTTCTGCCGTTTTCTCACACGTGAAAGTTTCCCCCATTTTAGGAGGATCGGCGCAGACGCTAACCTTTTCCGAGCTCCGAGGCGCAAGTTATGGCCCAAGACGTCTTTCCTCCCTAGTCTCCCCATCCGTCCGTCGAAAGGATGATCCGAGCCCACCATTGCGATCCTCGCGTCGAGACTCGCGGTTTGAAAAAAAAAAGGGTCCCCAAACTCTACCCGAAGGGCCCGAAAACCACCTGGCAAACTCTCGTTTCCACATTTCCCCCATCCACCCTTTAAAGTGACGATCAAACCCCAATCCATGCACCAAAACGCGAATCCAACCGTACGGATCGAAAGAATGTGCAAATTTTAAGAGGGGCACACCGTCCGATCTGGACGAACATCCCCAGATACTCGCATAACAGTACATCTGTCAAAACAAGCTTTTCCCCCTATTTCCTTCTATCCAACACACTAGAAGTTGCACCTCAATCATACCACATAAGGGGACTCGGTGGTAATAACATGGCGGGTGCGATCATACCAGCACTAATGCACCGGATCCCATCAGAACTCCGCAGTTAAGCGTGCTTGGGCGAGAGTAGTACTAGGATGGGTGACCTCCTGGGAAGTCCTCGTGTTGCACCCCTTTTTCCCTTTTTACGACGTCCCAATAGGTTCCGCCCTTCCCATTTCCATCCGGACCGGCCGATCGTCGGCTATCAGCCGTCGAAATCGATCGTCGCCGATTTCTGCCGTTTTCTCACACGTGAAAGTTTCCCCCATTTTAGGAGGATCGGCGCAGACGCTAACCTTTTCCGAGCTCCGAGGCGCAAGTTATGGCCCAAGACGTCTTTCCTCCCTAGTCTCCCCATCCGTCCGTCGAAAGGATGATCCGAGCCCACCATTGCGATCCTCGCGTCGAGACTCGCGGTTTGAAAAAAAAAAGGGTCCCCAAACTCTACCCGAAGGGCCCGAAAACCACCTGGCAAACTCTCGTTTCCACATTTCCCCCATCCACCCTTTAAAGTGACGATCAAACCCCAATCCATGCACCAAAACGCGAATCCAACCGTACGGATCGAAAGAATGTGCAAATTTTAAGAGGGGCACACCGTCCGATCTGGACGAACATCCCCAGATACTCGCATAACAGTACATCTGTCAAAACAAGCTTTTCCCCCTATTTCCTTCTATCCAACACACTAGAAGTTGCACCTCAATCATACCACATAAGGGGACTCGGTGGTAATAACATGGCGGGTGCGATCATACCAGCACTAATGCACCGGATCCCATCAGAACTTCGCAGTTAAGCGTGCTTGGGCGAGAGTAGTACTAGGATGGGTGACCTCCTGGGAAGTCCTCGTGTTGCACCCCTTTTTCCCTTTTTATGACGTCCCAATAGGTTCCGCCCTTCCCATTTCCATCCGGACCGGCCGATCGTCGATCGGATCCCCCGATCGTCGGCTATCAGCCGTCGAAATCGATCGTCGCCGATTTCTGCCGTTTTCTCACACGTGAAAGTTTCCCCCATTTTAGGAGGATCGGCGCAGACGCTAACCTTTTCCGAGCTCCGAGGCGCAAGTTATGGCCCAAGACGTCTTTCCTCCCTAGTCTCCCCATCCGTCCGTCGAAAGGATGATCCGAGCCCACCATTGCGATCCTCGCGTCGAGACTCGCGGTTTGAAAAAAAAAAGGGTCCCCAAACTCTACCCGAAGGGCCCGAAAACCACCTGGCAAACTCTCGTTTCCACATTTCCCCCATCCACCCTTTAAAGTGACGATCAAACCCCAATCCATGCACCAAAACGCGAATCCAACCGTACGGATCGAAAGAATGTGCAAATTTTAAGAGGGGCACACCGTCCGATCTGGACGAACATCCCCAGATACTCGCATAACAGTACATCTGTCAAAACAAGCTTTTCCCCCTATTTCCTTCTATCCAACACACTAGAAGTTGCACCTCAATCATACCACATAAGGGGACTCGGTGGTAATAACATGGCGGGTGCGATCATACCAGCACTAATGCACCGGATCCCATCAGAACTCCGCAGTTAAGCGTGCTTGGGCGAGAGTAGTACTAGGATGGGTGACCTCCTGGGAAGTCCTCGTGTTGCACCCCTTTTTCCCTTTTTACGACGTCCCAATAGGTTCCGCCCTTCCCATTTCCATCCGGACCGGCCGATCGTCGATCGGATCCCCCGATCGTCGGCTATCAGCCGTCGAAATCGATCGTCGCCGATTTCTGCCGTTTTCTCACACGTGAAAGTTTTCCCCATTTTAGGAGGATCGGCGCAGACGCTAACCTTTTCCGAGCTCCGAGGCGCAAGTTATGGCCCAAGACGTCTTTCCTCCCTAGTCTCCCCATCCGTCCGTCGAAAGGATGATCCGAGCCCACCATTGCGATCCTCGCGTCGAGACTCGCGGTTTGAAAAAAAAAAAGGGTCCCCAAACTCTACCCGAAGGGCCCGAAAACCACCTGGCAAACTCTCGTTTCCACATTTCCCCCATCCACCCTTTAAAGTGACGATCAAACCCCAATCCATGCACCAAAACGCGAATCCAACCGTACGGATCGAAAGAATGTGCAAATTTTAAGAGGGGCACACCGTCCGATCTGGACGAACATCCCCAGATACTCGCATAACAGTACATCTGTCAAAACAAGCTTTTCCCCCTATTTCCTTCTATCCAACACACTAGAAGTTGCACCTCAATCATACCACATAAGGGGACTCGGTGGTAATAACATGGCGGGTGCGATCATACCAGCACTAATGCACCGGATCCCATCAGAACTTCGCAGTTAAGCGTGCTTGGGCGAGAGTAGTACTAGGATGGGTGACCTCCTGGGAAGTCCTCGTGTTGCACCCCTTTTTCCCTTTTTACGACGTCCCAATAGGTTCCGCCCTTCCCATTTCCATCCGGACCGGCCGATCGTCGATCGGATCCCCCGATCGTCGGCTATCAGCCGTCGAAATCGATCGTCGCCGATTTCTGCCGTTTTCTCACACGTGAAAGTTTCCCCCATTTTAGGAGGATCGGCGCAGACGCTAACCTTTTCCGAGCTCCGAGGCGCAAGTTATGGCCCAAGACGTCTTTCCTCCCTAGTCTCCCCATCCGTCCGTCGAAAGGATGATCCGAGCCCACCATTGCGATCCTCGCGTCGAGACTCGCGGTTTGAAAAAAAAAAAGGGTCCCCAAACTCTACCCGAAGGGCCCGAAAACCACCTGGCAAACTCTCGTTTCCACATTTCCCCCATCCACCCTTTAAAGTGACGATCAAACCCCAATCCATGCACCAAAACGCGAATCCAACCGTACGGATCGAAAGAATGTGCAAATTTTAAGAGGGGCACACCGTCCGATCTGGACGAACATCCCCAGATACTCGCATAACAGTACATCTGTCAAAACAAGCTTTTCCCCCTATTTCCTTCTATCCAACACACTAGAAGTTGCACCTCAATCATACCACATAAGGGGACTCGGTGGTAATAACATGGCGGGTGCGATCATACCAGCACTAATGCACCGGATCCCATCAGAACTCCGCAGTTAAGCGTGCTTGGGCGAGAGTAGTA
Source organism: Vitis cinerea var. helleri x Vitis riparia (assembly GCA_946000715.1). Taxonomy (NCBI): domain Eukaryota; kingdom Viridiplantae; phylum Streptophyta; class Magnoliopsida; order Vitales; family Vitaceae; genus Vitis; species Vitis cinerea var. helleri x Vitis riparia. The sequence continues at coordinate 20,232,717 of OX254008.1, read as the reverse complement.
CTAGGATGGGTGACCTCCTGGGAAGTCCTCGTGTTGCACCCCTTTTTCCCTTTTTACGACGTCCCAATAGGTTCCGCCCTTCCCATTTCCATCCGGACCGGCCGATCGTCGATCGGATCCCCCGATCGTCGGCTATCAGCCGTCGAAATCGATCGTCGCCGATTTCTGCCGTTTTCTCACACGTGAAAGTTTCCCCCATTTTAGGAGGATCGGCGCAGACGCTAACCTTTTCCGAGCTCCGAGGCGCAAGTTATGGCCCAAGACGTCTTTCCTCCCTAGTCTCCCCATCCGTCCGTCGAAAGGATGATCCGAGCCCACCATTGCGATCCTCGCGTCGAGACTCGCGGTTTGAAAAAAAAAAGGGTCCCCAAACTCTACCCGAAGGGCCCGAAAACCACCTGGCAAACTCTCGTTTCCACATTTCCCCCATCCACCCTTTAAAGTGACGATCAAACCCCAATCCATGCACCAAAACGCGAATCCAACCGTACGGATCGAAAGAATGTGCAAATTTTAAGAGGGGCACACCGTCCGATCTGGACGAACATCCCCAGATACTCGCATAACAGTACATCTGTCAAAACAAGCTTTTCCCCCTATTTCCTTCTATCCAACACACTAGAAGTTGCACCTCAATCATACCACATAAGGGGACTCGGTGGTAATAACATGGCGGGTGCGATCATACCAGCACTAATGCACCGGATCCCATCAGAACTCCGCAGTTAAGCGTGCTTGGGCGAGAGTAGTACTAGGATGGGTGACCTCCTGGGAAGTCCTCGTGTTGCACCCCTTTTTCCCTTTTTACGACGTCCCAATAGGTTCCGCCCTTCCCATTTCCATCCGGACCGGCCGATCGTCGATCGGATCCCCCGATCGTCGATCGGATCCCCCGATCGTCGGCTATCAGCCGTCGAAATCGATCGTCGCCGATTTCTGCCGTTTTCTCACACGTGAAAGTTTCCCCCATTTTAGGAGGATCGGCGCAGACGCTAACCTTTTCCGAGCTCCGAGGCGCAAGTTATGGCCCAAGACGTCTTTCCTCCCTAGTCTCCCCATCCGTCCGTCGAAAGGATGATCCGAGCCCACCATTGCGATCCTCGCGTCGAGACTCGCGGTTTGAAAAAAAAAAAGGGTCCCCAAACTCTACCCGAAGGGCCCGAAAACCACCTGGCAAACTCTCGTTTCCACATTTCCCCCATCCACCCTTTAAAGTGACGATCAAACCCCAATCCATGCACCAAAACGCGAATCCAACCGTACGGATCGAAAGAATGTGCAAATTTTAAGAGGGGCACACCGTCCGATCTGGACGAACATCCCCAGATACTCGCATAACAGTACATCTGTCAAAACAAGCTTTTCCCCCTATTTCCTTCTATCCAACACACTAGAAGTTGCACCTCAATCATACCACATAAGGGGACTCGGTGGTAATAACATGGCGGGTGCGATCATACCAGCACTAATGCACCGGATCCCATCAGAACTCCGCAGTTAAGCGTGCTTGGGCGAGAGTAGTACTAGGATGGGTGACCTCCTGGGAAGTCCTCGTGTTGCACCCCTTTTTCCCTTTTTACGACGTCCCAATAGGTTCCGCCCTTCCCATTTCCATCCGGACCGGCCGATCGTCGATCGGATCCCCCGATCGTCGGCTATCAGCCGTCGAAATCGATCGTCGCCGATTTCTGCCGTTTTCTCACACGTGAAAGTTTCCCCCATTTTAGGAGGATCGGCGCAGACGCTAACCTTTTCCGAGCTCCGAGGCGCAAGTTATGGCCCAAGACGTCTTTCCTCCCTAGTCTCCCCATCCGTCCGTCGAAAGGATGATCCGAGCCCACCATTGCGATCCTCGCGTCGAGACTCGCGGTTTGAAAAAAAAAAAGGGTCCCCAAACTCTACCCGAAGGGCCCGAAAACCACCTGGCAAACTCTCGTTTCCACATTTCCCCCATCCACCCTTTAAAGTGACGATCAAACCCCAATCCATGCACCAAAACGCGAATCCAACCGTACGGATCGAAAGAATGTGCAAATTTTAAGAGGGGCACACCGTCCGATCTGGACGAACATCCCCAGATACTCGCATAACAGTACATCTGTCAAAACAAGCTTTTCCCCCTATTTCCTTCTATCCAACACACTAGAAGTTGCACCTCAATCATACCACATAAGGGGACTCGGTGGTAATAACATGGCGGGTGCGATCATACCAGCACTAATGCACCGGATCCCATCAGAACTCCGCAGTTAAGCGTGCTTGGGCGAGAGTAGTACTAGGATGGGTGACCTCCTGGGAAGTCCTCGTGTTGCACCCCTTTTTCCCTTTTTACGACGTCCCAATAGGTTCCGCCCTTCCCATTTCCATCCGGACCGGCCGATCGTCGATCGGATCCCCCGATCGTCGGCTATCAGCCGTCGAAATCGATCGTCGCCGATTTCTGCCGTTTTCTCACACGTGAAAGTTTCCCCCATTTTAGGAGGATCGGCGCAGACGCTAACCTTTTCCGAGCTCCGAGGCGCAAGTTATGGCCCAAGACGTCTTTCCTCCCTAGTCTCCCCATCCGTCCGTCGAAAGGATGATCCGAGCCCACCATTGCGATCCTCGCGTCGAGACTCGCGGTTTGAAAAAAAAAAAGGGTCCCCAAACTCTACCCGAAGGGCCCGAAAACCACCTGGCAAACTCTCGTTTCCACATTTCCCCCATCCACCCTTTAAAGTGACGATCAAACCCCAATCCATGCACCAAAACGCGAATCCAACCGTACGGATCGAAAGAATGTGCAAATTTTAAGAGGGGCACACCGTCCGATCTGGACGAACATCCCCAGATACTCGCATAACAGTACATCTGTCAAAACAAGCTTTTCCCCCTATTTCCTTCTATCCAACACACTAGAAGTTGCACCTCAATCATACCACATAAGGGGACTCGGTGGTAATAACATGGCGGGTGCGATCATACCAGCACTAATGCACCGGATCCCATCAGAACTCCGCAGTTAAGCGTGCTTGGGCGAGAGTAGTACTAGGATGGGTGACCTCCTGGGAAGTCCTCGTGTTGCACCCCTTTTTCCCTTTTTACGACGTCCCAATAGGTTCCGCCCTTCCCATTTCCATCCGGACCGGCCGATCGTCGATCGGATCCCCCGATCGTCGGCTATCAGCCGTCGAAATCGATCGTCGCCGATTTCTGCCGTTTTCTCACACGTGAAAGTTTCCCCCATTTTAGGAGGATCGGCGCAGACGCTAACCTTTTCCGAGCTCCGAGGCGCAAGTTATGGCCCAAGACGTCTTTCCTCCCTAGTCTCCCCATCCGTCCGTCGAAAGGATGATCCGAGCCCACCATTGCGATCCTCGCGTCGAGACTCGCGGTTTGAAAAAAAAAAAGGGTCCCCAAACTCTACCCGAAGGGCCCGAAAACCACCTGGCAAACTCTCGTTTCCACATTTCCCCCATCCACCCTTTAAAGTGACGATCAAACCCCAATCCATGCACCAAAACGCGAATCCAACCGTACGGATCGAAAGAATGTGCAAATTTTAAGAGGGGCACACCGTCCGATCTGGACGAACATCCCCAGATACTCGCATAACAGTACATCTGTCAAAACAAGCTTTTCCCCCTATTTCCTTCTATCCAACACACTAGAAGTTGCACCTCAATCATACCACATAAGGGGACTCGGTGGTAATAACATGGCGGGTGCGATCATACCAGCACTAATGCATCGGATCCCATCAGAACTCCGCAGTTAAGCGTGCTTGGGCGAGAGTAGTACTAGGATGGGTGACCTCCTGGGAAGTCCTCGTGTTGCACCCCTTTTTCCCTTTTTACGACGTCCCAATAGGTTCCGCCCTTCCCATTTCCATCCGGACCGGCCGATCGTCGATCGGATCCCCCGATCGTCGGCTATCAGCCGTCGAAATCGATCGTCGCCGATTTCTGCCGTTTTCTCACACGTGAAAGTTTCCCCCATTTTAGGAGGATCGGCGCAGACGCTAACCTTTTCCGAGCTCCGAGGCGCAAGTTATGGCCCAAGACGTCTTTCCTCCCTAGTCTCCCCATCCGTCCGTCGAAAGGATGATCCGAGCCCACCATTGCGATCCTCGCGTCGAGACTCGCGGTTTGAAAAAAAAAAAGGGTCCCCAAACTCTACCCGAAGGGCCCGAAAACCACCTGGCAAACTCTCGTTTCCACATTTCCCCCATCCACCCTTTAAAGTGACGATCAAACCCCAATCCATGCACCAAAACGCGAATCCAACCGTACGGATCGAAAGAATGTGCAAATTTTAAGAGGGGCACACCGTCCGATCTGGACGAACATCCCCAGATACTCGCATAACAGTACATCTGTCAAAACAAGCTTTTCCCCCTATTTCCTTCTATCCAACACACTAGAAGTTGCACCTCAATCATACCACATAAGGGGACTCGGTGGTAATAACATGGCGGGTGCGATCATACCAGCACTAATGCACCGGATCCCATCAGAACTCCGCAGTTAAGCGTGCTTGGGCGAGAGTAGTACTAGGATGGGTGACCTCCTGGGAAGTCCTCGTGTTGCACCCCTTTTTCCCTTTTTACGACGTCCCAATAGGTTCCGCCCTTCCCATTTCCATCCGGACCGGCCGATCGTCGATCGGATCCCCCGATCGTCGGCTATCAGCCGTCGAAATCGATCGTCGCCGATTTCTGCCGTTTTCTCACACGTGAAAGTTTCCCCCATTTTAGGAGGATCGGCGCAGACGCTAACCTTTTCCGAGCTCCGAGGCGCAAGTTATGGCCCAAGACGTCTTTCCTCCCTAGTCTCCCCATCCGTCCGTCGAAAGGATGATCCGAGCCCACCATTGCGATCCTCGCGTCGAGACTCGCGGTTTGAAAAAAAAAAAGGGTCCCCAAACTCTACCCGAAGGGCCCGAAAACCACCTGGCAAACTCTCGTTTCCACATTTCCCCCATCCACCCTTTAAAGTGACGATCAAACCCCAATCCATGCACCAAAACGCGAATCCAACCGTACGGATCGAAAGAATGTGCAAATTTTAAGAGGGGCACACCGTCCGATCTGGACGAACATCCCCAGATACTCGCATAACAGTACATCTGTCAAAACAAGCTTTTCCCCCTATTTCCTTCTATCCAACACACTAGAAGTTGCACCTCAATCATACCACATAAGGGGACTCGGTGGTAATAACATGGCGGGTGCGATCATACCAGCACTAATGCATCGGATCCCATCAGAACTCCGCAGTTAAGCGTGCTTGGGCGAGAGTAGTACTAGGATGGGTGACCTCCTGGGAAGTCCTCGTGTTGCACCCCTTTTTCCCTTTTTACGACGTCCCAATAGGTTCCGCCCTTCCCATTTCCATCCGGACCGGCCGATCGTCGATCGGATCCCCCGATCGTCGGCTATCAGCCGTCGAAATCGATCGTCGCCGATTTCTGCCGTTTTCTCACACGTGAAAGTTTCCCCCATTTTAGGAGGATCGGCGCAGACGCTAACCTTTTCCGAGCTCCGAGGCGCAAGTTATGGCCCAAGACGTCTTTCCTCCCTAGTCTCCCCATCCGTCCGTCGAAAGGATGATCCGAGCCCACCATTGCGATCCTCGCGTCGAGACTCGCGGTTTGAAAAAAAAAAAGGGTCCCCAAACTCTACCCGAAGGGCCCGAAAACCACCTGGCAAACTCTCGTTTCCACATTTCCCCCATCCACCCTTTAAAGTGACGATCAAACCCCAATCCATGCACCAAAACGCGAATCCAACCGTACGGATCGAAAGAATGTGCAAATTTTAAGAGGGGCACACCGTCCGATCTGGACGAACATCCCCAGATACTCGCATAACAGTACATCTGTCAAAACAAGCTTTTCCCCCTATTTCCTTCTATCCAACACACTAGAAGTTGCACCTCAATCATACCACATAAGGGGACTCGGTGGTAATAACATGGCGGGTGCGATCATACCAGCACTAATGCACCGGATCCCATCAGAACTCCGCAGTTAAGCGTGCTTGGGCGAGAGTAGTACTAGGATGGGTGACCTCCTGGGAAGTCCTCGTGTTGCACCCCTTTTTCCCTTTTTACGACGTCCCAATAGGTTCCGCCCTTCCCATTTCCATCCGGACCGGCCGATCGTCGATCGGATCCCCCGATCGTCGGCTATCAGCCGTCGAAATCGATCGTCGCCGATTTCTGCCGTTTTCTCACACGTGAAAGTTTCCCCCATTTTAGGAGGATCGGCGCAGACGCTAACCTTTTCCGAGCTCCGAGGCGCAAGTTATGGCCCAAGACGTCTTTCCTCCCTAGTCTCCCCATCCGTCCGTCGAAAGGATGATCCGAGCCCACCATTGCGATCCTCGCGTCGAGACTCGCGGTTTGAAAAAAAAAAAGGGTCCCCAAACTCTACCCGAAGGGCCCGAAAACCACCTGGCAAACTCTCGTTTCCACATTTCCCCCATCCACCCTTTAAAGTGACGATCAAACCCCAATCCATGCACCAAAACGCGAATCCAACCGTACGGATCGAAAGAATGTGCAAATTTTAAGAGGGGCACACCGTCCGATCTGGACGAACATCCCCAGATACTCGCATAACAGTACATCTGTCAAAACAAGCTTTTCCCCCTATTTCCTTCTATCCAACACACTAGAAGTTGCACCTCAATCATACCACATAAGGGGACTCGGTGGTAATAACATGGCGGGTGCGATCATACCAGCACTAATGCACCGGATCCCATCAGAACTCCGCAGTTAAGCGTGCTTGGGCGAGAGTAGTACTAGGATGGGTGACCTCCTGGGAAGTCCTCGTGTTGCACCCCTTTTTCCCTTTTTACGACGTCCCAATAGGTTCCGCCCTTCCCATTTCCATCCGGACCGGCCGATCGTCGATCGGATCCCCCGATCGTCGGCTATCAGCCGTCGAAATCGATCGTCGCCGATTTCTGCCGTTTTCTCACACGTGAAAGTTTCCCCCATTTTAGGAGGATCGGCGCAGACGCTAACCTTTTCCGAGCTCCGAGGCGCAAGTTATGGCCCAAGACGTCTTTCCTCCCTAGTCTCCCCATCCGTCCGTCGAAAGGATGATCCGAGCCCACCATTGCGATCCTCGCGTCGAGACTCGCGGTTTGAAAAAAAAAAAGGGTCCCCAAACTCTACCCGAAGGGCCCGAAAACCACCTGGCAAACTCTCGTTTCCACATTTCCCCCATCCACCCTTTAAAGTGACGATCAAACCCCAATCCATGCACCAAAACGCGAATCCAACCGTACGGATCGAAAGAATGTGCAAATTTTAAGAGGGGCACACCGTCCGATCTGGACGAACATCCCCAGATACTCGCATAACAGTACATCTGTCAAAACAAGCTTTTCCCCCTATTTCCTTCTATCCAACACACTAGAAGTTGCACCTCAATCATACCACATAAGGGGACTCGGTGGTAATAACATGGCGGGTGCGATCATACCAGCACTAATGCACCGGATCCCATCAGAACTCCGCAGTTAAGCGTGCTTGGGCGAGAGTAGTACTAGGATGGGTGACCTCCTGGGAAGTCCTCGTGTTGCACCCCTTTTTCCCTTTTTACGACGTCCCAATAGGTTCCGCCCTTCCCATTTCCATCCGGACCGGCCGATCGTCGATCGGATCCCCCGATCGTCGGCTATCAGCCGTCGAAATCGATCGTCGCCGATTTCTGCCGTTTTCTCACACGTGAAAGTTTCCCCCATTTTAGGAGGATCGGCGCAGACGCTAACCTTTTCCGAGCTCCGAGGCGCAAGTTATGGCCCAAGACGTCTTTCCTCCCTAGTCTCCCCATCCGTCCGTCGAAAGGATGATCCGAGCCCACCATTGCGATCCTCGCGTCGAGACTCGCGGTTTGAAAAAAAAAAAGGGTCCCCAAACTCTACCCGAAGGGCCCGAAAACCACCTGGCAAACTCTCGTTTCCACATTTCCCCCATCCACCCTTTAAAGTGACGATCAAACCCCAATCCATGCACCAAAACGCGAATCCAACCGTACGGATCGAAAGAATGTGCAAATTTTAAGAGGGGCACACCGTCCGATCTGGACGAACATCCCCAGATACTCGCATAACAGTACATCTGTCAAAACAAGCTTTTCCCCCTATTTCCTTCTATCCAACACACTAGAAGTTGCACCTCGATCATACCACATAAGGGGACTCGGTGGTAATAACATGGCGGGTGCGATCATACCAGCACTAATGCACCGGATCCCATCAGAACTCCGCAGTTAAGGGTGCTTGGGCGAGAGTAGTACTAGGATGGGTGACCTTCTGGGAAGTCCTCGTGTTGCGCCCTTTTTTCCCTTTTTACGACGTCCCAATAGGTTCCGCCCTTCCCATTTCCATCCGGATCGGCCGATCGTCGATCGGATCCCCCGATCGTCGGCTATCAGCCGTCGAAATCGATCGTCGCCGATTTTTGCCGTTTTCTCACACGTGAAAGTTTCCCCCATTTTAGGACGATCGGCGCAGACGCTAACCTTTTCCGAGCTCCGAGGCGCAAGTTATGGCCCAAGACGTCTTTCCTCCCTAGTCTCCCCATCCGTCCGTCGAAAGGATGATCCGAGCCCACCATTGCGATCCTCGCGTCGAGACTCGCGGTTTGAAAAAAAAAAGGGTCCCCAAACTCTACCCGAAGGGCCCGAAAACCACCTGGCAAACTCTCGTTTCCACATTTCCCCCATCCACCCTTTAAAGTGACGATCAAACCCCAATCCATGCACCAAAACGCGAATCCAACCGTACGGATCGAAAGAATGTGCAAATTTTAAGAGGGGCACACCGTCCGATCTGGACGAACATCCCCCGATACTCGCATAACAGTACATCTGTCAAAACAAGCTTTTCCCCCTATTTCCTTCTATCCAACACACTAGAAGTTGCACCTCCATCATACCACATAAGGGGACTCGGTGGTAATAACATGGCGGGTGCGATCATACCAGCACTAATGCACCGGATCCCATCAGAACTCCGCAGTTAAGCGTGCTTGGGCGAGAGTAGTACTAGGATGGGTGACCTCCTGGGAAGTCCTCGTGTTGCACCCCTTTTTCCCTTTTTACGACGTCCCAATAGGTTCCGCCCTTCCCATTTCCATCCGGACCGGCCGATCGTCGATCGGATCCCCCGATCGTCGGCCATCAGCCGTCGAAATCGATCGTCGCCGATTTTTGCCGTTTTCTCACACGTGAATGTTTCCCCCATTTTAGGAGGATCGGCGCAGACGCTAACCTTTTCCGAGCTCCGAGGCGCAAGTTATGGCCCAAGACGTCTTTCCTCCCTAGTCTCCCCATCCGTCCGTCGAAAGGATGATCCGAGCCCACCATTGCGATCCTCGCGTCGAGACTCGCGGTTTGAAAAAAAAAAGGGTCCCCAAACTCTACCCGAAGGGCCCGAAAACCACCTGGCAACCTCTCGTTTCCACATTTCCCCCATCCACCCTTTAAAGTGACGATCAAACCCCAATCCATGCACCAAAACGCGAATCCAACTGTACGGATCGAAAGAATGTGCAAATTTTAAGAGGGGCACACCGTCCGATCTGGACGAACATCCCCGGATACTCGCATAACAGTACATCTGTCAAAACAAGCTTTTCCCCCTATTTCCTTCTATCCAACACACTAGAAGTTGCACCTCGATCATACCACATAAGGGGACTCGGTGGCAATAACATGGCGGGTGCGATCATACCAGCACTAATGCACCGGATCCCATCAGAACTCCGCAGTTAAGCGTGCTTGGGCGAGAGTAGTACTAGGATGGGTGACCTCCTGGGAAGTCCTTGTGTTGCACCCCTTTTTCCCTTTTTACGGCGTCCCAATAGGTTCCTCCCTTCCCATTTCCATCCGGACCGGCCGATCGTCGATCGGATCCCCCGATCGTCGGCTATCAGCCGTCGAAATCGATCGTCGCCGATTTTTGCCGTTTTCTCACACGTGAAAGTTTCCCCCATTTTAGGAGGATCGGCGCAGACGCTAACCTTTTCCGAGCTCCGAGGCGCAAGTTATGGCCCAAGACGTCTTTCCTCCCTAGTCTCCCCATCCGTCCGTCGAAAGGATGATCCGAGCCCACCATTGCGATCCTCGCGTCGAGACTCGCGGTTTGAAAAAAAAAAGGGTCCCCAAACTCTACCCGAAGGGCCCGAAAACCACCTGGCAACCTCTCGTTTCCACATTTCCCCCATCCACCCTTTAAAGTGACGATCAAACCCCAATCCATGCACCAAAACGCGAATCCAACTGTACGGATCGAAAGAATGTGCAAATTTTAAGAGGGGCACACCGTCCGATCTGGACGAACATCCCCGGATACTCGCATAACAGTACATCTGTCAAAACAAGCTTTTCCCCCTATTTCCTTCTATCCAACACACTAGAAGTTGCACCTCGATCATACCACATAAGGGGACTCGGTGGTAATAACATGGCGGGTGCGATCATACCAGCACTAATGCACCGGATCCCATCAGAACTCCGCAGTTAAGGGTGCTTGGGCGAGAGTAGTACTAGGATGGGTGACCTTCTGGGAAGTCCTCGTGTTGCGCCCTTTTTTCCCTTTTTACGACGTCCCAATAGGTTCCGCCCTTCCCATTTCCATCCGGATCGGCCGATCGTCGATCGGATCCCCCGATCGTCGGCTATCAGCCGTCGAAATCGATCGTCGCCGATTTTTGCCGTTTTCTCACACGTGAAAGTTTCCCCCATTTTAGGACGATCGGCGCAGACGCTAACCTTTTCCGAGCTCCGAGGCGCAAGTTATGGCCCAAGACGTCTTTCCTCCCTAGTCTCCCCATCCGTCCGTCGAAAGGATGATCCGAGCCCACCATTGCGATCCTCGCGTCGAGACTCGCGGTTTGAAAAAAAAAAGGGTCCCCAAACTCTACCCGAAGGGCCCGAAAACCACCTGGCAAACTCTCGTTTCCACATTTCCCCCATCCACCCTTTAAAGTGACGATCAAACCCCAATCCATGCACCAAAACGCGAATCCAACCGTACGGATCGAAAGAATGTGCAAATTTTAAGAGGGGCACACCGTCCGATCTGGACGAACATCCCCCGATACTCGCATAACAGTACATCTGTCAAAACAAGCTTTTCCCCCTATTTCCTTCTATCCAACACACTAGAAGTTGCACCTCCATCATACCACATAAGGGGACTCGGTGGTAATAACATGGCGGGTGCGATCATACCAGCACTAATGCACCGGATCCCATCAGAACTCCGCAGTTAAGCGTGCTTGGGCGAGAGTAGTACTAGGATGGGTGACCTCCTGGGAAGTCCTCGTGTTGCACCCCTTTTTCCCTTTTTACGACGTCCCAATAGGTTCCGCCCTTCCCATTTCCATCCGGACCGGCCGATCGTCGATCGGATCCCCCGATCGTCGGCCATCAGCCGTCGAAATCGATCGTCGCCGATTTTTGCCGTTTTCTCACACGTGAATGTTTCCCCCATTTTAGGAGGATCGGCGCAGACGCTAACCTTTTCCGAGCTCCGAGGCGCAAGTTATGGCCCAAGACGTCTTTCCTCCCTAGTCTCCCCATCCGTCCGTCGAAAGGATGATCCGAGCCCACCATTGCGATCCTCGCGTCGAGACTCGCGGTTTGAAAAAAAAAAGGGTCCCCAAACTCTACCCGAAGGGCCCGAAAACCACCTGGCAACCTCTCGTTTCCACATTTCCCCCATCCACCCTTTAAAGTGACGATCAAACCCCAATCCATGCACCAAAACGCGAATCCAACTGTACGGATCGAAAGAATGTGCAAATTTTAAGAGGGGCACACCGTCCGATCTGGACGAACATCCCCGGATACTCGCATAACAGTACATCTGTCAAAACAAGCTTTTCCCCCTATTTCCTTCTATCCAACACACTAGAAGTTGCACCTCGATCATACCACATAAGGGGACTCGGTGGCAATAACATGGCGGGTGCGATCATACCAGCACTAATGCACCGGATCCCATCAGAACTCCGCAGTTAAGCGTGCTTGGGCGAGAGTAGTACTAGGATGGGTGACCTCCTGGGAAGTCCTTGTGTTGCACCCCTTTTTCCCTTTTTACGGCGTCCCAATAGGTTCCTCCCTTCCCATTTCCATCCGGACCGGCCGATCGTCGATCGGATCCCCCGATCGTCGGCTATCAGCCGTCGAAATCGATCGTCGCCGATTTTTGCCGTTTTCTCACACGTGAAAGTTTCCCCCATTTTAGGAGGATCGGCGCAGACGCTAACCTTTTCCGAGCTCCGAGGCGCAAGTTATGGCCCAAGACGTCTTTCCTCCCTAGTCTCCCCATCCGTCCGTCGAAAGGATGATCCGAGCCCACCATTGCGATCCTCGCGTCGAGACTCGCGGTTTGAAAAAAAAAAGGGTCCCCAAACTCTACCCGAAGGGCCCGAAAACCACCTGGCAACCTCTCGTTTCCACATTTCCCCCATCCACCCTTTAAAGTGACGATCAAACCCCAATCCATGCACCAAAACGCGAATCCAACTGTACGGATCGAAAGAATGTGCAAATTTTAAGAGGGGCACACCGTCCGATCTGGACGAACATCCCCGGATACTCGCATAACAGTACATCTGTCAAAACAAGCTTTTCCCCCTATTTCCTTCTATCCAACACACTAGAAGTTGCACCTCGATCATACCACATAAGGGGACTCGGTGGTAATAACATGGCGGGTGCGATCATACCAGCACTAATGCACCGGATCCCATCAGAACTCCGCAGTTAAGTGTGCTTGGGCGAGAGTAGTACTAGGATGGGTGACCTTCTGGGAAGTCCTCGTGTTGCGCCCTTTTTTCCCTTTTTACGACGTCCCAATAGGTTCCGCCCTTCCCATTTCCATCCGGATCGGCCGATCGTCGATCGGATCCCCCGATCGTCGGCTATCAGCCGTCGAAATCGATCGTCGCCGATTTTTGCCGTTTTCTCACACGTGAAAGTTTCCCCCATTTTAGGACGATCGGCGCAGACGCTAACCTTTTCCGAGCTCCGAGGCGCAAGTTATGGCCCAAGACGTCTTTCCTCCCTAGTCTCCCCATCCGTCCGTCGAAAGGATGATCCGAGCCCACCATTGCGATCCTCGCGTCGAGACTCGCGGTTTGAAAAAAAAAAGGGTCCCCAAACTCTACCCGAAGGGCCCGAAAACCACCTGGCAACCTCTCGTTTCCACATTTCCCCCATCCACCCTTTAAAGTGACGATCAAACCCCAATCCATGCACCAAAACGCGAATCCAACTGTACGGATCGAAAGAATGTGCAAATTTTAAGAGGGGCACACCGTCCGATCTGGACGAACATCCCCGGATACTCGCATAACAGTACATCTGTCAAAACAAGCTTTTCCCCCTATTTCCTTCTATCCAACACACTAGAAGTTGCACCTCGATCATACCACATAAGGGGACTCGGTGGTAATAACATGGCGGGTGCGATCATACCAGCACTAATGCACCGGATCCCATTAGAACTCCGCAGTTAAGTGTGCTTGGGCGAGAGTAGTACTAGGATGGGTGACCTCCTGGGAAGTCCTCGTGTTGCGCCCTTTTTTCCCTTTTTACGACGTCCCAATAGGTTCCGCCCTTCCCATTTCCATCCGGACCGGCCGATCGTCGATCGGATCCCCCGATCGTCGGCTATCATCCGTCGAAATCGATCGTCGTCGATTTTTGCCGTTTTCTCACACGTGAAAGTTTCCCCCATTTTAGGACGATCGGCGCAGACGCTAACCTTTTCCGAGCTCCGAGGCCCAAGCTATGGCCCAAGACGTCTTTCCTCTCGAGTCTTCCCATCCGTCCGTCGAAAGGATGATCCGAGCCTTCCATTGCGATCCTCGCGTCGAGACTCGTGGTTTGAAAAAAAAAAGGGTCCCCAAACTCTACCCGAAGGGCCCGAAAACCACCTGGCAAACTCTCATTTCCACATTTCCCCCATCCACCCTTTAAAGTGACGATCAAACCCCAATCCATGCACCAAAACGCGAATCCAACCGTACGGATCGAAAGAATGTGCAAATTTTAAGAGGGGCACACCGTCTGATCTGGACGAACATCCCCAGATACTCGCATAACAGTACATCCGTCAAAACAAGCTTTTCCCCATATTTCCTTCTATCCAACACACTTGAAGTTGCACCTCAATCATACCGCATAAGGGGACTCGGTGGCAATAATGTGGTTGGTGCGATCATACCAGCACTAATGCATGGCCTCCCATTAGAACTCTGCAGTTAAGCGTGCTTGGGCGAGAGTTGTACTAGGATGGGTGACCTCCTGGGAAGTCCTCGTGTTTCACCCGTTTTCTCTTTTTACGACGGAATTTCTATGATTTCCCAATAGGTTCCGCCCTTCCCATTTCCATCCGGACAGGCCGATCGTCGATCGGATCCCTCGATCGTCGGCTATCAGCCGTCGAAATCGATCATCGCCGATTTTTGTCTTTTTCTCACACGTGAAAGTTTCCCCCATTTTAGGACGATCGGCGCAGACGCTAACCTTTTCCGAGCTCCGAGGTCCATGTTATGGCCCAAGACGTCTTTCCTCCCTAGTCTCCCCATCCATTCGTCGAAAGGATGATCCGAGCCCACCGTTGCGATCCTCGCGTCGAGACTCGCGGTTTGAAAAAAAAAAGGGTCCCCAAACTTAACCCGAAGGGTGCGAAAACCACCTGGCAAACTCTCGTTTCCAGATTTCCCCCATCCGCCCTTTTAAGTGACGATCAAATCCCAATCCATGCACCAAAACGCGAATCCAACCGTATGGATCGAAAAAATGTGCAAATTTTAAGAGGAGCACACCGTCCGATCTGGATGAACATCCCCAGATACTCGCATAATAGTACATCTATCAAAACAAGCTTTTCCCCCTATTTCCTTCTATCCAAGACACGAGAAGTTTCACCTCAATCATACCACATAAGGGGACTCGGTGGCAATAACATGGTGGGTGCGATCATACCAGCACTAATGCAGCGGATCCCATCAGAACTCCGGAGCTAAGTGTGCTTGGGCGAGAGTAGTACTAGAATGGGTGACCTCCTGGGAAGTCCTCGTGTTGCACCCCTGTTCCCTTTTTATGACGGAAATTCTATGATTTCCCAATAGGTTTCGCCCTTCCCATTTCCATCCGGACCGGCCGATCGTCGATCGGATCCCCCGATAGTCGGCTATCAGCCGTCAAAATCGATCGTCGTCGATTTTTGCCTTTTTCTCACAAGTGAAATTTTCCCCCATTTTAGGACGATCGGCGCATACGCTAACCTTTTCCGAGCTCCGAGGCCCAAGTTATGGCCCAAGACGTCTTTCCTGCCTAGTCTCCCCATCTGTCCGTCGAAAGGATGATCCGAGCCCACCATTGCGATCCTCGCGTCGAGACTCGCGGTTTGAAAAAAAAAAAGGGTCCCCAAACTCTTACCGAAGGGCGCGAAAACCACCTGACAAACTCTCGTTTCCACATTTCCCCCATCCACCCTTTAAAGTGACGATCAAACCCCAATCCATGCACCAAAACGCGAATCCAACCGTACGGATCGAAAGAATGTGCAAATTTTAAGAGGGGCACACCGTCCGATCTGGACGAACGTCCCCAGATACTCGCATAACAGTACATCTGTCAAAACAAGCTTTTCCCCCTATTTCCTTCTATCCAACACACTAGAAGTTGCACCTCAATCATACCACCTAAGGGGACTCGATGGCAATAACATAGTGGGTGCAATCATACCAGCACTAATGCACTGGATCCCCTAGAACTCCGCAGTTAAGCCTGCTTGGGCGAGAGTAGTACTAGGATGGGTGACCTCCTGGGAAGTCTTCGTGTTGCACCCCTTTTCCCTTTTTACGACGGAATTTTTATGATTGAACACAATGGATTGCAGGTCACGGACTCGAGCACTTGGTGTCTCGATGTTATTTACATAGGATACTAGAGTTCAGTTGATTCTCTGTAGTGGGATGCTGAATCAACTTTAGAATTGGATTTTGAGGAAGCCAATATTCTTATGGGTCCTAGTGGTCCCTGCTCTAAGCTCATATACCTTGTTAGCATGGGTTATGAGGGTCAGATTGGCTCTACATTCACTTTTGTGCATAAGGGCGTTTTGGTAATTACGTAAGATTGCTTAGGGGTTAGTGAACAAGGTCTTTAAATTGGGCTAATTGATTAATTAGTAAACCCTATTGGGTTAATTAATAAATTAGAACCCATTTTAGGCTAGATTAAGTGACCCAAGCCCATGTGGGCTCAAGTCACTTAAGCCCACTTAGGAACCTTATAAATATCCCTAGGGGTTAGGATTTCTATATCTTTTGTCTTCCACCATCCAGAGAGATTGAGAGTCATAGCCTCCACCCTCTTTTCCTCCCCACCAGAAGTGTGCCAAGATCAAGGTTTGAGTCATCAGGCGGAAGACTTCAGGTTTACGAGACTTCTGCAATTCAATCTTCATTTTCACCATATGGATTTGATTCGGCAACATCCAAATCTGAGGTATGGTTTTTGTTAGCACTTTCTAAATCCTTTTAAAGTATAAAAATATTATTTTTCCATTGTGCATAGGATTTAGAAAAAGCCTAGGATAGTTATGCATGTTCCTAACCTGATTTGGACTTGGGAAACGAAGAGATTCAAGTTTTTCCCATTAGTAGGGTGCATGCAAATCTATCCCAGGCTCTCAAAATCTATCACAACAAATAAATAGGTATTAAAAAATAAAATAAAATGGATACCATAGAAAACATAGATATTAAGAATAAATCCACATACTTTTGATTTGGATGTTCTTGGATCAATTCCAATCGATGTAGATAACTCTAAATTCATAATGGATCTTGTAAACACCATGATCTTATGCCCGATGACTCTTCCTTGTGTCTAGGCACCGAGATGGTGAAGATCTCAAGGGTGGAGGGTAGGGTTCTCTCTCTAAATTGAAGGGGAGAATGTCAAGACTTGGAAACCCTAACCCATAAAGGGGTATTTATAGGCTTCATACTCGGCTTATGTGACTTAAGCCCACCATGAGCTTAGGTCACTTAATCTAGCCTAAAAAGGTTACTAATTGATTAATTAACCATAAAAGACTTAATTAATCAAGTAATCAAGTCCAAAGATACCACTCACTTATCCCTATGCAACCTTATGGAATTACCAAAACACCCTTATGCACAAAAGTGAACTAAAAACCTATCAAACCCTCATAAGTCATGCCAACAAGGAATATGAGCTCAAAGTGAGAACCATTAGGACCCATAGGAGTACTGTCTCCCTCAAAATCAAATTCTGAAATTGACTCAACATCCCACTACAGAGAGTCAACTGCACTCTAGTATCCTATGTATATTACAATAAGACACCAAGTGCTCAGGTATGTGACCTACTATCCACTCCATGTAGACTCCCCATGAACTAGTGCCTGTGATCTAAGAAGGTAGTGGTATCACCTATCAAGATTACCTCTCAAATTCTTGAGGCACAAATCCCACTTATTATGTGATCAATTGACATGCTCTAACTCCAAAAAGCATATGTCAAATTCCAATAAAAGAATTACTATGGTCATAAATTTCATGATCGCATGCCCTTTGGATCACCCAAGGGGACACGTTGTTTCAATCCCATGAGATATCATGGTGCCTCTATTGAGAATACCTATTGTCACCAACCTCCATCAATAGTGACCCAATCTATAACAATATATGACTACTTTAGGGTCTCACCCATAGGTCAAAGCCTTCTATTAATTTTGGCATAGGCTCAATATCCTCTCAAGGATGAGAGTCCATGCAGTATAGTAGCTTGGTGAATCATGACAATTGATAGCCTTGCATCATGATTCATCATAGGTCTAGTCCAGTGTGCATCACATACACTAGTGCACTCATCATGGGAAACCCATCCCGATGACCAAGACAAGCCATCCCTCCAATTAGGAGATGGTGCACTATAGTCTCTACCAAATTGCCCAAATCCATGAACCAAATGTGGACAACTTATCTACTTACAAGGAACCTATTACTTGTATCTTCTGTGCAACTCCTAATGCACCCAAGTCATGTACAATATAAAAGACATGGGTCAAATACTCAAATCAATGTCTATACACTAAAGGGATAGCAAGGGGATAGCTAAGTCTAACTTTGTTACATCATGTCTTGCTTTTAGGGGCTCAATCCCAACAATACATACACACACACACACACACACACACACACACACACACACACGCATAACACACACAATTTCTCTTTCATTATATTTTCTATATAATTGCTTATAATTGTCACTTGTATTCTCTAAGTTTAAATTTGTAAAAAGTGACCATCACACTATTTACCCCTTCCTCCAAGGTGATTACCTTAGATCGGTATAACTAGAATTCTAACAACATGATAAATTTGTTCTAGAAAAAAGAAATTGGAAATTGAAATAAAAAAAGCATTAAAACATTATATTTAAAAAATATTAGGTTTAACATACTTTACCTCCTCAACCTATTATGTGTTTTGCACATTACCTTTCAGGTTTAAAATTAAACAAATTGTCCTCTAAGATTCTTAAAGACCTGCACTTGACTTTTTTGTTGGACGATGCTAGTTTGATTGAATGGAAATATCATGTGTTTGTGATTACTACTCAAAAAGTGCTATTTGATAGCTTTTAATTAATCCTTTTAAACACTTTTGAGTAGTAGTTAGTGCCTTTTAACCCAATTAGCATGTTAAGGCCCCTTTCAATCAATTCTAATCAAATTGTGTAAGTTTTGGTGTTTTTGTAAGTATTTTGATCACCAAAGCATTATGAGATTGAGGAGAGTTTTATGGAATCCTTGGAAAAGAATGGGAAGCTTAGAGGCATGAAGAATTGAAGCTTTGAAGCTCTTTTGCCATAAACAAGTCTGGAATGCAAGGAAAAGCAAAGAAAATCCAGCCATGAAGCATTCTTGATGACAGTCACTGCAGCCACTTTTGGAGCACTTCCTGAACTCCAAATTATGCATACAATATGTCATTTGAAAGCTTAGGAAGTCAAAAATCCAATGCTTCAAACCGTGTGCAATTCGGAGTTGAAATGAGGAAGTTACAGCCTTTGGAAGATGACTGCTCCAAACTGAAGGAAGGATTCAGCAAAGTGTTGCGAAATCAGCCTTTTGTTGCGGAATCATTTCGCAACACTTTTGCACAGTGCTATGGATTTCCTCTGAAGCTTCACGCCGCGATGGAAGCCAAGCACCACAAGATGGAAGTCAACTTTGCAAAGGTGTTGAATCAGCCTTTTGCTGCAAAGAAATTTCGCAGCCTTTCTTGTGCACCTGTGAAATTTCGCAGACCTCACTTTTCACCTGCGAAGTGGTCCTTAGTGCTTCCCGATATTTGTAACCGACACTTGGAGATATTTTTGATTAGATTTTTGTTGTCTAATTCCCCAAATTCTCCTTGTAAGCCTCCAATGATAGGATTCCTTAGCTTTTAAGTTAGGAATTTGGCAAAAATATCTATGTAATAGCTATCAATGTAATTTTGGTATAAATATAGCCCGAGGAGCCTGTTCTGAGGGTGATGAACCTTTTGTAAAAGTTTCAAATGAAGAAATACACAGAGTTGGAGCTCTGCTTTACCTTCTCACTTTGATTGTGTTTTTTACTTATTTACTAAGTTATGCACTCTCTGAGGAGTTTTCCCCAGAGAATGAGTAGCTAAACTTTTTAGTTCCTTGGAGTTAAGGTTGCCGGGAAAGGTTCCAAGTGCAAGAATCAGAAGCTTTGTGGTTTCAGCTATGAATGAAGAGTAAGTGTGTTCCGTGAATGGTTTCTAATGTTTTTAGTTAACTTAAAACACCTTGAAGTCACCTGGGCCAACACTTGGTAAGGCAAGTGATCTCTAACCATGGAGATGCACTAGTTTACCCCTTGCGAGCCTCTGGTAGGTGACTTGAAGGTAGGATTTTCTAGAATAGCCAACACTTGATAAGCTTTTGGACTCTAAGGAGACATCCATTAGTTATCTCTTGCGAGCTTTTGACGGGTAATCCAAGGTTAAAGATCACCTTGAATGGTAAAGGCTAAGTGAGAGGCTCAAACCATTACAAGTTGCATCAGTGAGAGAATTAGAGCTGAAATCCAATTGAGGGATGCATTTGTGCAGCACCTGTTAGAGAATTGACTTTATGTTAATTCTCTAATGTGAGGAAATGAACCAACTGACCGGAGCTATGCTTTTGCATGAGGAACCTCCCCTGTAAACCTGAATCTCCAAGGAATGCTTTTCTTCTTAAGTAATTTTCATCACTTGCTGTGTTGTTAACCTAAGCTTAACCCTTTTCCAACCAAAGTTTGTGTTTTATTTCTTAAGCTAATCTTGAAATGAAACAGCACCAATTCACTTTGAATTGGTATCATTTTCAACTTGAGTATCCTTCCCAGTGGAACGATCATAGAGCCACTATGCTATAGTAGCTTTTTATTTGCTACCCTAGTTCATGGTGTTATAGGTTAAAAATTTTGTTGATTCCTCCCGCCATCAAGGAGCACCAGCTAGACACAAATCAGCTGAGACACCAATTAGGCATGAATCATTGTGCACATGACTTAATAAGTGAGGTTAGATATGTAATTTGAATCATTAAAATAGACTTCTCCCTCTTTCTTCGTTCTTCCTATAAAACCCTAAATCCCCAAACACCGACAAATCTGAAGCCCTAGAATCCCGAAACTCAAGCTTTGTGAAAAAAAAAAAAAAAAATTGGAATATTAATGGATCTTCCTATTCATTGTTATTATGGTAATGAGGTTTGTATTATGACATCATAGACTAATCCAAATCCAGGGAGAAGGTTTCTAAGATTGGTGATTTTCAAACATATAAGACATAACTCATACTAGGTAAATTGATGCAAGACTGATGAAAAGAAAAAAGAAAATAAAAAAAAATGTCATAAGAAACTGGAGATAAACACCTATTAAAAGGAAATTTCTCAGCCACGAAAAGGAAACCCAAAACACCGAAATTTATTCCCTTTCACAAAATTTCTCAAGCACTCAAAATGGACTAGAAGGAAATTGTAACCCTAAACACTTAAAATATATTTTTCCTAAATTTTCTAAGTTATTAAAATGAAACCATGACCATAAAAACTTAAGCACTCAAAATCCATTCTCATTGTCCATTTTTTTTAGCCATAAATGAAAAAACTAAAGCAAAACATTGCAAGAAAAAAAATACTATTAAAATCCATATCTTTAATCGAACTCTCAGCCTTCAATGTCTACATTAGGTTTTTTGGGATTTTTAGGGCTTGGAGGGTTAGCGTTTTGGAGGAAATGAATGAAGTTATAAGAGATTTTGGGTCTTTTAGGTGATTCAAATTACAAATCTACTTTTGCTTATTAAATCACGTACACAACACATGACATTTTCATCTAATTAAACTAATAGTGTCCAACAAAAAAGACACGATTCTAATATTTGAGAAGCTTGGAAGGTAATTTGTTCGAATTTAAACATGAGGTGCCAATGTATAAAACACACGATAGGTTGAAGGAGGTAAAATGTATTAAATTAAAAAATATTTGGTGCATAAAAAGGCAATTTTATTGGAGCTATGAAACTTGTAATTAATCATATTTTGGAAGATAAAAGTATGATAAGGAAATTTGGACACATGGTAACTATTGGAGTAGCCACCACATGTCTTTCATGCAAAAAGATATTGGGTTAGCTTTCCACATGGGTTTAGGTGATAAGATCGAAGAAGATAAAAATGAGAAAAATGGAAGATAGGAAAAAGAAAAAAAATGGAAGAAAAAGTAAACGAGGAGGAAGAAAATGAAAGAGAAGAAATCCTACAAATCATTCAAAATGTGACTTTTGAATAACAATTTAAATTTTCATTTCAAATATTAAATTCTAATATGAAATTCTTCTATGATTCGAGTTTATGAACTTTGATTATATCATAAGATATAAATTAATTTGGTATTTTATATCATTTGTGGGATTTATGGTCATGTATTAATCTTTCCAAGAAGAAATTTTTTATTTAATGTGGTTGAATATATTAGTAGATCCCTACTAATTGACAACAAATTACTATGTATGTCAGATCATGATGTTTTACTAATCAATATATATATATATATATATATATATATATATATATATATATATATATATATTAAAATTTCTACTTTAGTTAGAATGATTAGTTGTTTTTAGGGTTAGATTTTATAGAAATTGAAGAAGCTTTGAAGTTATCTTTACTCATGATTTCATATATTTATTGATTCCATAATTGACAAGTTTATATTATCAAGTGGTTGGATGATACATTACTATAGATATTTATGGGCTAATGACAAAAAATTCACAAGGTTACAACCCCAAAAAGAAAAGGTGCATGATGTCCTTAATGGTGAAAAACCACAAATTACCTTGAGAAAATTACATAAAATTTATAAAAGTGGATGCAAATGTACATCCTTCATCCATGAGTCCCTAAATCACATTTCATATTATTATAGCTTTACTTGAAATTAAACTTGTATATGTTGTTGTCCATTGTTGGGTAAAGTTATAGTGGTGGAAGTAATTATATGCCCTAGTATGGTTGTCAATGGATGATAGTATTAGATATTGATTGTGATGTCATGCTTACTATTAAGTTTAACTCTAATATGAACAAGAATATATTTTCATATCTTATTTGTAATAATTTGATAATTTAATTTGCAAATTATATAGGAGAAAAAAAACAAGATTAATATCAATCTTGATAAAAAAAATTTCAAAATAATATTTAATTAAATGGTAATTCATTTTTTTTAATCAATATTTTTCATGTCTATCTCAAGTCTCAAAATCCTAAATTAAGTTTAGACTATTTGTTTGATTTGAAAATTTGGGTATATGGCATTTACTCTATGTTTAAGCCATAAGGGTAGAACTAGAAAGGACCTATCCTAAACCTGCCATGTTGAAAAACCTAGTGACACTTTATCCTTTGACATTTTTCATGTGATCTATCTAACCATAGGTTATGATATCTAATCATAACTAAGCATGGGTTAGAATATCTAATCATAGTCTAACCACAAGTATAAAACTCATGTTGAGGGAAGGGAAATCCAAGGTACCCATCACTAGCAGAAGAACCTGAATTTTGAGAGTTAAAGAACACCTTCCACAAACTAACTTGAGTATTATAGACTCTATACCCATGAAGTCACCATGTAATTTTCTTTTTCCAAATTATTCGTCTTCTTTTATCATTTGAAAAATCCAAATCATAACTCCATAGATCCTAAGGGAACTGATATGCAACAATTGGCATTTGTTTTTTTTTTTTTCATGTATATATGATTGTAATTTGTATTTTCTTTTTGGCTAGCAAAGGCTTTATATTCAACCATATATGTCTATTTATTTTTCTCTATTCATTAGTAAATGTAATTCCTTTCATAAAGGCAATTTTTTTATTGTTAGGGAAAAGTGGGATCATGGAAAGGGCCTTTAAATATCTTGAATAATAATTCTCTTCTCTATGACACCTTCACTCAAAGGTATGAGCTTCTACATCTCTCTTTTCCTTCTCTTCCTTCCCTGTATGTGTATGGAGGATAATATTTCAATTATTTAATGGTTCTAATTTATTTAGAACCATTTAGATTTGCACTCGCAAATTTCTTCAAATTTTTTTTCCATGCTTACAATATATTGATAGCAACTAGGATTATCTATTTGTTGTTCAAGTGGAATTCCAAGAAACTCTTGGTTAATGGAGGTGGACTCTTACTTTAGAAATTGTTTTAACTCATATAACATTTTAATTAAATATATATGTTTTAGATGTGAAGTGAATATTTTGATGATTTTATATAACTAGTAACAATGACATTTTAAAACCCTTTTTATGTTAAATGGTATTTCATGTTAACATTTTTATTTTCCAAAATTCAAGTTTGCTTCATTTAGGCAAAAAGTTTGATAGCATGAGTAGAGTAGGAAAATGGTATGGATATCTATTTAGTTCTTTTAATTGAAAATTATAATGCTTGTTTCGTAGCAAATAATCATTCAAATAATGTATATCATTTCTTGTTATGAGAATTAAACTTATATTCCTTGAATATTTTAAGAAGTGCATTTCACCTATCGAGGTTTTCAAAATAACCTTATAGAACCCCTTGTCAAAGAACATATCATTTCTCTAATCAGACTCTTTTTTCCTTCATCATTTTCCTTGATATGCAAACTTATTGTAGTGAAAGAAGAAAATTTGAGAAAATATGGCATAAAATTCTCATTGATGATTGATGAATATTTATATACAAGTAACATTTGAGAGAATAAACTTCAACTAACTAAAGCAAGTTTATCTCTTACCATAATTCAATCTAATATTAAATAAAAGCTAATATTTAAATTAAGGATAAACATCAACTTTCGCTAACACTTGTAACATGCATGAAGTGGTAATATGGAATGATTTTTTTTCTTGTTCTAGAGGACATTTTAAAGTTTTCTTTTGAATTAATCCATTTCTTAAAGTATTGAGAAATCTTATAGCCTTCATATCAATGTTTTGATTTTAATATGTTTCTAATTATGAATCCTTGGAATTGCATGTTATCATCCTCCTTTTTTTTCCCCCATTTTGCATTTCTTCTTAAGTAATTGATTAAGATTTAACCCTTAGCATTTTTCCATCCATACATGTATTATTTGTCTAAATAATAGAAAATGAAATGGAAACATTATTGTATCCCATTGTTTGATTTTTTTTTTTTTTAAAAAAAAATCATGTTGATATGTTGTATTTAAAAAAATCTAAAGCCTTTCTCATCTTTAGTATTATTTATAAATTTTTCCATAATTTATATTTTAATATATAATTTATTATTTATTATTAATAATATTTATGATTAAAATATTTAAACTTTTATATTATGTTGTTAAATAATTAATGCACATTCTATTATATTGTATTGTATATTATATGATATATCTTAAATGAAGGATCATATACCATATAAAAAGATTTTGTATATGGTAAATATAGTATAAATGACTATGTCTACTATTTGGTTGAATAGTTTGGTTTATTCTAAATTTAGTTCAACGGTAGATTATGGGTTTTAACACGCATGATTTGGTTTAAGGAAGACACATAAAATTTATTAATAATATATTGGCAACATGTCATGTGAGATGATCACTACAAAAAAACTTGGCTTTTAGCCATGAATAAAATTGTAGTTAATAGTTTAAACATTGTCTCTAAAAGATTTAATGACAATAGTTTGGTTGCCACAAGGTTGTCGCTATAAGTACTGTCACTAATAGCCATTTTTCTTGTAGTGGATGATTAAGAAGAATTATGAAAAACATTCATAGGGCATCAAATTACCCATTTTATCATAGAAAATCAAATAATAAATTTTTCTTTGGATTGAATTTTGAGAAAAGATAGTATCTTAAGCTCATAAACTTATTAGAAGAACTTAATTACAATTCGATAGAGATCATGAAAGTTATGAAAATCTTACTTATTAAGTTTTATTTTAATTTATGTAAAGTACTATTTTCTTTTAATGAAAAAATTTAATATTAATATTATTTTTTGCAAATTATAGTATTGCCTTTAATTCTATTTCCTAGTTAAATTAAAAAAAAGGAAAAACAAATCTATTTTAAACGTCTTCTAATAAGCAATTATTGGCTCAGGAACTCTTAGAGAGAGAGCATTGGAAGTGTTAGCATGAGGATGAGGCAAGGAAAGGATAGCTGCTTCATATTATAACATATGGCAGGTTATAATTAACGTTTTATCTTTTATTTTACATTTACTTTATTTGAACAATATGTTTTTAATGTTGATCTCCTTTGAATCCTATGCAGACGGGGTATGTGGATGGTGATGATAATTGGATTGTGAGCATAAGCATTGAGCTGCTCACTTCAAGGAATTGGTGGCTTGAAAAGAACTCATACCCCATTTGCAAGTAGACTCCTTTGGCCTATTTTACATTTTGCCCTAATTACAAACCCTTCATAAAATTATAGAAAATGATTAATCATTTTTATACTTTGGTTTGAACACTAGTTTGAAATTAGGTAAAACCAACTTTTAATTTATAGCCTTGAAGTGAAATTTCCTAAATGTCTTCAAAATAATAACTATAAGTTTTGATTTTTTATTTTAGAAAGATGTTCATATGACTATTCGTGATTTTCACATGCAACTATGAAGTGTGGTGACCTCAAACTTGGATAATATATATTTTTATTTACATTTAAAATGTTTTTCTTTTCATTTTAGCATTGTTTCTTTATTTAACAAGTTGTTTATTGACTTTTTAATAAGTTTAGGAGGTAAAGTATTCCATTTTAACAAATTTGGGGAGCAAAGTATCGAGTTTTAAATATGAGGGGACAAAGTGTAAAACATGCCAAAGATTGGGAGGAACCTTAAAGATTTTACTAAATATAATAAATGATGTAACAAATTTTTTTCCCACACAACACTCTTGAATTTTTCAAAGGTGGTGATCCTAGAAAGAGATAAAAGGAAGTGGGAAAGATGTGCCCTAGCTAAGGCCACAGGTGAGAAGCTTGGACGGGATGTAATCATGGTCAACAATTGATGGCTAAGTAGTTGTGTAGGCTATTGAGGGCATGTGTAGCTATGATAATAAGAAAATTGTAAAAATGTGTTTTAAAAAATGCTTTGTAATCCTAGCTCCTTTGCCATTTGCTTTTCAGCCCAAGAAGCTAAATCACGTGCACATGGTTTTTAATTGGGCTTGGTGGCAACCTTAAATGGATTTTTAATCAATTCAAAAACTAAATCAAATTAGTTTATTTTAATTAAATTCAAACCAATTTAAAACTAATATTTATTAAATCAAAACAACTTAATGGTGCTCTGATTTCATTCATTCAACTTATAAATGAAAAGGAAAATACCAATCAGAGGAAAAAAAATCATAAAATAATATATATTTTTCCTTGTTTTTTTATATTTATATCATCCTGTCATTAGAATCAACAACCAAAGAAATCAAAATATTGGCAAAGTCAATAATCCAATGGGATTATTCAAACATTCACATTAGTGCCTGAACAATTAAAAAAATGTACATGCATTATTGATTCGTTCCCAATTGGTGTATCTGTTGATTCATGTCCTCTCAATGGTCCTTGACAATGGTGCCATTTGATTCGTGTCCAACTGATGTTCCTTGATTGTGGTCCTTAGATGGGAGTAATCAACAAAATTTATAACCTATTACACCATGTACTAGGATAGCCTCAACTAGCATAGCATAGTGGCTCTAGGGTCGTTCACTGGGATGGGTTTTCACTTCACAATTGATATTCATTCAAAGCTGAATTGGTGCTTTTTCATTTCAAGGTTAGCTCTAAAAGAAAACATAAAGATGTTTGAGAAGGTTGGTTTTAAGCTAACTAAAAATAGTAACTGATTTTAATTACAAAGAAAAGAGTTTCTTGGAGTTTCAGATCACTAGGCTCAAGTTCCTAATACAAAAAGAGAGTTCCGGTCACTTGTTTCTTTTCCTCACGTTGACGATTTAACATATAGTTATTTCCCGAACCGGTGTGGTACAAATGCTTCCCTTTAATGGGTTCAAACACTAAATCCCTCTCACTGATTCATCTTGTAATAGCTCGCGCCTCTCACCTAGCATTTGCCATTCAAGGTGATCCTTAACCTTGGATTACCCGTCAAAAGCTCGCAAGAGATAACTAATGGATGTCTCCTTGGAGTCCAAAAGCTTACCAAGTGTTGGCTATTCTAGAAAATCCTACCTTCAAACCACCTTCCAAAGGCTCGCAAGAGATAAACTAGTACATCTCAATGGATGGAGATCACTTGCCTTACCAGGTGTTGGCCCAGGTGATTTAAAGGCGTTTTAAGTTAACTAAAAACATAGAAACCATTAACGAGTCACACTTTCTCTTCATTAAAAACTGAAACAACAAAACTTCCAATTTTTGCATGTGGAAACTTACCCGGCTTTCTTCACTCCAAGAGACAAAGAGCCTAGCCACTCATCCTCTAAGGAAACATTCTCAGAGTTTAATTTGCTAGAAATAAAAATAACGAGAAAACAAGAATATGAAGGAAAAGCAGAGCAAGTGCTCTGTAGATATATTTCTTACTATGATCCTCCTCTCGTCGGATTACATATATTACAAGATGGATTTCTTTACATTGGTTCAAAGATATATATTGAGAATATATTTTCTAAGAAATATCCTAATAATATCTTTGACTGATTACAAGGAGAAAATAGAAATTTACACAAAATATCTTGAGAAAAAAATCTAACTTAGTCGGTTGCAAATATCTGAGATTGCATAGGTGGATTTTGCACGTTGAATTGTCCATTTTCCAAGTTTGAACTTTGATTTTGCAAGTTGAATTTGTGATTTCACAACTTGGAGTTGCTTCCGCAACTTGGAGATGATTTGCAACTTCATTCGCAACTTGGAGGTGATTTCGCAACATGGTTTGCAGCTGCGAAGATGGAGGCATGGGCTACAAAATGGCACTCGTGTGCCAAAGGTGGGTTTCACAGCTCATTTCGCAGCTGTGAAATGGGCTTTGGGCTGCGAAATTTTCGCTCAGCTTTGCATAGTTGTCTTCAAATGGCTATAACTTCTTCGTTTCAACTCCAATTCACACACTATTTGAAGCCTTGGACTCCTGACTTCCCAAGCTTCGAAACAATATATAGTATACATAAAATGGACTCTAGGAAGTACTCGAAATGTGTCCAACAGTTGCTGTCCTCTTGAATTCTTCATGTTAGATTTCTCTATTTTTTCTCCTTGCATTCTTGATTGGCTTTGGCAAAGAACTACGAAGCTCCAAAGCTTGGATTCTTCATGTAAATGAGCTTCCATTTGCTTTTCCATGGATTATATAAAGCTCTCCCTCATTCTTGGATTGCTTTGGTGATAAAAAAGCTATCAAAAACACCAAAACTTAACACAATTTGATTAGAAACGATTGCAAGGGTCCTTAACATGCCAATTGAGTTAAAAGGTAATAACTACTACTCAAAAGTGTTTAAAAGAGTTAATTACAAGCTATAAAATAACACTTTTTGAGTAGTAATCAATTATGCAATTCAATTTACATTGATATTGGATATTGATAACTTGTAAACCAAACTAAAATTTCTAGATTTTTATCAAATCAACCCAATAAAAAAATATAATTTTTGAAAAAAAAAAAAAGACTAGAATTAGTTTGATTTCAATTCAATTTTTTTGGATCAATGGGTTGGTTGGTGTATTTTTCCACTCGAATAAATTATTTTAACCATAACATTCATGAAATTAAACTTTTCAGCAATTGAAAAGCTAAAGTAAAATTATAATCTTTCTAAATCAAAACAGAAAGGTAAGGGAAAAAAACCAGAGAAGAAAAGGATAAGCAAAGGAAATGTTGGAATGGCTTGTTCATTACTAAGCAAGGTTATCCACTTAATATATATAGTGGTGAGATTATGAGAAGAGTTTTCCACATGTAATCTCTTGATAAAATGTAGTTGTACAAACAAAACTCTAAAAAACAAAATTCTAACAAACTAATAGAAAGAAGTAATGACAGAGAAAGAAAACCAATTTATCATATTGACTTAACATCCTCCCTCAAGTTGAGTGGTCTAGGAAGAACCGTCAACTTGTATCAAAGATTGCAAATGCTAGATGAAGGAAGAGGCATGGTCATAGCATTATCAGGTTGGTCTTTAGAAGGGGTATATTGAATTGTCAGTGTGCGATGCATAACCCTTTCATAGATACAATGATAGTCTATTTCAACATGCTTTGTTTGATTGTGTAACACAAGGTTAACAACCAAGTATGTAGTATTAATGTTGTCAAAAAACAAAAGTGGTGGATGAGGATGATAAACACACAACTCATTTAAAATAGATTCAATCCAAGTGACCTTGGCAACGACATTAATATGTCCCTTATATTCAGATTCAACATTAAAGCAAGACATAACCTTTTGTTTTGAAGATGCCTAAGAGACGAGATGAGGACCAAGAAAAGTGTTGTATCCATTGGTATTATGCCTATCATTAGGGCATTTAAATCAATTGACATCAATATAATAGAGAAGAGAGAGATCATTAGAATCATGAATAGAGAGACCATAAGAACTTGTGCTTTTGAGGTATTATAAGATACGCTTGACAACTTGCCAATGAGTAAGAGTTGGAGCATGCATAAATTGGCACACTTTGTTTATGTAAAAACAGATGTCTAGCCTAGTGAGAGTGTAGTACTGCAAAGCACCAACAATGTTTTGGTATAAAGAAGGATCACTACAGGGTTCTCCATCATAAAGAGAAAAAGTAGGACTAAATGCCATGGGAGTGGAGCAATGCCTTCAGTCCAACATAGTTACACGTTGGAGAAGATCTTAAACATATTTGGACTAATGTAAATGAACACCTGATGATGTCAGTTGAACCTTAAGCCCAAGGAAATAAGATAAAGAACCTAAGTCCTTCAATACAAACTAAGTGTTAAGATTCGTGATAAGAGAGTGAACCAAAGAAAATGTATTATCAATGATGATGATATCATCCTCATAAACCAAAAGAATCACCATAACTACTCTTGAACACTAGATAAACATAGATGAATAAGATCGAGAGCTAATAAACTCAAGTTGTTGAAGATAAATGTTGAGTTTATTGAACCAAGCCCAAGGTGATTCCTTAAGACCATATAAAGCTTTGGTAAGTTTGAAAACATATGTAGGGGCATTAGAATCAACAAAACCAAGTGACTACTCCATGTAAACAACTTCATCCAAATCACCATTCAAGAATACATTGTGGACATCAAGTTAACAAATTGGCTAGTTGCAGAAGAGAGTAAGGACTAACACAATCTTTATAGTAGTAGGCTTGACCACAAGACTAAAAGTCTCAAAGTAATTGAGTCCCAAAGTTTGAAGAAAACTTTTGGCCATGAGTTGTGCCTTGTAGTGCTTAATGGATCCATTAGGTAAAAATTTGATTTTATAAATCTATTTGCAACCAATAATTTTATATTTTGGTGGTAAAGAAACCAAAGTCCAGGCATTATTCTTATAGAGAGCATCAATTTTAGCCTACATAGTTGTTGTCCACTCTAGTGATTACAAGGTCTGTTTGACAGAACTGGGTTCCGTAGCATATAAAATTATGCTAATGAGAGCTTTAAGCTAAAAAAACACTTTATTTAGCACGAGTCGCCATAACATGAGTTTTAGTGTGCCTATGTTTCTTGTGAATGTTACATCTTAGAAAAGCAAAAGAAACAACACTAATAGTTTTTGAAACATTAAGAATATCTCATGAAGTGTGGGCAACAAAGGAAGGTGAAGTGGACAGGGTAGATGATGGAGGAGAGAGTGAAGGAGAAGTGGAGAAAGATAGAAGAGAGATTGGGGATGGAAATGGAGATAAAAGTGAAGATGGAGATGGAGAGGAAGAAGAAGTTGGTGGGGAAATTAATAAAAGGGGAGGAGAAGGAAGCACTACAATAGAAAGAAGAAAGGAACAAAACTCAGAAGAGGACAAAGGATTAGTTGCAGAAGGTGAAGAAGTATGGAAATCATTAAAGGGAAAGTGAGATTCATTGAAAACAACATGTCTTTGTGAAGACATAAAAAACCTTTGTGACTGGAATTATATCCAATGAAAATACATTCAAGTGAAAGATATTCCAATTTGTGTTTATTATAAGGGTATAAAAATGGATAAGAAGCACAACTGAAGGTCTTGAGAAAATCATATTTGGGTTTTTTTTTATAGAGTACTTCATTCTGTGTGCTGTAAGAAAGAACAAAAGTAGGAAGTTAATTGATAAGAAAAATACTAGTTGAAGCAAGAGGCTAAAAGGACAAATGAGCATGACAATGAGTAAGAAGTGTGAGACCCATTTCAACAACATGGCGATTTTTCTTTTCAGCAGGCCCATTCTATTATGGAATGTAAGGATAAGAAACTTTATGTTTAATGCCAAAATTATGTAAATGAGTTGAAATAGGCCTATATTCACCTTACCAATCACTTTGGAGAGCTTTAATATTAGAACAAAATTGTGTCATAACCATGGCCTTGAATTTTAAAAAGGTGGAAAATGTTTCGTCCTTTGTTTTGAGTAAATAAAGATAGACGAACCGAGTATATCATCAATAAATAACAAAAAATAATGAGCACCAATCACAAAAGGTACAGAAGAAGCACCCCAAAGATCAGAATATACTAAATCAAATAGTTTAGTTGCTCTTGAAAATGAATTTAACAAAGACAATCAATGACTCTTAGCCAATTAATATGAAGTATAGAAGTCATGAGCATTCTTAGATGAAAAACTACCATTATAGTAATTCAGAACCAATGACAAAACTTTAGAAAATGGGTGTCTTAATCTGCTATGCCACAAGTTGGACAACTTATTTTCAAACACGAAAACATGAACTGACAAAGAACTTTAAAGGGTTGAGAGTGGAACTAGGTGGAAGAAACTCAATAATAGTGTTAAGTTTGTATAATCCATGATCAAGATGACCTTGGAGTAGCACTTGTTGGGATTAAGTCTTGGAAAGCATGACATGATGTAACAGATTGAGATTCATTTATAATTTATTTATTTATTTATGTTTCTTTGTTTTCCTTAAATATTTTATTTGTATTAATTGGTTATTTGAGTATACATGCCCCACATCACTTATATTGTACATGACTTGGGTGCATTAGGAGTTGCACAAAAGATACAAGTCATGGGTTCCTTGTAAAGTGATGAGTTGTCCAAAGTTAGTTCATGGATTTAGGCTATCCATCTAAGACTGTAGTGCACTACCTCTAAATTAGAGGGATGACTTGTCTTAGTTATCGAGATGGTTTTCCCATGTTGAGTGTACTAATGCATGTGATGCCCATTGGACAGGACTTATGGTGAATCATGAGACAATGCTATCAATTTTCATGATTCACCAAACTACTATAATGCATAGACTCTCAACCTTGAAAGGATATTGAGCTTGTGCCAAAGTTAACGGGAGGCTTTAAACTATGGGTAAGACCCTAAAGTGGTTATATATCCCTATGGATTGGGTCACTGTTGATGGAGGCTGGTGACAATAATAGAGGCACCATGATATCTCATGGATTAAGACAATGTGTCTCCTTGGGTGATCTAAAGGACATGTGATCTAGAAGACTATGACTATAACATTTCCTTCAGTAAAAATTTGACATATGCTCCTTAAAGCTAGAGTATGTCAATTGATCACATAATAAGTGAGATTTATAACTCAAGAATTAGAGAGGTAATCTTGATAGGTGATAAAACTACTTTATTATATTACAGACACCAGTTCATGGGGAGTCTGCATACATTAAATAGTAGGTTATAGACGCCGAACTTTGTCTCATTATTATTTACATAGGATATTGGAGTAGAATTGATTCTCTTTAGTGGAATGTTAAATCAACTTCAGAATTGGATTCTGAGGGAGTCAATACTCGTATGTGTACCAATGGTTCCTACTCTAAGCTCATATACCATGATGACACGGTTTATGGGGATTGAATTAGCTCTTGGTCCATTCTTGTGCATAAGGGAATTTTGGTAATTACGTAAGGTTACACAAGGGATAGTGAACAAGTTCTCTAGATTGGGATAATTGATTAATTAGATGACATTGTGTGGTTAATTACTCAATTAGGACCCATTTTAGGCTAGATTAAGTGACCTAAGCCTTAGTGGGCTCAAGTCACTTAAGCCCAATAGGGGAACCCTATAAATATCCCCATAGGGGTTAGGGTTTCCATAACCTTGAGAGAAACTTTGTCTTCCACCTCTAGAGATAGAGAGAGATAGTGAGAGCCAAGAGATCTTTCTTTCCAAAGTTGACATTGTAGAGTGTCAAGATCATGGTTCGAGTCATCGAGTGGAAGATCTTAGATATACAAGACTTCCAGATTCATTGTTCTTCATCTTTACCGAGTGAAATTGGTTTGGGAACATTAAAATCAAAGGTAAAGTTCTCTAATGTCTTTCCTCTTGATCCTAAAATTGTAAAAATATGATTTTTTTTTTTTTTTTTTTACTTCCATTGCATTGGATCTAGAGGCCTAGGGTAGTTTTGCATGCACCTATACGATCCAGGGTAAGGGAATGGAGAAATCTAGGGTTCCCAACAGCATCTTCTTCGAACATTGATCCTTCACCAAGAAAAATGTAGGATGACATTCAACATAGGCATTGTTATTAGAACATAATTTCATTACACTAATTACTTGTTTTGAAATTTCAAGTGTGTACAGAACATGTCTGAGCTTAAAAAAATTAGAGTATAGGAATTGAGACATTACCAACGTGAGAAATGTTAGTGGTCTTACCATTGCCTACCATGATGTTTTCATTCCCTTGGAAAGGTATTAGAGAGGTTATAGAGCTCAAGTCAGGAGTCAAGTGGTGTGTTGCTCTAGGACCCATGTATTAGGCACCATCGGTTATTGAGCTTGGAGAAGCAACAAAGGAACTTGCCATCATGGTGACCATGGGGCTTGAGTTCTGAGCTCGAGAAGTGGGACTATACTGACTAAAATTAGCACTGTGGTAGTGATTGAGAGCTTCATGGCAAAATTTTGTTTACAAATTTGGCATTTAGATCTTTCTTCTATAGCTTGAAAGTTCTGACGTTGCTACCATTTTCCCTAAAACTGTGGTCCTTGAGGTTTTCCAAGAATTCCAACTTGATTGAGATTGGGGACTAAACTGGTTGATCTATGGACTAAAGAAATTTTTGTTGCTATGTAGGAGGAATTCTGGCTCTGTGGGTTGTAGTAAGGTTGAGGTAGAGATTTTGAAGGGAACTTGTGACAGTTTTGTTAGTTTATCTTGAAAGGTTTCTTGTTAGCAAACACAGCGAGTTTAGCTTGAGCCATATTCACATTCAATTGTTCAACAACATTTTGCCTCTATAATATAAGATCAAAGCTTAAAAGAAGACTATGAACCTCCTCTATGGTTGGCTGATTAGATCAAAGTTTAAGAATCGAGGAGGAGGAGCATTGGTTCCATCTATGAAATCTTCAAACCTATTGGCAGTTATAACATTCAAAAGTTGATTCTTCCGGAGCAAGTAGTTGTCTTTGTCTAGCTTAATACTGAGGGGTTGATTGAGAGTTGAAAGGGGTTATTGGAGATATGGAAGAGGAAACTGATGTTGAATCTAGAGATCAGCTTGATGAAAAAACGGTGGTAGAGGAGAAACATGAATTGGGTTTTCTGGTCATTGGGTAGGATTTTGAGAGTTTTCTTAAGCAGAAGTAGGGGTTGAAGGAGAAGAATCCATTTGGATTAAAAATGCTCTGATACCAATCAAAAAAAAAAAAACGTCAGAAAAGGAAAGGATGAGCAGAGGAAATGTTGGAATGGCTCGTTGATTACCAAGCAAGGCTGTTAACTAAATATATACAGTGGTGAGATTAGTAGAAGAGCTGTACACATGTAATCTCCTCATAAAATGGTAGCGCTGTACAAGTGAAACTCTAAAGAAGCAATGAGAGAGAAAGAAAACCAATTTATCATGTTGACTTAACACTTTGAAAACAGAGTCTCGACTCCAATACAAAATAGTGACAATGAAATAAAAACCCAGTTAAATAATGTTGTATCTGCATTACAGGAACCATGCATGCACCCAGAAACAAAATCAAATCGTAGCAAAAAAAACAAGGAACATCAACGCTGATTCACAATAATATTAGAATAACTTAATTCCCTAAGTTTGAGGATTTGATGGTGATCATCCAAAGAAGCCTTTGCTTGATTTAGCAGCACTCCTACTGAGGGATGAAAGTACTGAAAGAATGGCCATGCAAATGAATCCCAGGAAAAGCAGACCTGTAGCAATTATCGCCCTATCCAGGAATTTCTCCGTCTTGGATTTGAATTCACTAAAATATAGATCACTCAAACCTTCCACACCTTGTAAAAAATAATTCAAATTGCTCTTAAACTCAAAAATGACTGCAAAACCAGCTCCCACACCGGTGCCCAGAAGCAAGCTAATGACCTGCATGCATGCATGTATGCCATTCCAAGGGGTTAATTCTTTTAATCTCTTGTATTTTGCTGCAAAATGAAGGAAATTAATGTTTCTAACGGACCTTGTCTCCATAGAAGTCGAACTCCGGGCGAAGGAGCCTCTTTTCAGTACGGGCATGATATACAGCGAAGGGTATTTGCGCCACCGTGTACAAAAATCCGACCGCACCCGTAGCAACCACATACCTGCCAAACCGATCGAGAATTCATCAACAAACTGATACGATCCAACCCACGTGGGTTAGGGTTGAGACCGTGTTTGGTTTATCTTTAAAGTTTTAATTTACGATAATGAGCTGTGTCGATACACTTTTTTTAAAAATAAAAACTTTTATATAAAATAAAATTTAAAGTGTTTTGAAATATTAAATGTATGTATATACTTTTATTTTATATACAACTATTTCTAAAAATAAAAATAAAAATAAAAAATGTAGTCTAAAAACCTCCCAACCACTAGCAAAGCCGGCTGGTATCCTGTAGGGGCAAATGCCTCCCTTGACAATATTAAAACAAAAAAAAAAAATTACACTTGTTGCAATAGTAGGACTCAAATCCGGACTGGCTTTTACCCCCTCCAACAATGACCATTTGGCTAAAGCCTATATTTGTTTCCAGGGTTGCCCCAACCAAAGTGAAGGGGTTGATGAGAAACAAAAATAGAGTCATATATAATACCTGTAAGCAAGGAAATCCGTAAAGCTGGTTTTGATACCATCACTAAATTTAAAATTGTTGGTGGCCATTACCACAACCGAGGCAGCCAAAAGCAAGAGGGTGAGGATTCTCAACACAAGAGCTGAGTTCACCACAGCTTTGGAAGCCATCTCGCACCCTTAATACATGTTAGGAGTCTGGCTTTTATTTATTTATACTCGATGCATCTCTTGGACATGTCAATTTCTTTTGGCAGTTGTGGCAGAAGACTTTATTATGGCTGGCCGGACGACCGCTTCATAGGCCGGCCAACAATATTTTCTGATTAGAGATTGGACAAAATTTGCTGGACCATTGTAGGTATCAAGGTTTCTGTTTACTCAACAAGTACACCTTTCTTGTTTTCCAAAATAGAAAAAAAATAATAATATAATATATAAAATATGTTAAATAATACAAATTATTATGGTTAAATCTATTGGATCATATCCGAAAAACTTACGATATAAATCTATTTTATTAATTACTCTCGCATATATATAATATAAATGATGATATATAATTTTAGGGTTATGATGATGATTATATTTTTGCTGTAATCGATCACAACTCTTCCTTTTTATACCAATTTTTTATATAATTGATCTTTTTCTTATTTGTTCAGAATTTTTTTCTGTCTAAGATTTCTCATATAAATCTGTATATTTTGATTATGTTTTTCTTATTGTCAATTCTCATTATTTCATAACAATTTTGAAGATATTTTGTAAAATGGGTAATTTCCAAAATAATAACAAAATATTTATTTATTTATTCATTTCTAAGAATTCACTAATAATAAAAAAATCCAAAAATAAATATTCTTCTTACGAACTAACAAACTCTAAATTCTTGCAGTTCTAAATTATAGAATAAAAACAATGAAAGACTTTAGATTATTAAGAGTGGTGAGCGGTTATTGATGAAAAAGATAATTTGTTTGTGTAAAAAATAATACTCCTTCATGTGGTTGGAAGTTGGAAGCTCGAGTTAGGCAACAAGAAAGAAGCTCGGAAAAATAATAATTGTAATAGTCCCTCCTTTCTGGAAGAACAATGACCGGTATTTTATATCTTATGTTATTTGAAGCACGGCTGCCTTGGTTGTTGCACAACCCTTGGCTAACTAGAAAAAGCTATGAATACAAACATTGACAAATTTTTACATCATATTTCTACGTGTGAATTAAAAACATTTTTCCCATTTTTAAAGTAAAATATAGTTTTTAAAATTTCATAGTATTTTTTGGCCTTTGTCCTAGAAAAAACTGCTTTTAAAAAACAAGATAAAAATAAAAAAAAAAATCAATTTTAAAGAACAAGTATAAATTATTTTCAATAATTTATAAAAATAATAGAAAAATATGAAGAAATAACAAAATAAAATAATATTATGAACCTGTATTTTTCACATGCATTCCCATTTGATAGCAATACTCATTTTTTTTATTAGTAAAACAATGATTTTTGAAAAATTGAAATTGCCACTTATTTTAACTGATTTTTAAAGGGAAAATAAAATAAGAATAAAAAACTTTTATAATTGCTTATTTGAAAAAATGGCAAGTTTATACAAAAAAAAAAAAAAAAAAACAGATTAGATAATCAGATTATCTATAGAGAAAGTATAGTAGTAAGTCAAGACACCCTTCTAAACATGTATATCTACTGTCCGTATTAAACATATCAGGGGAATTACGATAATTGACTAATTAATAATGGATAATAGAAAATACAATGCAAATATGTATAATAATACAAGATGGAATACAAAATACAATAATATACAACAAGATAAAATAAAGACAAGTTGTAAGAATATACGACTCAAATAATGAGAGAATTTGCACAAAATGATTTATTGGATTAATCGGAAAAAAAAGTTTTGTTATCCCAAATATTATAACATACTTTAAAGAACTTTTGAAAGAATTTATTTACACTAAAAGCAATTTTAAATTATTGATTCCAATTTATTTATTCACAAATTTTCAATTTATTTACCAAAAAATTGATTCTTATTCACATTCAAATTTATTTCCAAATAATTTCCCTTATTTTTATTAAAAAGAATTTATGAATACAATTTCCCTAACAAAAGGGGTTTTAATATGATTTTATTTACAAGAAATGATTTTTTTTACATTGCTAGGTGTAGGACCCCCCCCCCCCCCCGAGGAGCTTTAGCCTTTTTTTTATCATTATTTTTTGTTGTTTTCTGACTGCCTCTCAAGTGGGCTGCTCTCGGGCAGCTAGAGAGGATGGGGGGTAGCCACCAGATGGGACGTGTGGCAGCAGGGAGGATGGCTTGCTGAGGAAGACACAAACAGAGGAAAAGAAAAGGAGATATCTGGGGGAGTTTTTCTTGAAGCGGGGGATAGGGGAGGAGGCGGTTTTGTTTGGGGGGAGGAAGCTAAAGCAGGGGAGCAGACTTTTAGGTTTGGCTACCACGTTTTTCCCTGTATATTTTATTTTTTTTCATATCTCTCATGTTTCATTCTCTATGATTTCTATTCCGTTTGCTGGGTTGCTTCATTTGGTGATTATTGGTTTCATATTTGAAGAGCTTGAGTTAATTTTATACTATATTCTGGTAAGTATTTTTCCATGTTAACCCACTGATTAGTTAAACTCATGGATAAATTAATGAAATGAGTTCATCATATTTGATAAAACGCTCCCCACTCAATCCATCCACTACGCGTCCGCATCTTCATGCATCCTTCATACCCATTTTCTAATCCCACCATCAAACCTATTTCCTTCTTTCCACGTTCACTGTCAGTGGCCTAAGCCATCTTGCTCATTCCATCAACCCATATCCCACCTCTTGCACCGCGCATGGCTGCCCAAAGGCTCTCCAAATCACCCACTCATGCGCATGGAGAACCATGCGAACCAGTCCACCCCTCCTATACCCATGCTCTCTCTCTAAACCATCACATACCCATCACCACCTTTTCTCTCTCTACAACCCATCGCACCCATCCCATAATCTTTACCTTCATGCCCCATGAATTACACCACCATAGCCATATCAACACCCATGCTTACCCATTCCTTTTATCCACCCCGTTTTCCCTCTCTACACCACATATTCCCCATGCATGCCCATTCCTCACTCCGCTTCTCCCACTCATCCCACGGTTCCTCTCCCCATGAATCTCTTTCTTACCCTCTCTCTCGAACATACGACCCATATGCATGACCGTTTGGACGCATGCATGGCCTTCTTGGAAGGATACGGATAGGTTTAGCCTCAACCTAGAGTTTTAAAAAAAAATGGGTGAAACCTCTTCTTTGATCTTCATGGCTAATATTCTGGGTAGTGGGTCTTGTTGGTGGGCTCCCAAGGTTTTGACTTATGGGCTTAAGTTGGAGCCTAAGCCCGTTTGTGTTGATGAAAGGCCCCTTGTTTTTTTTCCCATCTTAAGTTGGCCCATGCCCATTTGTTTGTTTTCAGTTGGAGATGTGGGCTTAAGTTGGAGCCCAAGCCCGTTTGTGTTGATGAAAGGCCCCTTGTTTTGTTTTCCCATCTTAAGTTGGCCCATGCCCATTTGTTTGTTTTTAGTTGAAGATATGGGCTTGAGGTGAAGCCCAAGTCCAAACAAGATGATGAAAAGCCTCATGTTTATTTACCCACCTTAGGTTGGCCCATGCCCATTCAAGTCCATACCCACTTCAAGTTAGTCCACTTGCTTGTTTTCAATTTACATAATTTACTTTTTTTTTTTAAAAAGGGCACTAATTCCTCAATAAATTTTCTAAATTCCAACTTCCCAACTCTACTTACAATATATACAATCTTCAAATAATCTCAAATTTCGATTTTTAAACCAAATTCCAATTTCCGAAAATTCTCATACTCACTTTGATTTATTTAATTACTAATATTTCATTCATTTATTTTAAAATTCTATTTTAAACAACTCTTTAAAATTTCCGGCTTCCGAATTAAATTCCCGATTCTAAAAATTCAAATATTCACATTAATTTATTTAATCATTATTACTTTATTTATTTATTTTAAAACTCCAAAAATTTCCAATTCCCAAATTTAATTTTCAATTTAAAAAATTTTCAATATTCATGTTCATTTATTTAATCGTTATTATTTTTCATCCTTATCATTATTCTATTTATTTATTTACTTTAAAATTCCATTTCTTAAACAATTTTTCAAAATTCCAATTTCCGAACTTAATTTCCAAATTCCAAAATTCTAATTTCCTTCTAATTTAATTCCTAAAATTCCAACTCTTAAATTTAATTCCTAATACTCCAATTTTCAAATAAATTTCAAAAATCCAATTTTCTCTCTAACAGTTTTAATTCTCTTCGGGTTTCAAATAATTTTCGGTTTCTCTTGATTTTCATATAAGCATAAATGCTATTTTCATAATTCCAAAATAATGGAATTTGTGATATTAATTCATGCAAAATCAATCGGGCTTTGGTGGGGGCCCCGCATACATGATTTTATGATTGATTGATTTATTTATTTATTGATTTGTTTGTCACGCGCGATTGATTTATTCCACTCTATGACATGCATGTGATTATTCTGTGTTTAATTGCTAACATTCGCTTTCATTGAAGTAAACCGGTTCATCACTCAAGTACATTCTTTGCCTCTCCTATTCATTCAATTATTTTGTTTTGAGTAATATTTATCTGGTATCCATGCTCGATTAATTAATTGTCATGATTGCTCCATTTTATTAGTAGAGACCCGTTTTTAGGGACTGAGAGGGGTGCTACGGTTTTTACTGTACCTTCCTAATAAGTAACCTGACCCCTGAACCCGATCCGATTTCTCACAGACCACCTTTTCCAAAGTAAGGAGTCACACTTAGGGTTTTTCTTTCTTATTTTGTTTACCCTTTTAAAAATAAAACAAAAATAAGTGGCAACTCCAAGTCATTTTCTTAATCAACAATAAAATCATTTTTCAAAACAAAAATCGAGCTCGCCATCGAGTGGGAAACGCATGAGTCGAAATGCGGGGTCCACACTAGGAAAGAATTAATTTTTACAAATTTATTTTTAAGAAACATTTTGATTCAATTTTTGTTTAAATAAATTTTTTACAAATTATTGAAAAATACTTGCACAAGATATTTACAAAAAAGAGATTCCAATCCAATGATTTTATTAACAATGATTTTTACAACTTTTAGTTATGAAAATTATTTTCCAAACAATTCTAGAAAAAAGATTTTTTTTACTACTTCTATTCATGAAAATTATTTTCAAACAAACTTTATTTTAGAAAAGAAGTCTTTATAAAAATATTTCCAAATCTAATTATATATATATATATATTAAAAAGTGGTTTTTATTTAATTTTATTAGAAAATATATACTACAAAGTGATTTTATCTTTATTTTATTAGAAAATTTCCTTAATTTCAAAAAGAGCTCCACAATTTTATTCCATAAAATTTTATTTCAAATTTGTGAAAATTAAGAATTTATTATTTAAAAAAAGTTTTTATTTTATTTTAATAGAGAAGATTTTATCCTTATTTTGCTAAAAAAATTAAAGCAATTTTAATTTTTAAAAAAAGACTTCATTTTTTATTTAAAAAAAAAGACTTCTCAATTTTATTAAAAAAATTCAATTTTATTTTCTAAAAAAGAAAGTTTTATATTTTTATTAGAAAGATGATTTGGTAGCTTTAAGAGAAGTTTTCAAGGTTTTTTTTTTTTTTTTTCTAATTATACTATTTTATTTATTAAAATCCGGATTTTATTATTTTATTTAAAAACATTTTGTAGTTTTAGTTTTAAAAAATTATTTTTACAATTTCTATTTAAAATACTTTACAGATTTTCATTAAAAAAAATTATTGATAGTTTTTATTAGAAGGACTTTCTAGATAGTTTATTAAAAAAAATTAATTTAGACAATTTATTGTTAAGACAAATTAATTTGAACAATTTATTATTACAAAGTAGTTTATTATTTGTAATCATTTTTGAATAATTTTATTTAAAAAATTCATTTTTTAATCAGTTTTTTTATTTAGAGACAAAATATGTAGTTTTTATTTAAAGGATATTTTTAAAAATTTTATCAAAAAAAAAAATTTGACAAGTTTTAATTTTTTATTTTTAAAAAGTCTTGGCAGTTTTTATTTAGAAAAAAAAGGTTATTTTAGTTTACTTCATAAAAAGGAAAAAAAATTCCAAGTTTTTTTTTTATTTACACCAGAAAATACTAGGAATAATAAATATACAAATAAAGTTGTCTAGAAAATATTAGAAACATATATACACATATAAGATGAAATGAAGACAAAAATAACATCTCCAAAATATACACAAGAAAACATAAAACAACATGCTAAATGTACTAAATTGAACATAAAAAGAAAACAAACAAGGGAGAAAGTATACCCAATATACAGTGGGTGAAATCAATCTTGATAGCTATCCGTGCTTTTCGGTGAAGCTCACTGTAGACCCCCTTTTACAGTGAAGGGGTTATTTTATTATTTTTTTCTTCTGACCACCCCAAAATTAAGCCGATGAGGCGGCCAGATGGGACAATGGGGGCAGAGAGTAGGTGAGAGCTATGAAAGAATGGGCGGGAAAGAAAGACAGGAGAGGGGAGATGATTTTTTGGGGGTTTTTTGGAGAAAGAGATGCTTCAGCTTGGGGAGGCGTTCCAGAGAGGGGGGGATTGCGGGAGTAGAAGAGTGAAGTTCGGAGAAGAAAAGAAGCGCCTCTAGGTATGGTTTTTTTATGTTTTATATTTTTTATCTCCTCATTACCCTGTTCTTTGTTCATCCTTTGCCGCTTCTGGATAGATTTTTATTGGTTTTTGAGCATGAATGATAGACGATTGCATATATATTTTCGTTGGTTTCTCGGGTTGTCATGGGTCCGTCGACGTTGCCACTTCTCCCTTATTTTTTTTCCTCTCTCTATGTCCCTCTGTTTTTGTTTCCGTTCACTGCTTCCAAAAACACTCGTACCAGAACACGAAGCAAAGGGCGCCGAGAGGCAAACTTTTCGGTGTAGCCGCCGGGCTATCGGAAACGAGGAGATCCACCATAGAGGCGTGCGTAAGAGGCCGTTTGGCAGGTTTGCCGCCAAGATCCAGGACCCACGGAAGAAAACTCGGGTCTGGTTCAACACTTTCGACTTCGTGGAGGATGCATCTCAAGGCCAAGACTAATTTTCCGTCGACATCTCCGACGTTTCCGTTGACCATGTCGCTTCAGCAATCGAGTCAATATCAGATTCAAAATGAGAATCACAATCACCAGCATCAGCCTTAGAAGCCAACCATGAGCAGTAGCAGCACCATGGAGTCTTCTAGTTGAGAGGCGCCGTCTCCGGGTGTAATCGTCGGTCTTTCGGCCCCAGATCTCAATCTGCCTCACCCCGTCGCCGTCAACCAATTTGATTTTTCTGCAGCTCATTAGCCCGTTGTCGGTGTCCTTCCTATTGCGCTGCCACTGTTCTTCTCCAAGCCATTTTCCCGTCCAAAGAAGCCCAAATACCCACTGCCATATGTCTGACTTTTAAAAATAATAATAATAATAATAATAATAATAATAATAATAAAATAAAATAAATGAAT
Organism: Vitis cinerea var. helleri x Vitis riparia; assembly: GCA_946000715.1. Classification (NCBI taxonomy): domain Eukaryota; kingdom Viridiplantae; phylum Streptophyta; class Magnoliopsida; order Vitales; family Vitaceae; genus Vitis; species Vitis cinerea var. helleri x Vitis riparia. The sequence goes on along the minus strand of OX254008.1, from coordinate 20,188,234 downwards.
AAAATACAATAAAATAAAACGAGATAAACATCATTTTCAAAACAATCTTCTAAAGTTTAATTTTAAAATTAGTTTGCATAATTCTAATTTTTGAAATTCTATTTTTCCGTAGCTCCAATTTATTTATTTATCTTTATCTTTATTAAAAAACAAAAATTCAATTCTCATGATAATTTTCTAAAGTTTTAATTTTGAATTTAATTATCCGGGAGTCAAATTCTTAAAATTAGTTTTTCAAAAATTCCACAATTCCAAACTTAATTTTTTTAAAATATCACCTTCGAATAAGTTTTCAAAACTCCAATTCCCTTCAAATCCAATTTTCAGAAATTTCATTCCCAAACAATTCTTTAAAATTCCATTTTCTTAAATTTAATTTTCAAGCTTCCTTCTTTAAAATAATTCTTCAAAATTCCGATTTTTAAATTTAATCCCAATTTTCGAAATTCCAATTTTTACATCAAGTTATTCATTATCCTTTTATTCATTTATTTATTTGTTTATTTTGAAATTCAATCTTTAAACAACTCTTCAAAATTCCGCTTTCTAAATTTAATCCCAATTTCAGAAATTCTAATTTTCCCATTAATTTATTTAATCACTAGTATTTTATTTATTTATTTCAAAACTCCATTTTAAATCAATTCTTAAAAATCTTTGATTTTCGAATTAAATTCCTAATCCCGAAAATTTTTGTATTCATATTAATTTATTTAATCATTAGTATTTTATTTATTTATTTTTAAAAAAACTCCATTTTAATCAATTCTTTAAAACTTCTGATTTGCAAATTAAATTCCTAATCCCGAAAATTCTCATATTCCCATTAATTAATTTATTTTTATTTATTTATTTTGAAACTCCATTTTAAATCAATTCTTTAAAACCTTTTATTTCCGAATTAAATTCCTAATCCCAAAAATTTCCATATTTACATTAATTTATTTAATCATTAGTATTTTATTTATTTATTTTAAAACTCTATTTTAAATCGATTCTTTAAAACTTCCGAATTAAGTCCCGAAAATTCCAATATTCACATTAATTTATTCAATTATTATTATTTTATTTATTTATTCTAAAATTCCATTTTAAACAATTCATTAAAATTTCCACTTCCGATTTTAATTTCTAATTCCAAAAATTCCAATATTCACATTAATCCATTTAATTATTTTATTTTATTTATTTATTCTAAAATTCCATTTTAAACAGTTCATTTAAAACTTTCGATTTTCGAATTAAATTTCTATTTCTGAAAATTCCAATATTCACATTAATCTATTTAATTACTATTATTTTAGTTATTTATTTTGAAATTCCATTTTAAACAATTCTTCAAAATTCCAATTTCTGAACTTAATTTTCGATTTCCAAAATTCTAATTTCTTTCAAATTTAATATCCGAAATTCCAATTCTTAAATTTAATTTTCAAGACTCCAATCTTCAAATAATTTTCGAGACTCTAATTTCCAAATAAATCTCAAAAATCCAGTTTTCTCTCGAATATCTTTAATTCCACTCCGATTTTTAAATAATGTTCTATTTCTTTTGATGTTTACACAAGCAAGAATGATGAATCTTCATAATTCCGAAATAATGGGATTCGTGAGATTAATTCAGGCAAGATCAATTGGGCTTTTGGTGGGGCCCCACATATGTGATTTTATGACTGACTGATTGATTAATTGATTTATTTACCATGCTTGTTTGATTTATTATGTTCCTTGACATGCGCATAATTTTATCTATTCGTCATTCATTAATCCTGTTTCATGATAGCGCATTCGTGACTGGAGGACCAGGTACGCATCCACTCATATTTTGTTCATTCTTTATACATGCTCTGCTTCCCACGTTATGCATGATTAAGGTGAGTATCCATTGACTTTCTCATTGATTGCCGCGTCAGCTTCATTCTATTAGTAGAGACCCGATTTCAGGAACTTAGAGGGGTGTTATGGTTCATACCGTACCTTCCCGATAAGTAACCTGACCCCTGAGTCCGATCCGGTTTTTCACAGACCACCTTTTCCAGAATAAGGAGTCGCACTTAGGGTTTTTTTTTCTTATTTTGTTTACCTTTTTTTTTTAAAAAAATAAAACAAAAATGAGTGGCGACTCCAAGTCAGTTTTTAATTAATAAAAAATCATTTTTTAAATAAAAATCGAGCTCGCCATTGAGTGGGAAACGCATGAGCCGAAATGTGGGGTCCACACTCAGCCACAAGATACTTTCTCACGAAAAAATAAAAAGAGTAAAAAAATAAAAATCAAGGAAATTTGAGTGAGAGAGTTCTTGCAGTCATCCACCACCATTACCCAAAACCCTAAAGTTATGTTTGGTTCTCGGAAAATTTGAGAGAAAATGCAAAGGAAAGAAAATAGAGAGGAAAAGTAAAAAAAAAAAAAAAGTAAAGAAAAATAAAATATAGAGTTAAAGATGATAAATTACTTTTATTTACTACTTCAAACTCATTTTATTTATTTTAATTCATCAATATAAAGATTAAATAATTTTAATTATATTTAATTTTCTTTGGAATATTTTATAGGACAACCAAACATGAGAAAATCATTTTCCTTAACAATTCTTTTTTTCTTTGTACTTTCCAGAACCAAACATAACCTAAGAGTTTATGCCCTTTCTAACCTCTAGCTTGGTTCTCATCCATAGCACATCCAAAGAGGACTAAAGAAATTAAACCCAAATGACATTAGTAATGAGCCCAATTCCAAAAGAAATAACCAAGTCCAAAATAAATTTCAAACCCAAATAAAATAACAATTCAAGCTCAAATATAATAAATGAACCCCAACAAGAATGTCCAACATGCAATAGGCCTAAGTAAAAAAAATCTAAATTAATAATCAATACAATAAGCCCACAAACAATTAAAAATTCAAAGATCTAAAGGAAAAAGGTTTTACCTCCTGTTCTTGAAGAACACTAGATGATGGTGGAGTGGTAGCCATGGGTGGGAACACCGGTGATGCGTGGGTAGCAGCTATAACAGCCATAGTGGTAAAGGAGTGGCAGTGTGTTGAGAAAAAAAAAAAAAGAATAAAAGGGAAGATAATGAGAGAGCGTGAGATGGTAGGGATGGGGATTGTCGCCAACATCGAAGGAGACTACTGACCAGCAATGGCACTGTAGGTAGTGGAGTAGCCGATGGTGAGAAATGGTCACCATGGCTGAGATAAAGTGAGATGGGTTTTAGGGAAAGAAAAAAGGAAAGAGGGGGAGAGAGGAAAGAGAGAAGGGAGGGAAGAAAGGAAAGGGGAGGAGCGAGTACTACTTGTTAGAGGGAGCGACGCTAGTTATGGAGTGTTGCCGATGATAATGGTGAGGTGCAGGTGGGAGGGAAGAGAAGGAGAAGAAAGAAAAAAAAGAAAAGAAAAGAAAAAAAGAAGAGGAAAAAAAAAAAAAAAGAACGAGAGTGGAAGGAAAGAAGAAAAGGGAAAAGGGTAGGTGACCATTGTGAAAGAAGAGATGGTCTTTATGGCTTATTTTTTAATAGATGGTGGAGATGAAAGGAAGAACATGGGTGACCAAGATGGCTTCTTTAAAAATAGGCAGGAAATGGGCAAGAAATTTGGGCCTAAAACTAAACAAAAAGGATGTAGGAAAAGAAAAAGAAATGGCTTTTTAAAAATAAGAGATGATAATGTGTTATGACAAGTTTTGGGGTCTATAAATATGCCCCTCATTGATAGAGTTTGAGAGTGTAAGGTAAAAAACGCTGGAGTAAAATAAAAGTGTGAACAGTGAATGGAATGAAGCAAACTATACCGAAGACAAGAAAGACCGTCAAAATTATCCTAGTAGAACATGAGCTTGCTCAAAACAAAACAAAAACAAAGGGGGCTTAAAATCTCCAAAAGGAAGTAACAAAAGTTCAGGCAAGGAAAAGGGCCCCTAAGACACCACAAATGTCACAGTACAAGTCTAAGATCCCCTCCAAAAATCTCAAAATGTGGCTAAAAATCAATGTCGAAGTTGAATAATAGTAAGACAGCTAAGGAGTACTAGAATAAAACACACAAAGAGGAAAATCTACATGTGTATTGTACAAGGGCATAAAGCGAGGGGCACCATAACCTAGGATGGAATCATAATGATAGGAATGCAAAGGAACTAGAGATAAACAAAGATAAAACCTAGGATAATGTCGTAATGACGAGAGTCCAAGGAACTAAGGATAAATTGAAATAGAACCTAGGATGGTGTCGTGATAATAGGAGTCCAAGGAACTAAGGATAAAATGAAATAGAACCTAGGATGGTGTCGTATTGACAAGAGTCCAAGGAAACTACAAATAAAAGAGATTGAACCTAGGATGACATCATAAAGATGGGAGTCCAAAGGAACTGGAGATAAAGAGAGATAGAACCTAGCATGGCATTATGATGATGAGAATCCAAAGGAACTACAAATAACAATGATAGAACCTAGGACAACGTTGTGATGATGGGAATCTAAAGAAACTACAGGTAATAGATATCAAACCTAGGATGGCATCGTAGTGACGGGAATAAAAAAGAAGTACGAATAATAGAGATAGAACATAGGATGACATCATGATGATGGGGATCTAAAGGAACTACAAATAACAAAACTAGAACCTAAGATGGTGTTGTGATGATGAGAATCCAAAAGAACTACAGGTAATAGAGTTAGAAACTAGGATGATGTTGCAATGATAAGAATCCAAAGGAGCTATAGATAACAAGGATAGAACCTAGGATGGCATCATGATGATGGGAATCTAAAGAAACTATGAATAACAAAGATAAAACCTCGGAGGTCATCGTAGTAATGAGAGTCTAAGGGAACTATGACTATTAGAGATAGAACCTAGGATGGCGTCATGATGATGGGAATCCAAAGAATCTACAGATAATAAAGATAGAACCTAGGATGATGTCATGATGACGGGAATCCAAAGGAACTATGGATAATAAAGATAGAACCTGGGATGACTTCATGATGATAGAAATCTAAAAGAACTATGAGTAACAAAGATAGAACCTAGGTTAGTGTTGTGATGATAGGAATCTAAAGGAACTATGTGTAATAGAGATAACACCTAAGATGGCATTGCAATGACCGGAATTCAAAGGAACTACAAATAACAGAGATAAAACCTAAGATGACTTCACAATAATGGGAATCTAAAGAAACTAGGTGTGGACCGCATTTTTCTCATGCGTCCCCACTCAATTAGCAAGACTCGCTTTTATTGGTGAAAAATTAGTTTTGGAAAACTTGGAGTCGCCACTTATTTTATTTTATTTTAAAAGGAAAAATAAAATAAGAAAAAAAACCCTAAAGAAGTGATTCCATAGTTTTTGGGAAAGCGTGTCTTTGAAAAACCCAAGTCTAGGTCAGGGGATCAGGTTACCTATTAGGAAGGTACCTCTAAAAGGTAGCACCCCTTTAAGCCCCATAGAGGTCTCTACTGACTAAGTTGAGGGAAATATGACAATTAATTGGTTGATTATAGATACCTAGGTAGGCTAAGTGATTTAAAAAATAACATGCCAAACAAGAAAACCAATCACAATCATAAAGAAGATTTGGGGTGTGTACTTGGACCGTTTCTCAAGTTCTATCATAGAAACATCAAAGTTAGTTCAAATAGTATATCACCTAGCATGCGCTTTATCAGAAATAATCGAACAATAAAACGAGTATCAAGACATCTAGGCACTATCAAACATAGACACAATTCACAGTGGCAAGCATATTCATAGAATTTAGAAGGTGGGTGATAGAGGGCGTACTTGGATAGCATAGATAGCTTATTATGCGCTTCCAGAAGACATGGGGGTTAGATCAAAGTTATAATAATGATTAGTAAATGAAAGAATCCTAACCTGTTTGGTATCTAAACAACATAGCAAAAATGATCAAGAGTATACGAAATCATCAATTATCACATACATCTTGTATAATTCCTAAAAAAAAAACTAGATAGATATGATTACAACAAATAGCAAAGGTAGCAACAAAGATGAGTTTTGAAAAAATGATTTTATGTAGGGGTTTCACCAATTCCCCAATTGATATACACGAATTTAGCCTAGAATTATCCCATTTATTTGGGACCACAAACTTGGATTCATGTCTTACTCAAAACTGTAGTTTTTATTGAAAACTGAGAAAGATGCGAACTGATCAAAACATTGTTGCATATTATTTAAGAAAATGAGATTTTGATTTAAGGACTCTAAATGAATTTTTTAAAATAGATTTTCAAAGGGATCTTTGGAGAAAATTATTTTATTTTTAAATAAAAGAAATTAATTTGAAGACAACGAAACATAAGAAACAAAATACCAAGCAAAACAAAAGAAAACAAAATCACAAAGTGAATTTTTTGACAACCAAGTAAATTAAAGTGGTGAGAATGGAGATCAATCTTCATTATTTTCTGAGGACCTCTAAAAGTCAAATTTAACAAACAATCAACAAAGGAATAAACTAAATGACTTTAGATAAGATAAAACTAACAAGATATTAATCAATAATTAACAAGGATCAATCAAGCACATACTAACATGAGCAATCAAGAACTAACATAAGATGGATCAAAACTTAGTCAAAACAAAAATTAAAACATGAACTTTATCACATGGAATCCATTATATTAATAAACTAAAATTATGAAAACATATAAACTAAACAAAATTCTGACTTTTAAAACTAAAACAAAGAATCAAAACTATCAAAGCCAATCTAAGCAAATCTCTAATTTTTTTAAAATTAAAACAAAGAATCAAAACTAAACAAGATTCTAAAATTTTAATTTAAAACAATGAAATGAAACCAAGGTAAACAAAATTCCAATTTTTTAACCTAAAATAATGAACTAAAATTACACTAAACAAAATCCTAATTTTTTAATCCAAAGCAATGAATCAACACTAAAATATATAAGATTTAACTTACCTTTCCTAACGACGTGTGGATTGGCTGTATGTGCCCGTTCTAATCTGGCCTATGCGTCATGTATCTTCAAAAATTAGGATCCCTCCCTTTTGAAGACGAAGTGGCAGCCTCCTCTGTCAAGACAAAGTGGTAGCCTACCTTTAATCTTTAGAAAGAAAAAAAAAAAATCTCTACGTGGCCTTTGCTTTCCCGTCTTTCTACCATCTTGCATCTTCACACCAAGTTGGAATGCAACTTTTGGCATTGCTTCCTTCTGCTTGTTATATGTTTCCCATTCCTCCTCTGTTTCAAAGTCCCACCGATGTAAACAACCCTTAGCTCGTCCACCCATGTCCATTTTTGACAAGTCATCTTCATCATCACTGTCCCCAACCTCACGGTTGTACTCCTGATACCCAGGATAGCATTCAGAGTAACCCTCTAATATGAAGTTGGGATCCTTCTCTCAAGCATCTTTCTCCCTCAGTTGTTGCAACCTTTGATCATCCCGCTTGAACACGGACCCTAAAACTGGATCCTTCTCTTCTTGAGTCATGAAGTGTGGATCCTGAGGAATGCCCATACCTGCCTGCACATCATATGTTTGCATAATTTGATGGTGATATTGTTCAGGATAAGCCATTTGCTCAGCATATTGGTACTCCTGCTAGTCTCCCCGGTAGCCAACAACCAATGCTTATGCTTGCATAACATCATATCCATTCGTTTGTTGCCATCCCTGAGGCTCAAAGGGCGGAGCTAGACCATAAGCAGGATCACTAAGATAAGATTTTTTTTCCTTGTTTCAAGGAGACTCCTCCATGTCCTCTAAGACAGGGCTCTAACTCATGTCTTTACCGAGAATATCATATTCAACACCATCCCTAACAAATATGCCATCCTGTTCAAATCTAGCAACAGACGAACCATGTTTCTCTCTTGAATCAACATAATTTTTCCTGGGAGGTAAAGGTGGTGGCAGGCTTTCCCTTTTGGTTTGATTCTTTGACATTCCACCATCAAGCTTTGATGGCTTCTTCTCTTCATCAAATTCATTACCAACAATTGATATCTTTCCTTTGACATCTCTCTCCTTCTTCTTCTTCTTGAGAACCTTCCCAGATGATCCCAGGCGAAGATATGACATGATTTTAGCAATTCAGTCCAGCACAGAACCATCAACACTGACATTAACCATTTCCTCTCAGCATTAGACAGTCAGCTTTACTTTTATGCAGAATGTCACTAGAAAATCCACCCTCCATGTTAAAAATAAATACCATTCTACCAAGAAGGAACATCTCGTTTGACTTGAAAATAGTTTGGGCCTTGACAATCCACAAATACATTGACTTTGCAGTTGCAGTATGAAATAACAATGACTGGTCCTCGTTGGATACTCTGGATTTTCCATTACCATCATCTCCTTTGCCATTCATTCCACATGGAATATTTCTCGGAAACTCTTTGATCTAATTTTTATCATCCTTCTTAAACTAAACTTGGATTTGGCATCAATATGTATTACACGACCATCTAACACTCCATAACTTGCAGGCAGAGAAGCCAATAATGAGAGTTTAAGGCAAAATTGGATTTTACCAATTCCGGGATGACCAACTAACTCAGTAAGAACACCAAATGGGATTCCACCCCCTAAAAACTCGTCCAACCCTTTGAGGCGTGTGGGAAGATGGCCAACCATATACTCATTCTAAACCCTCTGCTCCATCAGTGACAGGTCAGTTTACATAGGTGGAGAGACGATTTTGTTGATGTGTGCCACTGCAAATGTTCTCATGCCATACCCACATCCAATAATGACTATAAATGGAAATAATGACTTTATGTCATGAATGAGAAGAATGATTCTAGGCCGTGAGCTCAGGGCTCTAAATGGAAAGAATGACTTTGGGTCATGAATGAGAAGAACGACTCTAGGTCATGAGCTCAGAGCTTTAAACGGAAAGAATGACTCTAGGTCATAAATAAGAAAAACAACTCTGGGTCATGAGCTCAGGGAGCTAAATGGAAAAAATGACTCTAGGTCATGAATAAGAAGAACGACTAAGGGTCCTGAGCTTAGGGCTCTAAATGGGAAAAATGACTTTGGGTCATGAATGAGAAAAATGACTCTAGGTCATGAGCTCAAGGCTCTAAAGGGGAAGAATGACTCTGGGTCATTAATGAGAAGAACGATTTTAGGTCATGAGCTCAGGGCTTTAAATGGAAAGAATGACTTTGGGTCTTAAATAAGAAAAACGACTCTAGGTCGTGAGCTTAGGGCTCTAAACGGAAAGAATGACTCTAGGTCATGAATGAGAAGAACGAATCTGGGTCATGAGCTCAGGGCTCTAAATGGGAAGAATGACTCTGTGTCATGAATGAGAAGAACGACTCTAGGTCATGAGCTTAGGACTCTAAATGGGAATAATGACTCTGGGTCATGAATGAGAAGAACGACTTTGGGTCGTGAGCTCAGGGCTTTAAATGGAAAGAATGACTCTGGGTCATAAATAAGAAAAATGACTCTAGGTCGTGAGCTTAGGGCTCTAAACGGAAAGAATGACTCTGGGTTATGAATGAGAAGAACGACTCTAGGTCATGAGCTCAGGGCTCTAAATGGGAAGAATGACTCTGTGTCATGAATGAGAAGAACGACTCTGGGTCGTGAGCTTAGGGCTCTAAATGGGAAGAATGACTCTAGGTCATGAATGAGAAAAACGACTTTGGGTCGTGAGCTCAGGGCTTTAAATGGAAAAAAATGACTCTGGGACATGAATATGAAAAACAACTTTGGGTCGTGAGCTCAGGCCTCTAAATGGAAAAAATGACTATAAGTCATCAAGGCTTAGGGCCTAAATAGTGAAGACTGACTAGAAAGTGGATGGGAAAGAGATGAGATTAGAGTTGTAGTCTCTAAATGCCAAGGGTCGGTCTACTAGGCTTAGGAAAGAAAATATGCCCCAGTATCCAGGGTGTCTGCAGTGCTGAAATAACCAATAAATCAATCATCGGCTAAAATCAATGGGTTAGAAACCGATGCATCATGACAAACTTCTCAAAAATCTGAACTGATAGAACTCTCTATGTCTTAAAAGTTGCTCTGTCGACAAATCTCAGAGTGCATACATCGTGACTCATCTAAAAGAAAAACTCAAAGTGCATAGAATACTACCCATTTAGATAATCCAATTTTGCAAGATAACAATGGCCAAAACAATCTATCTCATGAGTGTTTGACTAAAGAATCTACCTTTATCTCAACAAATCAATGTAGGGAGGTCCTGATACAGTCAATTGTCGAAAGCCTCAGACTAGTACTCAATCTAAAACCAAGCTGGTCGCTATCTCAATCTCAAGGATACTCAAAGAAAATGGGGAAATATGCCCTAATATAAGATTTGATGTCAAAGTCATGAGGTAAATAACCAACACCAATCATCCATCCTCATACCACTGCACAAACAAAATCTCATGAAGGAGAAGAGAATATGCCCCAATATAATATCTGATATCAAAGTCATGAGGTAAACAACCAACAATGATCATCCATCTATGTATCATTGCCCGAACACAATCTCATCAAGGAGAAGGGGATATGCCCCAATATGAACATCTGATGTATAAAAAAGAATCTATCAAAATCAATCAAACATCTCTATAACCATGAATAGAAATAGCCATACAACCTAACAATAACTAGGAATCTTGGAGAAAGAGGGGAATATGCCCCAATGTGGATATCTAATGCACAACAAAAGGATGAATCCAACATCATTAATCAACCATCTCCAACTCAACAATAATCCGCTAAGAAGTTAGAATGAAGTATAGGCCAATGCCTCAAGGGAGATACTCTAAATCTAATCTCAAAGGAATAATCAAAATGATGAGGGATGATAATCTTAAGAGTATAAGCATGTCTCTGATGAATCCCTAACTAAATCCGATAGGAATCTGGTTACTCAAAATGGGGAAATATGCCCCAGTACCCAAAATCTATACACTGCACTGAAAGCTGTCGCCAACTCAGTAATAATCCACTAGTCTATCTCAGAAATACTTCGCAAATGGAACCTAGAATCATGAAAACTGTCAATGAGCTCAATGATGCTCCACTAGAATTGATATCATCTCAACATACTCTATTAGGGATCTCTAATCGGTGAAAATCCCCAAACTCAAAGAAAGTGCTCCACTAGGGGCTCATCTCAACCAAATGAAAGAGGAATATGCTCCAGTATGATAGTTGGTGCATAGTAGAATGAGAAGCCAGATAGCATCAAATATTGTCCATAAAGTGAAGCAATCGTCTACATCCATCACTGAATCACCTCCAAGCATCAAAGAAGCATCTCCCAGAAGAAGAAATAGGACGACATCTATATATCAACCAAATCCCAAACACCAACCTAAGTAGAGGCTGTCAAAGATAGCATCTGATCTCATGGCCTCCGGGTGGTCTTAAGACATGGGATGTAATGTAGGCTAGGGTGATAGGGTGAAAGAAATGAAGGAAAACTAGGCTCAAATACCCAATGATCAAACCCAAAGCCTCGTGTATAGTGTAATGCATAGAAAAATCTCATGAGCCATGGACTTAGAGGTAACCAAAGGAAATGTCGATAGTGAAACAAGAGAAATGATAAGTGGTCAAACCATCAATGAAACATGTAAATGATGTGAAGAAGGAATCAAATTAGAAATGTGTATCAATATGTAGGAAATGAATAAAAGGTGGAGTGAAGATCTAGAAAGAGGTGATGAGATACAAAAGAAGACAATGAGAAAGTGGAATGAATGATGATCAACCCATATTAGTACAATAAAGGAAAGTCAAATCACTAATGAGGGAATGGTGAATAAGACAATGATTTGGAGACCCTAGTAAAAGGTTACTTATCTCTCATACCTAATACATATCGTCCATGATCTAAGAAGCATAGGATCTCATAGAACTCTCACATGAACCCTCGACACTCCAAATGCATAATAAGAGTGGCTCAAGGAGTGAAAACCCATATAAAAATCTCATAAGAATCCACAATGAAAAATATACCCAATAAACATACCTCAAATGGTGACATAAGTGCCCAATGGAGCAAGATACTGTACACAAACATATCACTGCGCTTTTTCTTTCTTTTTCTTTTTTTGATTTTTTTTTGTTTTTTTTAAATATTTTTTTTGTTTTTTTTTTTTTTGAATGTGCATGCTCTGATCATCAATAAATCAAACTCCAATAGGAAAGATATAAGGAATGAACAAACTCTCTCAAATCACTGATGAATACATGAACCACATCCCATGAGACAACCTCTCAAACTAAAATTTCCAAATCAATGCCAAATGATGGGATGAATGGAGTGATATGACTACCCTCTTTGCACCAAGATGTGAAGAATCATCAACCCAAGGAAGAGAAGAGATAAGATGAAGCAAATAATGATAAAAGCAAGGAAGAGAAAGAAAATGTGATGATAGTAAAATAGAACAAATGGGGTGATAAGGAGATGGTGACAAGAACGAGAAGATAGACTTATAATTCTAAAGCTCATGGGACTTTCTTAGCAAAGCATGCGTATACATCAAAGGGCCCTAACCCAAGTGTAGAAATGGTAATCAAGGCTATAAGAAAGAAAAAAGTCTTTAATGTACCACACGAGGCTCAATGGGCTAGCAACGGTCTAATATATAGATAGAGGTGATAAAGTGTAAGGCTAATTGAAATGATGGCCACCTATCCTACAACCATGGTCTCAAATGTAATACTTCTTTAGCTGATCCACATTATTAAGGTCTGAGAACTAGTATCTATCCAAATATGTTAATCATATTTCCTCTCTAAGGTTAACTCTCTAATGTCATGTGGTGTACTCCAAGTAAGTCCCTAGGGTCTCCTGGAATAAATGAATCTTCATGACCATAACTAGGCTAACATCATCCTCAAACATATTATCTACATAAGCGGGATGCCCCAACATAAATAAATTGAATCTCTTCTGAACTCTCAATGATGAAGATGTCAAGCATATCAAGAGAGTGAGCTATCCTGGCTAATCTATGCTAACCATCCAACTATCATCCAATATGTCCATCTCAGGGTCATTATGAAGAAAACCATGTCATTCAAATCTCCCATTTTAGAGAAAAACTAACATCCTGTAAAAGAACTCTCATGTGATAAACTTTGACTCATAATCCACTAAACTCATCATATGTATGATGTCACCCTTAACAATGTCATTGGCTAACTGGGTGGTGGGGATGGGAGGCAATGAATCACATGATATCTCATCCTGAACTAGATGTTATCTATCTCACTATCCATCAATCCTCTGACTCAAACCTGCTAATGCCTCCTGAATAGAGTCATGGTGACTGTAAGTCGATCAACTATATCTTGCTGAGGATCCATACCTGATTGCTTTGAAACCCTGATCAATCTATCTCCAACTCTAATTTAAGAAGTTGAATCTAAACTAAAATGAATAACACTCTTATAAGGTACAAAGGCACGAAAAGAGAAATGACATGAAAGAAGCTTAGAAATGGTGGAAACGTACTAATCACAATGTAGAAAGATAGCCCAACTGAAACTTAAACATGTACCAATCTCTAAGCACATCAAAAGGAGACCATGAAGAGGATAACTAAACCCAATTGTGACCAAGGCAGCTCTGAAGGTCCACAGATGCACCCACCTGTAGAAGTGAAATCTTAATTAGGTCTAGGCTAACCTATAAGGCTGAGATGACTTTATAAGATAAAATGGGTGGGTTAAAGGATCCCTAGCAGAAGTGATCGTACCCTCTGATGGTATGCAACCCTCTGCACACCTTCAAGGAGACAAGGTGCTTCCATGCAAGGTGGTCATCACCTCCACACATGCACTTCCTTGCTTTCTTAGGGGGTTTTCCTAACAGTGAAGACTCTCACATCTCTCAACACTCAGGGATAATCTAAAGTGCATAGTGAAATATGTGGGTGCATTTGAAAAACCTAAGATCTAAAGTGAGATAGTAAACAGAGACAAGCAATCATACAATCATGCAGGAGTAAGAGATGTCATGTAGCAAGCAGTTATACCAAGCAGATAGGTATCATACAAACAAAGTCCTATCTAACATATGTGAGAGTGAATCATGCTAAAGTGAACGAAGCAATCAAGTGATCATGCAAGATAAACAAGTACAAAGACATGTTAAGATACCAAACCAATCAAGCAAGCAAACTAAATCACCTTGCCTAAAAAAGAGGTACCCTCTAATTGACCAATTAAATGCCACATTTTCCTCAACTAGTGTTCAACCTTGATCCTCAAGATCCCTAGCGGAGTCGCCAATTTATGGACCCGCATTTTTCTCATGCGTCCCCACTCAATCAGCGAGACTCGCTTTTATTGGTGAAAAATTAGTTTTGGAAAAGTTGGAGTCGCCACTTATTTTATTTTATTTTAAAAGGAAAAATAAAACAAGAAAGAAAACCTTAAAGAAGTGATTCCATAGTTTTTGGGAAAGTGTGTCTTTGAAAAACCCAAGTCTAGGTCAGGGGATCAGGTTACCTATTAGGAAGGTACCTCTAAAAGGTAGCACCCCTCTAAGCCCTATAGAGGTCTCTACTGACTAAGTTGAGGGAAATGTGGCAATTAATTGGTTAATTATAGATACCTAGGTAGGCTAAGTGATTTAAAAAATAACATGCCAAACAAGAAAACCAATCACAATCATAAAGAAGATTTGGGGTGTGTACTTGGACCGTTTCTCAAGTTCTATCATAGAAACATCAAAGTTAGTTCAAACAGTATATCACCAGCATGCGCTTTATCAGAAATAATCGAACAATAAAACGAGTATCAAGACATCTAGGCACTATCAAACATAGACGCAATTCACAGTGGCAAGCATATTCATAGAATTTAGAAGGTGGGTGATAGAGGGTGTACTTGGATAGCATAGATAGCTTATTATGATCTTCCACAAGGCATGGGGGTTAGATCAAAGTTATAATAATGATTAGTAAATGAAAGAATCCAAACCTGCTTGGTATGTACATCTTGTATAATTCCTATAAAAAAAAAAAGATAGATATGATTACAACAAGTAGCAAAGATAGCAACTAAGATGAGTTTTGAAAAAAAGATTTTATGTAGGGGTTTCACCAATTCCCCAATTGATATACACTAATCTAGCCTAGAATTATCCCATTTATTTGGGACCATAAGCTTGGATTCATGTCTTACTCAAAACTATAGTTTTTATTGAAAACTGAGAAATATGCAAAACCGATTAAAACATGGTTGCATATTATTTAAGAAAATGAGATTTTGATTCTAAGGACTCTAAATGAATTTTTTAAAATAGATTTTCAAAGGGATCTTTTAAGAAAATTATTTTATTTTGAAATAAAAGAAATTAATTTGAAGACAACGAAACATAAGAAACAAAATACCAAGCAAAACAAAAGAAAACAAAATCACAAAGTGAAATTTTTGACAACCAAGCAAACTGAAGTGGTGAGAATGAAGGTCAATCTTCATTATTTTCCGAGGACCTCTAAAAGTCAAATTTAACAAACAATCAACAAAGGAATAAACTAAATGAATTTAGATAAGATAAAACTAACAAGATATTAATCAATAATTAACAAGGATCAATCAAGCACATACTGACATGAGCAATCAAGAACTAACATAAGATGGATCAAAACTTAGTCAAAACAAAAATTAAAACATGAACTTTATCACATGGAATCCATTGTATTAACAAACTAAAATTATGAAAACATATAACCTAAACGAAATTCCGACTTTTAAAACTAAAGCAAAGAATCAAAACTAAACAAGATTCTAAAATTTTAATCTAAAACAATGAAACGAAACCAAGGAAAACAAAATTCCAACTTTTTAACCCAAAACAATGAACCGAAATTACACTAAACAAAATCTTAATTTTTTAATCCGAAGCATCGAATCAACACTAAAATATATAAGATTTAACTTACCTTTCCTAATGACATGTGGACTAGTTGTATGTGCCCATTCTGATCTAGCCTATGTGTCATGTATCTTCAGAAACCAGGATCTCTCCCTTTTGAAGACGAAGTGGCAACCTCCTCTGTTAAGACGAAGTGGTAGCCTATCTTTAATCTTTTAGAAAAAAAGAAAAATCTCTGCACGGCCTTTGCTTTCCTGTCTTTCTACCATTTTGCATCTTCACACCAAAATGGATTCATAGAGAATATTTTATCCATTAAGGAATTACTAAAAGGTTTTCTTTTTGATAGTATTTAATGGAATAAATACAATAAAATGCCTTTTGGTTGATTTGACTATAAAAGTAATGCCCTCTCGTTCATTTTGAATAGCCTATGAAGAGGCATACCTAAGGCCTTGCTTCCAACTTGTCTATCTTTATTTTTTGCACGTATGTTAGGCACCCCCAAATGTGAATGTGCTACAAACTGGGTTTACGACCTTTCCACATCTCTCTAGAAGTTAAAGGTGCTGACTTGGAAGGCACTAGGTCAAGAATGTATGCCTCAATCTCCAAGGCATATCCTCAAAAGGATAAGGAAGTTATGAGAAATGCATTATAGATCTCACCATGTCCATCAATGTTCAATTTCTTCTTTCTATTACTCCATTTCGCTATGAAGTTCCAAGTGCACTCAACTGGAATAAAATCTCATGCTCCTTAAGGAAAGAATCAAATTGAATAGACATATACTCTTCATCTCTATCATATTGAAGTGCCTTGATAGGTTTACCTAATTGGTTTTCCAACTCTACCTTAAATTCAATGAATTTATCCAAGATATCAAATTTCTTATGCATCAGGTAAACATATTTGAACCTGAAGTAATCATTTGTAAATGTGACGAAGTCCTCATACTCTCCTCGTGTATGGACATTAAAAGGCTCACACACGTCAATATGCACTAACTCCAAATACTCCTTGGCCTTATATCCTTTAGCAATAAAGGGCCTCTTAGTCATTTTACTTTCTATATAGGATTCATAGACTAGAAGCTCTTTTAGAATCAAAGAAGGTAATATTCTAGACTTAACCAGTCTTTAGATCTTGTTTAGATTAATATGACTTAGGCGTGAGTGCCAAAGCTGTGTTTGATTAATGCTAGGTTCCTTCATTTTTTGTGAGATATGATAATTCTCATTACTTTACAAAATAGATAATGGAAAAACATGATAAAGATTATCTATCAGTAATCTTGAGCATCTTGAGCATATAAACAAAATATTCAATTTAATAAAAACCTATTTATTATAAATAAAAAAACAAATGAATAATTCTATTTACATAGGTTAGAAACCAAAATCAAATTCTTTATAGACTCAAGAACATAAGATAATCTTTTAACTATAGAAGACAACTATCATATAAGATGAAGGTAACATCTCTCATTGCATACAGAACAACTCTCACTTGAAAAGTTAATGTTAGGTACATATCCCCATCATTCAGCCTTCTCCTTAGTAGAAATGAATTACAAACATGATCATTGGTTTCAAAATCTATCCACCAAGAATTATTGTAATCTAGTACTAAACATGATTCAACTAGAAGAGAATGATGCATACTTGACTGTCTTTTTAGGAATTTGAGACATTTCTTTTTCTAGTGGCCTTTCAGACCATAAAGAAAACACTTGCCCTGACCTTGCTCTTCTTCTTTTTCCCCTTGAACTTTCCCTTCTTCTTGATAGACTCCGTAGTGTTCTTCTTTTGGTTAGAAGAACCTAAAAAACTCTTCACTACCAAATGAATACCTTTCTAGTCCTTGAGAATCCCCTTAACTGTTTAGAGTTCCCTTATCCCTTTGGTTAAGCTCATCACCATCTTATTCATATTATAGTTGAGCTTGAACTGCTTGAAAAAATTTGGTAAGATCTCTAGAACCATGTCAACCTGGGTTTTCCCATTGATTTCAGCTTCAAGAATCTTCATTTCATTAAAGAGTCTGATCATATGAATCATAAGACCTCTAATGGGAGTTCTTTTTGAAATCTTAGTATCCATAGAGCATCTTGCCTAGCTAGCCTACCCTTATCACTAAACATCTCATGGAAACTGATAAGAATATTACAAGTTGTTGGCATAGACATGTGCTGATGTTGTAGCACGATATCTAAAGACCCAAGTGTGGACCCACATTTTCACGTGCGTCCCCACTCGATCAGCGAGACTCGCTTTTTATTTGTGAAAAAATAATTTTTGGAAAAGTCAGAGTCGCCATTTATTTTATTTTTATTTTAAAGGGAAAATAAAACAAGAAATAAAACCCTAAAAAAATGAATCCCTAATTTTTGGAAAAGCATGTCTTTGAAAAACCCTAGTCTAAGTCCGGGGATCAGGTTACTTATTGGGAAAGTACCTCTAGGAGGTAGCACCTCTCTAAGCCCTAAAGAGGTCTCTACTAACTAAATTGGGGGTAATGTGGCAATTAATTGATTAATTGGGGATACCTAGATAGACTAAGGTGATTTCAAAAAATAACATGCCAAATAGGATCAAATTGCCATAAAAGAGAGCTAGGGTGCATACCTGGACAACTTCTCAAAGCGCTATCATAAAACATGAAAGTTAGTATTGAGATATATCACACAACATGCATTTTATCAAAGATAATCAAACAATCATCAAATGTATATCAAGGCAATCAAACAGGATAGCAAGCATGGACATAGTACGCAACAACAATCATATTCATAGGGTTTAGAAAGTGGGTATTAGGGAACGTACCTGGATAGCATATATAACTCCTAATGCGCTTCCACAGGACATGGGGGTTAGATAATAAATAATAAATAATAAATCCTAGCATGCTTATCTAATTAATTAGCAAAAATTATCAGAATTCGAAATAATTAATTATCATACATATCTTGTATACAATTCCTAAAAAGAAAAATGTAAATATAATTACAATAAATAGCAGGGTGGTAGCAAAAATAAATTTTGAAAAAGATTTTCTTATGTAGGGGTTTCACCAATTCCCCAAATTAATATACACAAATTTAGCCTAAAATTATCCCATTTATTTGGGACCACAAGCTTTGATTTGCGTTTTGTTCAAAACCAAAATTTTTGTTGAAAATTGAGAAGGATGCGAACCGATTAAGATACGGTTGCATGTTATTTTTTTTTAAATAAAAAAGAGATTTTGATTTTAGAGGCTTTAAATGAATAAAAAAAAAAATTCTTAAAAGGGTTTTTTTTTTGAGAAAAAAAGTTTTGTTTTAAAATAAAAGAAATTAATTTTTAAAATAACAAAAATAGAAAACAAAATATCAATCAAAACAAAAGGAAACAAAGATCACGAAATAAATGATTACTACTCAAAAAGTGCTATTTGATAGCTTGTAATTAACTCTTTTAAACACTTTTGAGTAGTAGTTATCACCTTTTAACCCAATTAACATGTTAAGGACCCTTGCAATCAATTCTAATGAAATTGTGTTAAGTTTTGGTGTTTTGATAGCTTTTTGATCACCAAAGCAATCCGAGATTAAGGAGAGTTCTTTGGAATCCATGGCAAAGCAATGGAAAGCTCAGAAACATGAAGAATCGAAGCTTTGAAGTCCTTTGCCATAAGCAAATCCGGAATGCAAGGAGTGTGGGATCCTCCCTAAAAAATGCCACGTGGCTCTCTCTCCCTTGCACACGCAGACGGTCCCCCTTGCGACGCGCGGCATAGCTCATTCCACTCGGGGAAGAATTCTGTCCGGCCGACGTTCCACCTTCTCCGGATATCTCACATTCGAAATTCTGTCTGGCCGACGTTCCACCTTCTCCAGATATCTCACATCCGGCGCCTGACACCGGATGGGAGAGGAGGGCGTTTCAACTTCTCCGGTCAAATATGTCCGAATCCTCTGATAGCGCTTACCCGGAGAGTTTTTTTTTCGAAGCTCAGGAAGTTAACAATCCAATGCTTCAAATGGTGCGTGATTCGGAGTTGAAATGAGGGAGTTACAGCCATTGGAAGCCGATCACTTCAAGCTGAAGGCAGAATGTTGCACGACTGCGAAATCAGCCTTTGGCTGCGAAAATTTCGCAGCCATTTTGCATAGTGCCTCGGTGTTCTCCTGAAGCTTCCCGATACGTGCGATTGACATTTTGAGATTTTCTAAATCCCCAAAGTCTCCTTGTAACCCACCTATCATAGGATTCCTTAGTCTTTAAGTAAGAACAAAGGGTAAATAAACCCATATTTAAAAGGTTGTAAGTTTCCTTAGTGGAAAGAAGGACTGAAGACAAGGCTTGTACACAGACGCTTTGTATAGTTTTTGGAAGGAAGTAAAATAGGGAGTTTTTGCTCTACCTTACCTACTTGTTTTGATTGTTTATATTCTTCTAATTTTCCTTACTAGCCAAACAAGCTCTGAGGAAGTTTTCTCAGAGAATGAGTGGCTAGACTTTTAGTTCCTTGGAGCTAAGGTTGCCGGGAAAGGTTCCAAGTGCAAGAATTTATAGTTTTGTGGTTTCAGCCATTAATGAAGAGAAAGTGTGATCCTTTAATGATTTCTATGTTTTTTTAGTTAACTTAAAACACCTTCAATTCACTTGAGCCAACACTTGGTAAGGCAAGTGATCTCCGTCCATGGAGATACACTAGTTTACCTCTTGCGAGCTTTTGGGAAGTGACTTGAAGGTAGGATTTTCTAGAATTGCCAACACTTGGTAAGCTTTTGGACTCCAAGGAGATATCCATTAGTTATCTCTTGCGAGCTTGAGAAGGGAAGTCCAAAGTTAAAGATCACCTTGAATGGCAAATGCTAGGTGAGAGGCACGAGCCATTGCAAGTTGCATCAGTGAGAGGGAATTAGAGCTGAAATCCATTTAAAGGATACATTTATACAACACAGGTTAGAGAATTGACTATATGTTAATTCTCTAATGCGAGGAAATGAACCAAATGACCAGAGCTCTGTTTTTGCATAAGGAACCTCCCCTGTAAACCCAAACCTCCAAGGAATGTTTTTCTTCATAAGTAATTTCCATTACTTTCTTTTTAGTTAGCTTGAAACAAAACCTCGTTTAACCAAAGTTTGTGTTTTATTTCTTAAGCTAACCTTGAAATGAAAAAGCACCAATTTAACTTTGAATTGGTATCAATTGTGAGTTGAAAACCCTTCACAGAGAACGATCCTAGAACCACTATGCTATATTAGCTAAAGCTATCCTAATGCATGGTGATATAGGTTATAAATTTTGTTGATTACTCCCTCAATCAAAGAGCACCAGCTGGACATGAATCAGCTGAGACACCAATTGGGAATGAATCAAATGGCGCCGTTGCCGGGGAAGGTGCCAACTTCATAGTGATATTATTTCAGTATAGTATACTTGTGGTTTTCATCACAAGTTTGGTGAGTTTTCTGTCATTATACTAACTCTTTTAGTTATTTCTTTTACTCGTTTATATTCTAGCATAGCTTTTAATTTAGTTTTAGTTAAGCGAACTTTTTTTGGTAGTTTTGTTTTTTTTTCCTCTGTTTTCGTTTTTTTTTTTTTTTGTTACAGTTGATACTAGTTGTGTATGCCAAAGTGGATACGAGATAGTGGAGGAAGGCTTGTTAAACTTGAAACACCTCATAACAAGGAGTTGGAATTGAGCTTGAACATCATGGAAAATACACCTGAGGATCAGCATAGTCACCATGGTCATCAGGACAATCCCAATGAATTCAGATCAATGAGGGACCGCATGCATCCACCTCGTATGAGTGCACCATCATGTATAGTGCCCCCTACAGAGCAGCTAGTGATCAGACCCCATATTGTGCCACTTCTACCAACTTTTCATGAAATGGAAAGTGAGAATCCCTATGCCCATATCAAGGAATTTGAAGATGTTTGTAATACATTCCGAGAGGGAGGAGATTCTATCGACCTGATGAGACTTAAACTATTTCCTTTTACTTTAAAGGATAAGGCCAAGATTTGGCTTAATTCTTTAAGGCCAAGGAGTATCCGTACTTGGACTGATTTACAAGCTGAATTCCTCAAGAAGTTCTTTCCTCCTCACAGAACAAATGGCTTGAAAAGGCAAATTTCAAACTTCTCAGCTAAAGAGAATGAGAAATTCTATGAGTGTTGGGAAAGATACATGGAAGCCATTAATGCTTTTCCTCACCATGGCTTTGATACATGGATGTTGGTGAGTTATTTCTATGATGGGATGTCTTCCTCAATGAAGCAACTCCTCGAAACAATGTGTGGAGGGGATTTCATGAGTAAGAATCCTGAGGAAGCTATGGATTTCTTGAGTTATGTAGCTGAAGTCTCAAGGGGATGGGATGAACCGCACAGAGGAGAAGTGGGAAAGATGAAGTCTCAACCAAATGCTCTTCATGCTAAGGCTGGGATGTACACCTTGAATGAAGATGTTGATATGAAAGCAAAATTTATAGCTATGACAAGAAGAGTGGAGGAGCTAGAACTGAAAAAGATGCATGAAGTGCAAGTTGTTGTTGAAACACCAGTGCAAGTAAAGACATGTTCTATTTGTCAATATTATGAACACTTGGTGGAGGAGTGCCCTACAATTCTAGTTGCTAGAGAAATGTTTGAGAACAAGCAAATGTCATTGGACAATTCAAGCCCAATAGCAATGCTTCGTATGACAATACTTACAACTCAAGTTGGAGGAATCATCCAAATTTTTCATGGAAGCCAAGAGCACCTCAGTACCAACAGCCGGCTTAACCATCTCAACCATCCCATCAAGCTTCAAGTCTTGAACAAGCAATAGTGAATCTCAGCAAGGTTGTGGGAGATTTTGTTGGAGACCAAAAATCCATCAACTCTCAACTCAGTCAAAGAATTGACAGTGTAGAGAATACTTTGAAGAAAAGGATGGATGGGATGCAAAATGACTTATCTAAGAAGATAGATAATCTCCAATACTCAATCTCAAGGCTCACTAATTTGAACACAGTGCAAGAGAAGGGTAGATTTCCTTCTCAACCTCACCAAAACCCCAAGGGTATCCACGAAGTGGAAACTCATGAGGGAGAATCTTCACATGTGAGAGACGTTAAAGCCTTGATCACTCTAAGGAGTGGTAAAAAGGTTGAGTCACCAACACCCAAGCTATATGTTGAAGAGAAGGAAGAAGAAGAGACAAAGAAGAGGGAGGAAATGAAAGGAAAAAAGAAAGATATCAGTGAAGGGAAGGAGAATCGTGATTCAACAGTGAATGCAAATCCGGAGAAAGAACTTATTAAGGAAGAATTAATGAAGAAACACGCATCTCCACCTTTTCCTCAAGCTTTGCATGGGAAAAAGGGGATAAAAAATGCATCAGAAATCCTTGAAGTATTGAGGTAAGTGAAGGTCAACATTCCATTGCTGGACATGATTAAACAAGTTCCAACATATGCAAAGTTCCTAAAGGACCTGTGTACTATCAAAAGAGGGTTGAATGTGAATAAGAAAGCCTTCTTGACTAAGCAAGTGAGTGCCATCATACAATGCAAATCTCCTTTGAAGTACAAAGATCCAGGATGTCCTACCATTTCAGTTATGATTGGAGGAAAGATAGTGGAAAAAGCTTTGTTAGATTTGGGAGCAAGTGTGAATTTGTTACCATACTCTGTTTATAAGCAATTGGGACTTGGTGAATTAAAGTCAACATCAATCACTCTATCTTTAGCTGATAGGTCAGTGAAAATTCCAAGGGGGATAATTGAGGATGTTTTAGTTCAAGTTGATAATTTCTACTATCCAGTAGATTTTGTTGTTCTTGATAGTTAAGGAAGCTAATTATGTTCCTATCATCCTTGGAAGGCCATTTCTTGCTACTTCAAATGCAATCATAAATTGTAGGAATGGACTTATGCAACTCACTTTTGGCAACATGACACTTGAGCTTAATATCTTTCATATGTCAAAGAAGCTAATTACTCCGGAAGAAGAAGAAGGTCCAGAAGAGGTATGCATTATTGACACTCTAGTGGAGGAGCATTGTGATCAGAATATGCAAGACGAGTTGAATGAAAGTCTTGAGGATCTTGAAGAAGGGTTGTCTGAACCCACTGATGTCCTTGCTACTCTACAAGGTTGGACGAGGAAAGAAGAGATCCTACCTTTATTCAATAAAGAGGAGGGACAAGATGATGTAACAGAAGAATTCCCAAAGCTCAATTTGAAACCTCTGCCCATGGAGTTAAAATATACATACCTGGAAGAAAATAACCAATGTCCTGTTGTTATATCTTCATCTCTTACCAGTCATCAGGAGATTTCTCTACTTAAAGTTCTTAAGAGGTGCAAGAAAGCAATAGGATGGCAAATATTTGACTTGAAAGGAATCAGTCCTTTGGTTTGTACACATCACATATATATGGAGGAAGAAGCTAAACCAATTTGTCAACCTTAAAGAAGATTGAATCCTCATTTACAAGAAGTGGTGCGAACTGAGGTACTGAAGCTACTCCAAGCGGGTATTATTTATCCCATATTTGACAGCCCTTGGGTGAGTCCTACTCAAGTAGTACCAAAGAAGTCAGGGATTATTGTGGTTCAGAATGAAAAAGGAGAAGAAATTGCTACACGTCTCACTTCAGGTTGGAGGGTGTGTATTGACTATAGGAAATTGAATGCTATGACAAGGAAAGATCATTTTCCACTCCCGTTTATTGATCAGGTGCTGGAAAGAGTCTCTGGCCATCCTTTCTATTGTTTCTTGGACGGGTACTCAAGGTATTTCCAAATTGAAATTGATGTTAAAGATCAGGAAAAGACCACTTTCACATGTCCGTTTGGAACATACGCCTACAGAAGAATGCCTTTTGGTTTATGCAATGCACCTGCAACATTCCAAAGATGTATGCTTAGTATCTTCAGTGATATGGTGGAGTAAATTATGGAGGTCTTCATGGATGATATCACCATATATGGAGGTACATTTGAAGAATGCTTAGTAAATTTGGAAGCGGTTCTTAAAAGATGCATTGAAAAAGACTTGGTGCTCAACTGGGAGAAATGTCATTTTATGGTACATCAAGGAATTGTCCTTGGCCCTATCATCTCCGAGAAAGGCATTGAAGTTGATAAAGCAAAGGTGGAACTTATTGCCAAATTGCCATCTCCAACCACTGTAAAAGGAGTAAGGCAATTTCTTGGCCATGCAGGGTTCTACAGGAGATTTATACAAGACTTCTCTAAGCTTTCAAGGCCTCTTTCTGAACTTTTAGCTAAGGATGCTAAGTTTGTCTGGGATGAGAGATGTCAAAAGAGTTTTGATCAATTGAAGCAATTTTTGACAACCGCTCCAATAGTAAGGGCTCCTAACTGGCAATTACCCTTTGAAGTAATGTGTGATGCCAGTGACTTTGCTATAGGAGCTGTACTTGGCCAAAGAAAAGATGGGAAGCCCTATGTGATCTACTATGCAAGCAAAACATTGAACGAGGCTCAAAGAAACTACACAACTACAGAGAAAGAATTGTTAGCTGTGGTGTTTGCTTTAGACAAGTTTTGTGCTTATTTGGTAGGGTCTTTCATCATTGTTTTCACTGACCATTCGGCCTTGAAGTATTTATTGACAAAGCAAGATGCAAAAGCAAGGTTGATTAGATGGATTCTTTTGTTACAAGAGTTTGATCTCCAAATCAGAGACAGGAAAGGGGTGGAGAATGTGGTAGCTGACCACCTTTCAAGGTTGGCTATAACACATAATTCCCATGTATTACCTATTAATGATGACTTTCCTGAGGAATCACTTATGTTGCTAGAGAAAGCTCCTTGGTATGCTCATATTGCTAACTATTTGGTTACTGGTGAAGTTCCAAGTGAGTGGAAAGTGCAAGACAGGAAGCACTTCTTTGCAAAGATTCATGCTTATTATTGGGAAGAGCCCTTCCTTTTCAAGTATTGTGCAGATCAGATCATAAGGAAGTGTGTCCCTGAAGAAGAGCAACAAGGGATCCTCAGCCATTGCCATGAGAATGCCTGTGGAGGCCACTTTGTCTCTCAGAAAACAGCCATGAAGGTCTTGCAATCAGGGTTTACTTGGCCATCGCTTTTTAAAGATTCCCACATCATGTGTAGGAGTTGTGATAGATGCCAAAGACTCGGGAAGCTTACAAAAAGAAACCAAATGCCCATGAACCCCATCCTTATAGTTGATCTTTTTGATGTTTGGGGTATTGACTTCATGGGACCTTTCCCAATGTCTTTTGGTAACTCTTATATATTGGTGGGGGTGGACTATGTTTCCAAATGGGTGGAGGCAATCCCCTGTAAACATAATGATCATAGGGTGGTTCTCAAATTTCTTAAGGAGAACATCTTCTCAAGATCTGGGGTGCCCAAGGCCATAATCAGTGACGGAGGTACTCATTTTTGCAACAAACCTTTTGAAACCCTATTAGCCAAGTATGGAGTGAAGCATAAGGTAGCTACACCTTATCATCCTCAAACTTCCGGGCAAGTGGAGCTAGCAAATAGGGAAATAAAAAACATACTGATGAAAGTGGTGATTACAAGCAGAAAAGATTGGTCTATTAAGCTACATGATTCATTATGGGCATATAGAATAGCTTATAAGACTATTCTTGGCATGTCCCCCTCGTCTCGTCTATGGCAAAGCATGCCACCTCCCTGTGGAAGTTGAATATAAGGCTTGGTGGGCAATCAAGAGGTTGAACATGGACTTGATCAGAGCTGGGGCAAAGAGGTGCTTAGACCTTAATAAGATGGAGGAATTAAGAAATGATGCTTACATCAATTCCAAAGTTGCAAAACAGAGGATGAAGAAGTGGCATGATCAACTAATCTCCAACAAAGAATTGCGGAAAGGACAAAGAGTCCTACTCTATGACTCAAGGCTCCGTATCTTTCCAGGGAAGCTCAAGTCAAGGTGAATAGGCCCTTTCATTATTCACCAAGAACATCTCAATGGAGTGGTGGAATTATTAAATTCCAATGGTATAGACACCTTTAGAGTCAATGGTCATCGCCTCAAGCCATTCATTGAGCCGTTCAAGCTAGAAAATGAGGAAATCAACCTCCTTGAGCCACAAAAAGCCTGATCAGAGAAGGGTTAGATGGACTTGGTTTCACCAAAGTCCATAATTTTGTTAAATATGTTAATTTTTAAGTTTTGTAAATTATTTGATTGTAATTTTGGTCTTAAATTATGTTAATTGTAACTAACTTAATTTTTTTTTTAATGATTAAAATCAGGAGGAATTGCAAGAAAATCGAAAGAAGCTGCTCCGAGCTGATGCCGTTCCACTCCTTTTTCCCAGGCTGTTATGCCAGATATTGGAGCACCGGGGATACCCAGCAGAGCCTCAGCATGAGCGTAAACGTTTTTGTTGAGAGATTTTCACTCTCGACAAATGGACTAGTATGACAGCTTATGGTGGTGCAGACCAGGGAGCACCAGCTGGACCAGAGCAGCCAGAGGAGCCAGTTGAACCACCTGCTAACACTCAGCCGCCTGCCCCTGCAGTGGCCTCTAGTGAGCTTCCACCAGAGATTCCATCCTCTGCTCCTCAGGCCACACCACAGCCTCCCCCTGTCATTCCACCTCCATCAGCACCATCTCTTTCAGCTGAGCTAAGGGTAGCTATTCCCATCATCGAGTATAGAGGCCTATCCCACACTTACCAGGCATTGGCCACTTCTCAGACCATTCTCACTCAGCAGATCACAACCCTTTTCTTCTCAGCAGGAGCAGATTCTTACCACTCAGGCCCAGCACACTGCCATCCTGAGGCGGATCCAGCATCATCTCGGCATTACATCAGCTCCTGAGCATGACATTCCCAGCTCATCAGAGCCATCATAGGCCCCTTCTTTTGTTGATCAGCCTATGCCTCATCAGGAGCCTCCTACAGGAGAGGCAACTGAGCCATCATTTCCACAGCATCACTCCACGTCACTCAGGAGGTACCACTTCCTCCCTATTTTTCAATCGCTTTTATCACATTGAGGACAATGTTCAGCTTGGTTGGGGGGAGAGTTGAGGAAGGAAGTTTTTGTTATTAATGCTAAGTTATTTTGGTAATTTAGTTGTTTTTTGCTTAATTTTAAAATTTTTTCTACTCTCCATGGTTATTAAGGAAAAATTTTCAAAATGAAAAGGGAGAAATTGAATTTTTGTCTTTTCACTTGACTTAGAGTTTGTATTATGCTTACTAAAGTTGATGAATTATTGAAACTTCTATTGAATTCAACCTTAGTTCTTCTACTTTGAGCTATTCACACACTGTGCACAATAGGTTTCGATAATAAGATGAAAAACTATTTCCCTCTTGACTTAGGAAAATTTTAGACTTGGTACCTTTGACCTCATTTAATAGTGTTGGGACACCTTATAAGAGACCAATGAGCCTTTGAAAAAAAGAATAAAGAAAGAAAGAAACAAAATGTTTGTTTGCCTTGAAACCCGAGCAAGGTCTGAGGGGTATATGGTGAAAATCTTTAAAACCTGGTGCCCTAAGCCTTCATTGGTTGGGAGTCACCGACCTCAATGCTCGTTACAAGGGTGAATAGGTGGAGTTTAACATACTGTAGGTGCTTGGGTATTAAAATTCATTCTCAAAAGTCCGGGGTAAAATCCCAAGAGTTAGTGGTTGAAAGATCCTTAAATCTTGATGCCCTAAACCTTAATTGGTTGGGAGTCATCGATGGACCCCTGTTACATGGACAAGTTAGAAAAGAATACCTTTAGCCTTATACTCCTACAATGAAAAAAAATTTGTGAGAAAAGAGGTGCGTTCTTAGCCTATTAGAGGTTGATTAGTTTGCTAAGGTTTGAAAGAGAACTAGGTTTGGGGGAGAGATTAGTTCAACATACTATATTCGGAAACTAATGAATAACACTTAGATTTTTGTGGAAGAGTAAGGTTTGACCCTTTGGGAATGGAAACTCTTTTAAAGCTTAAATTTGCATAATGCCTTCTCTTTAAGAATTGTGATTAGACAAGTTATTTGATAACTCTTATTGAACTTTGAGTTTTATTTCTTTAATGTTCCATGTGAGAGTTAGATCATCATGCCTCTTGAAAATTGTTTTTTTTAATCAGCATGATGTTGTAAATTATAATACTTTTTATTTTTATTTTTCTCTCCTTCATTGCTAAGGGACTAGCAATATGTCGGTTGGGGGGAGTGATTACTACTCAAAATGTGCTATTTAATAGCTTGTAATTAACTCTTTTAAACACTTTTGAGTAGTAGTTAAAACGTGTCTTTGAAAAACAAGAAATAAAACCCTAAAAAAATAACTCCCTAATTTTTGGAAAAGCGTGTCTTTGAAAAACCCTAGTCTAAGTCCGGGGATCAGGTTACTTATTGGGAAGGTACCTCTAGGAGGTAGCACCCCTCTAAGCCCTAAAGAGGTCTCTACTAACTAAATTGGGGGTAATTGATTCATGCCTAATTGGTGTCTCAGCTGATTCGTGTCCAGCTGGTGCTCCTTGATTGAGGGATTAATCAACAAAATTTATAACCTATTACACCATATACTAGGGTAGCAAAGACAAAGCTACTATAGCATAGTGGCTCTAGGATCGTTCACTGGGATAGGTTTTCACTTCACAAATGATATTAATTCAAAGTTGAATTGGTGCCTTTTCATTTCAAGGTTAGCTTTAAAAGAAAACATAAAGACGTTTGAACAAAGATTGGTTTTAAACTAACCAAAAATAGTAACTGATTTTAATTACAAAGAAAAGTGTTTCTTGGAGTTTCAGATCACTAGGCTCAGATTCCTCATACAAAAAGGGAAGTTCCGGTCACTTGTTTCTTTTCCTCGCATTAGAGAATTAACATATAGTTCCTTCTCCAACCGGTGTTGTACAAATGCTTCCCATTAATGGGTTCAAACACTAAATCCCTCTCACTGATGCACCTTGCAATGGCTTATACCTCTCACCTAGCACTTGTCATTCAAGGTGATCTTTAACCTTGGATTACCCGTCAAAAGCTCGCAAGAGATAACTAATGGATGTCTCCTTGGAGTCCAAAAGCTTACCAAGTGTTGGCTATTCTAGAAAATCCTACCTTTAAGTCACCTCCTAAAGGCTCGCAAGGGGTAAACTAGTGCATCTCCATGGACGGAGATCACTTGCCTTACCAAGTGTTGGCCCAGGTGATTTAAAAGCGTTTTAAGTTAACTAAAAAGATAAAAACCATCAACGGGTCACACTTTCTCTTCATTAAAACTAAAACAACAAAACTTCCAATTTATGCATGTGGAAACTTACCCGGTTACCTTAGCTCCAAGAGACAAAGAGTCTAGCCTCTCATCCTCTGAGAAAACATCTCAGAGAATGTTTGGCTAGCAAGAAAATGAAAATGAAAGAGAAGACAAGAATATATAGGAAAAACAGAGCAAGTGCTCTGTATTTTTCTTCCTTCCCAAAACTGTACAAAGGATCCCCCTGGAACCTCCTTCGAACAGGCTCCTCGGGCTCCCTTTAAGACCAAAAATACAATGATAGCTATTACCCTGATATTTTGCCAAATTCCTAACTTAAAAGCTAAGGAAATCTATCATTGGTGACTTACAAGGAGAATTTGGGCATTTAGGCAACAAAAAACTACTGAAAAATATCTCCAAGTGTCGGTTACAAATATCGGGAAGCACTAAGGACCACTTCGCAGGTGAAAAGTGAGGTCTGCGAAATTTCGCAGGTGCACAAGAAGGGCTGCGAAATTTCTTCATAGCAACCAGCTGATTCAACACCTTTGCAAAGTGGACTTCCATCTTGTGGTGCTGGGCTTCCATCGCGGCGTGAAGCTTCAGGGGAAATCCATGGCACTGTGTAAAAAGGCTGCGAAACCATTCCGCAACAAAAGGCTGATTCCACAGCACTTTTCTGAAGCCTTCCTTCAGCTTGGAGCAGTTGTCTTCCAAAGGCTGTTACTTCCTCATTTCAGCTCCAAATTGCACACGGTTTGAAGCATTGGATTGTTGACTTCCTAAGCTTTCAAATGACATATAGCATGCATAAATTGGACATCAGGAAGTGCTCCAAAAGTGGCTGCAGTGACTGTCATCAAGAATGCTCCATGGCTGATTTCTCTTTGCTTTCCCTTTTGCATTCCAGACTCGTTTATGGCAAAAGTGCTTCAAGGCTTTGATTCTTCATTCCTTTAAGCTTCCCATTGCTTGCCAAGGATTCCATATAACTCTCCTCAATCTCCTAATGCTTTGGTGATCAAAATACTAACAAAAACACCAAAACTTACACATTTTGATTAGAATTAATTGAAAGGGGCCTTAACATGCTAATTGGGTTAAAAGGCACTAACTACTACTCAAAAGTGTTTAAAAGGATTAATTATAAGCTATCAAATAGCACTTTTTGAGTAGTAATCACTCCCCCCAACCGACATATTGCTAGTCCCTTAGCAATGAAGGAGAGAAAAACAAAATAAAAATACCATAATTTACAACATCATGCTGATCACTTCAAAAAATGTTTAAGTGGCATGACTGATCAAACTCTCACATGGAATATTAAAGAAATAAAACTCAAACTTCAAACAGGATAGCAAGCATGGACATAGTACGCAACAACAATCATATTCATAGGGTTTAGAAAGTGGGTATTAGGGAATGTACCTGGATAGCATATATAACTCCTAAT
The DNA here is from genome assembly GCA_946000715.1 of Vitis cinerea var. helleri x Vitis riparia. Lineage (NCBI taxonomy): Eukaryota > Viridiplantae > Streptophyta > Magnoliopsida > Vitales > Vitaceae > Vitis > Vitis cinerea var. helleri x Vitis riparia. The sequence goes on along the minus strand of OX254008.1, from coordinate 20,156,660 downwards.
GTGCTTCCACAGGACATGGGGGTTAGATATAAATAATAAATAATAAATCCTAGCATGCTTATCTAATTAATTAGCAAAAATTATCAGAATTCGAAATAATTAATTATCATACATATCTTGTATACAATTCCTAAAAAGAAAAATGTAAATATAATTACAATAAATAGCAGGGTGGTAGCAAAAATAAATTTTGAAAAAGATTTTCTTATGTAGGGGTTACACCAATTCCCCAAATTAATATACACAAATTTAGCCTAAAATTATCCCATTTATTTGGGACCACAAGCTTTGATTCACGTTTTGTTCAAAACCAAAATTTTTGTTGAAAATTGAGAAGGATGCGAACCGATTAAGATACAGTTGCATGTTATTTCTTTTTTAAATAGAAAAGAGATTTTGATTCTAGAGGCTTTAAATGAATATAAAAAAAAAATTTCTTAAAAGGGTTTTTTTTTTAGAAAAAAAGTTTTGTTTTAAAATAAAAGAAATTAATTTTTAAAATAACAAAAATAGAAAACAAAATATCAATCAAAACAAAAGGAAACAAAGATCACGAAATAAATGATTACTACTCAAAAAGTGCTATTTGATAGCTTGTAATTAACTCTTTTAAACACTTTTGAGTAGTAGTTATCACATTTTAACCCAATTAACATGTTAAGGACCCTTGCAATCAATTCTAATGAAATTGTGTTAAGTTTTGGTGTTTTGATAGCTTTTTGATCACCAAAGCAATCCGAGATTGAGGAAAGTTCTTTGGAATCCATGGCAAAGCAATGGAAAGCTCAGAAATATGAAGAACCGAAGCTTTGAAGTCCTTTTCCATAAGCAAATCCGGAATGCAAGGAGTGTGGGATCCTCCCTAAAAAATGCCACGTGGCTCTCTCTCCCTTGCACATGCAGACGGTCCCCCTTGCAACGCGCGACATAGCTCATTCCACCCGGGGAAGAATTCTGTCCGGCCGACGTTCCACCTTCTCCGGATATCTCACATTCAGAATTCTGTCCGGTCGACGTTCCACCTTCTCCGGATATCTCACATCTGGAATTCTGTCCGGCCGACGTTCCACCTTCTCCGAATATCTCACATCCGGCGCCTGATGTAGGATGGGAGAGGAGGGCGTTTCAACTTCTCCGGTCAGACATGTCTGAATCCTCTGATAGCGCTTACCCGGAGAGTTTTTTTTTTCGAAGCTCAGGAAGTTAACAATCCAATGCTTCAAATGGTGCGTGATTCGGAGTTGAAATGAGGGAGTTACAGCCATTGGAAGCCGATCACTTCAAGCTGAAGGCAGAATGTTGCATGACTGTGAAATCAGCCTTTGGCTGCGAAAATGTTGTCCTTTTGCTGCGAAAATTTCGCAGCCATTTTGCACAGTGCCGCAGTGTTCTCCTGAAGCTTTCCGATATGTGCGACCGACATTTTGAGATTTTTTTGCTTTAGATATTTGATGTCTAAATCCCCAAAGTCTCCTTGTAACCCACCTATCATAGGATTCCTTAGTCTTTAAGTAAGAACAAAGGGTAAATAAACCCATATTTAAAAGGTTGTAAGTTTCCTCAGAGGAAAGAAGGACAGAAGACAAGGCTTGTACACAGACGCTTTGTATAGTTTTTGGAAGGAAGTAAAATAGGGAGTTTTTGCTCTACCTTACCTACTTGTTTTGATTGTTTATATTCTTCTAATTTTTCTTACTAGCTAAATGATTCGTTCCTAATTGGTGTCTCAGCTGATTCATGTCCAGCTAGTGCTCTTTGATTGAGAGAGTAATCAACAAAATTTATAACCTATATCACCATGCATTAGGATAGTTTTAGCTAATATAGCATAGTGACTCTAGGATCGTTCTCTGGGAAGGGTTTTCAACTCACAACTGATACCAATTCAAAGTTAAATTGGTGCTTTTTCATTTCAAGGTTAGCTTAAGAAATAAAACATGAACTTTGGTTAAACGAAGTTTTGTTTCAAGCTAACTAAAAAGAAAGTAATGGAAATTACTTATGAAGAAAAACATTCCTTGGAGGTTTGGATTCACAGGGGAGGTTCCTTATGCAAAAAAAGAGCTCCGGTCATTTGGTTCATTTCCTCGCATTAGAGAATTAAAATATAGTCAATTCTCTAACCGGTGTTGTACAGATGTATCCTTTAAATGGATTTCAGCTCTAATTCCCTCTCACTGATGCAACTTGCAATGGCTCGTGCCTCTCACCTAGCATTTGTCATTCAAGGTGATCTTTAACTTTGGACTTCCCTTCTCAAGCTCGCAAGAGATAACTAATGGATGTCTCCTTGGAGTCCAAAAGCTTACCAAGTGTTGGTATTTCAAGAAAATCCTACCTTCAAGTCACTTCCCAAAAGCTTGCAAGAGGTAAACTAGTGCATCTCCATAGACGGAGATCACTTGCCTTACCAAGTGTTGGCTCAAGTGAATTGAAGGTGTTTTAAGTTAACTAAAAACATAGAAATCATTAAAGGATCACACTTTCTCTTCATTAATGGCTGAAACTACAAAGCTATAAATTCTTGCACTTAGAACCTTCCCCGACAACCTTAGCTCCAAGGAACTAAAAGTCTAGCCACTCATTCTCTGAGGAAACTTCCTCAGAGCTTGTTTGGCTAGTAAGAAAAAGAATGAGAAAACAAAAATATATATGAAAAACAGAGAAAGTGCTCTGTAAAATATATTTCTTGCAAAATTGTACAAAAGATGCGTCTTAGAACAAGCTCCCGACTCTCTATATGATATCCTCGTGTAAAGGAAATTACAAACTATATATATTAGGTTATTCACCCTTTGTTCTTACTTAAAGACTAAGGAATCCTATGATAGGTGGATTACAAGGAGAGTTTGGGGATTTAGACATCAAATATCTAAAGCAAAATATCTCAAAATGTCGGTCGCACATATCGGGAAGCTTCAGGAGAACACCGCGGCACTGTGCAAAATGGCTGCAAAACTCTCTGAGTGAGCGCTATCAGAGGATCCGGACTTGTCTGACCAGGGAAGTTGAAACGTCTTCCTCTCCCATTCGGCGTCAGGCGCCGGATGTGAAATATCCGAAGAAGAAAAAGGTGGAATGTCGGTCGTGGATGCTCTCCGGGTAAGCGCTATCAGAGGATCCGGATATGTCTGACCGGGGAAATTGAAATGCCCTGCTCTCCCATCCGGCGTCAGGCGCCGGATGTGAAATATCCGATCAGAGGATCCGGACATGTCTGACCGGATAGAATTCCGGATGTGAGATATTCGGACGTCGCAAGGGGGACCGTCTGCTTGTACAAGGTGTAGGGACCCCTCCTCCTGATGACACGGAGCGCGCATTGCTATCCGGCGCAACTCCATCCGGATTCCCCAAGAGGACACGCAACGCACTCCCCTATCCGGACTCCCTCAGGGAGAAGCACACGGCACTCGTGATCGTCACACCCCGGACAATAGCATATCCTATCCGGATATGTTGTCCGGATCATTGACTAAAGTGAGCAAGCCCATCTGGATTCCCCAAGAGAGAAGCACACGGCACTCGTGAACATCACACCCCGGGACGATAGCATACCCTATCCGGATATGTTGTCCGGATCATTGACTAAAGTGAGCAAGCCTTGCTACTTCATTCCGAAAGCCTGCCACAGCCCACATTCCGCCGCCCTCCAATGGTGTGTCCGAACGCCCTGTCCGGACATCTTTTGCCATAAATTCCAAAAAACTCTCCTCAATCTCGGATTGCTTTGGTGATAAAAAAGCTATCAAAACACCAAAACTTAACACAATTTGATTAGAATTGATTGCAAGGGTCCTTAATATGTTAATTGGGTTAAAAGGTGATAACTACTACTCAAAAGTGTTTAAAAGAGTTAATTACAAGCTATCAAATAACACTTTTTGAGTAGTAATCACTCCCCCCAACTGACATATTTCTAGTCCCTTAGCAATGAAGGAGAGAAAAATAAAAATAAAAAGTATTATAATTTACAACATCATGCTGATCAAAAAACAATTTTCAAGTGGCATGATGATCTAGCTCTCACATGGAACATTAAAGAAATATAAACTCAAGTCTGCCTTGAGATTGAGTATATGTTCAAATTAGTGAGCCTTGAGATTGACTATATGTTTAAAGGATACATCTGTACAACACCGGTTAGAGAATTGATTATATGTTAATTCTCTAATGCGAGGAAATGAACCAAATGACCGGAGCTCTGTTTTTGCATAAGGAACCTCCCCTGTAAACCCAAACCTCCAAGGAATGTTTTTCTTCATAAGTAATTTCCATTACTTTCTTTTTAGTTAGCTTGAAACAAAACCTCGTTTAACCAAAGTTTGTGTTTTATTTCTTAAGCTAACCTTGAAATGAAAAAGCACCAATTTAACTTTGAATTGGTATCAGTTATGAGTTGAAAACCCTTCCCAGAGAACGATCCTAAAGCCACTATGCTATATTAGTTAAAGCTATCCTAATGCATGGTGATATAGGTTATAAATTTTGTTGATTACTCTTTCAATCAAAGAGCACCAGCTGGACATGAATCAGCTGAGACACCAATTGGGAATGAATCAATAAAGATTTTAGTAAATCTTGTCAATTAAAGTGATGAGAGTAAAGGGCAACCTTCATGGGTTTCCAGTAGTCCTCAAAAAAATTTGACCAACAATCACTAAGGCAACAAATTTATGACTTCCTAATCAAACAAGCTAACAAAATTATCATCCAAAAACTAACATTTAGATTTCAAGAAACACATGAATAACTAAAATTAAACTAATTGGAATTAAAAATGTAAACTTTACCTCACAAGATCAATTAAACTAGAGAATTAAGATCAATAACTCATTCAAATTAAAAATAAAGTAGAATTTAAACTAATCGGAATTAAAAATATAAACTTTACCTTACAAGTCCAATTAAACTAATAGATTTAAGATCAATAACTCATTCAATTAAAAATAAACTAAAATTAAACTAATCGGGATTAAAAATATAAACTTTACCTTACAAGACCAATTAAACTAATAGATTTAAGATCAATAACTCATTCAAATTAAAAATAAACTAAAATTAAACTAAAAATATAAACTTTATTTAAACTTTCATGTAGATTAAAATAAACTAGCATAGAACTAATGAATTGCAATCATAAAAGAGAGACATTTAATCTAAGAAAAATAAAAGATTGCTCGAAATCGAGATTTAAAAGAATTTATCACAAACAATTAATTAAACCAATCAACTAAAACCCAAACTAAAAAAAGAAATACTGTATCAGAAATCGAAAACTAACCTGTATTGTATCGGAAAAATACTCTCTTGATCTGTCGAAATGGTAGCCCAATTAGTCTTTCAAGTCCTCTACCGCTCCCTCCAAAAAAACTCTTGCATGTGTTGATCTCCCCTCAAAGAAAAAGTCTCCCTCTAAAGAAGAAGTCCCACCGTCCTTCTTCTATTCCTTTTTGTCCCATTTATATGGCAACCTATCCTTTTCATGGAATATTTTATTTCCTTTTGGGATATGTATGTGGATATATGGAAAGTGATGTTTTAATTGCAAAGTGGTATTTTAACTTTTATGGAAAGTGCTTTTCTATTTTATATACATCATAATTCAAAAATTAAAAAAAATAAAATAAAAATATTAACAAACCTTTTTAAAGGTAATAATAATAATAATAACTTATCAAATTGGTATAAACAAATATATATATATATATATATATAAACTTAACTTACCAAAAAAAATATATTAAAAGCGCTTTAAGAAAATAACCAAATAAAATAAAATAAAATACAAAATAACTTACTAAAAAATTTTATTAACGTACATATTAGTAAAAACATTTAATAGTAATAATAATAGTAATCATAAAAAGAGATAATATAATTGATCACATGCAATCTAGTAAAAACAAATAAATAGATAACAATAAACAAATAGCTAAACAAATATAATAAATAAATAACTAAATAAATAAATAGATAAATGAATAAGAAATCAAGCTCATGCAAGTGTTAAGAAATACAAATCATGCGAACTATGCAAGTCATACAGGAGTTATCTAAACGGTAACATAGGTGGGCCAGGGTGCCTAAGTGGACCTAGCAAACCAAAGTGGGCCTAGATGTGCCTAAATGAGCTTAGGTGAGTCTAAGTGGGTTAAAGTGAACCTAAGTGAGCTTAGGTGAATCTAAGTGGGTCAAGGTGGACCTAAATGGGTCAAGGTGGACCTAAGTGGGTCAAGGTGGACCTAAGTGGGCTAGGTGTACCTAAGTGGGCCTAGGGTGAGACTAGGCGGGCCTAACTAAGTCTAACCTGAAGTGCACTTAAGTGAAGCCTAATCTAAACTTGAAGGGCAGCCAAGGTCATAATGTGGAGCCGGGTAAACCCTTCAACTAAAGTCTCTGAGGTGGCTCAAGAAAGGTAAGTAGCGTGAATAGCTATGGGCTACCAAGAGATTACTGTCAAGTATTGGTAATGGACTTTAAAACATGTGCTAAAGGGACAAAATTGAGGGTCTACACCAAGTATGATACACTTGGTCTTCTGATCTGCTCTTTGCCAACTATGATTATTTTACTTCTCTTCCTGAGTTGAATGTTCATTAGGGGTAGAATGAGCAAGTTCTTGAGTTATCCACTTTTGCTCCTCTGGAGTGAGTACTATATCCAAATTCCTTTTCCAATCCACATGGTTTGGCCTGGTCAACTTATTAGTAGTGAGAATGAGATTAATTAGATTATAAGACATGATATTTGTAATAGAAATAAAAGCATGCATTAATTAATTGAGTATACACAACAAGTTGGTAATTAATTTAGAAAAAAGTGTAGTGTTCTCAAATTGCATATCCTTTTGCAAGGTATCCTAGTATCATAAGAATCAAGTCTACTATGGGTAAGTCATGATCTTATTATTAGTTAGAGACCTTCTCAAATTGATCTCCCTTCCTTAACGACAGAGGTATCCAAAGGTAAGATCAACATACCTTTTTATTTGGCCTATGGGCTATGCAAGTGGGATTACAGTGGGCAATTTGACCACTTCATATCACATGTTAAGTGTATAACCATTATCCTTGAACTATCGATGTCACCAAGTAAGGAACCCTACCAATGGGGTGGTTGCATCTAATACAAACATATCTAGTCTCAACCTTAAGGAGAGTCCACATCCCTCGATTCTTAGGGCCTAACTCATTGGTGGGGTGGTGATGAACCCAAATCAAGATGAGCTCGACAATGGAGGTCATAAGCTTTGCTAAGACCCTTTTTCACTTAATCTTTTGAAAAGAGAGACTTTTAGTAAGTTTAGTAACTATTCTTCAAATAAATTCTCTATCATGAGATTTTCCAAACCCATTATTTACTTTTAAATTAGAACTCCTATGTTAAAAGAATTGTTCTCTTATTCTTTTATCTTTGGACTTGATAGGAAAAACTCGGATCTCTCCACTTCCTAAGTCCAAATCAGGTTAGGAATATGCATAACTATCCTAGGCTTTTTCTAAATCCTATGCACAATGGAAAAAAAAAAAACATTTTTATACTTTAAAAGGATTCAGAAAGTGCTAACGAAAACCATGCCTCAAATTCGGATGTTCTCGAATCAAATCCACATGGTGAAGATGAAGATCGAAATTGTAGAAGTCTTGTAAACCCGAAGTCTTCTGCCTGATGACCTTGATCTTGATCTTGGCATACTTTTGGTGGGAGGTAAAGAGAGTGAAGGCTATGGATCTATATTTCTCTGGATGGTGGAAGACAAAAGCTATGGAAACCCTAACCCCTAGGGGGTATTTATAGGGTTCCTAAGTGGGCTTAAGTGACTTGAGCCCACATGGGCTTAGGTCACTTAATCTAGCCCAAAATAGGTTCTAATTGATTAATTAACCCAATAGGGTCTACTAATTAATCAATTAGCCCAATCCAAAGACCTTGTTCACTTACCCTTATGCAACCTTGTGTAATTACCAAAACACCCTTATGCACAAAAGTGAACCTAGAGCCAATCCGATCCTCATAACCCATGCCAATAAGGTATATGAGCTTAGAGCGGGGACTACTAGAACCCATAGGAATATTGGCTCCCTTAGAATCCAATTCTAAAGTTGATTCAACATCCCATTATAGAGAATCAGCTGAACTCTAGTATCCTATGTAAATAACAATAAGACACCAAGTGCTTGAGTTCGTGACCTACTATCCATTGTGTTTAGTCTCCCCATGAACTATTATCCATAGTTTAAAAAGGTGAAAGCTACCAGCCTTTTAAGACTACCTCTACCATCCTTGAATTATAGATCCTCCTATTGTATGTTCAATTAACATATCTTAGCTCTTAAAGAGCCTATGTCAAGTTCCACTTAAGGAACTACTATGGCCATAGTTTCCATGAACACACTTCTTTAAGATCACCTAAGGGGACACACGATCTCAATCCCAAGAGATATCATGGTGCCTCTATTGAGAATACCTATTGTTATTGGTTTCCATCAACAATGAATTAATCCATAGGGAATATTTGATCAACTTACGATCTCTCCCATAGGTCAAAGTCATTGTTAACTTTAGCACAAACTCAATATTCTCTAAAGGTTGAGAGACAAGAAAATGAAGCAGCTTGGTGAGGTCATGACTACTTCATAGCCTTAAGTCATGACTCACTATAAGTCTTGTCCAATATGTAACCATACACACTAGTGCACTCACCATGGGAAACCCATCCTGATAGCCAAGACCAACCATCCCTCCAATTAGGAGATGGTACTACAACATTTAATAGGTCGCCTAGACCCATGATCCAGTTGTATACAAGTCATTTATTTTCAAAGAACCCATGACTTAGATCTTCTGTACAACTCCTAATGCACCTAATTCATGTACAATGCAAAATATGTAGGAAAGAATGCTCATAAAGTATAATACATGGAATAAGGATAGATAAAAGTGAAACTCGAATATCGTTAAATAAATAATGAATTCCAAGTTTATTACATCATGTCATGCTTTTAAGGGCTTGATCCTAACATTCTCCCACTAACCCTTAAAGCATCATGCCTATAAAGCATGACAAATACTCATTTGAAACCTCTGTTATCCCTATAACCAATAAAGACTCTCCCTATCAATGTCTTGGTGAAGGGATCCACCAAGTTCACCATAGAAGGTATCTTAACAACCATCATTTCACCCTCTAAACTATTTCAACACATTGGAGCACAAGCACATAATCCCTCATTCTTCTACAGTTGTCCAATGTTTTGAACCTGGATTAGATTGATATATATTCACCATACCCACTTCAAGGCAAATATCTAGCCTTGTACATAGCATCACATATATAAGAGTACCCACTACAGAGGCATACAATAGTAACTACATGCACTCTTTCTCCTTAGGTGTTTTAGGATATTGATCCTGAGAAAGGGGAATTCCATGCCTAAAAGGTAACAAATCTTTCTTGGAATCCTACGTCACATACTTGACCAAAGGCTTATCTATGTACATAGTTTGAGATAGTGCTAGTTTCCTATTTTTATGATCCTTAAGGACCTTAATCCCAATAATATATATTTCGCTTCTCTTAGATCCTTTATCTAGAACTGAGTTAGACAATCAGATCTTGACTGATGACAATAGCCCTACATCATTACCAATGAGTAGAATGTCATCAACATACAAGATCATAAAGACCACCATGCTTCCCTACACCTTCTTATACACACAGGGCCCTTTGCAATGAAAATATCTGGTTACATCATATAGATGCTAATATCAAGTTAATCGTTTAAGAACACTATCTTGACATCTTATCGTAATATCTCATAAATAAGATACACCGTAATGGGTAGGAGTACTTTGATGGATTTGAATATGGCTACTAGTGAAAAGGTTTCCTATATTCGAAACAATATTTCGAACTATAACTTTAGCTACAACCTGGCCACATAAATATCAACTTTTCCATCTACTCCTTTGTTTCCCTTATAGACCAACTTACACCTATGAGCTTTATCCCTTCAGGTGCTTCTATAGGAACCTAGACTACATTAGAATCACAAGGATTCTAACTCTGCCTCCATATCCTTTTGCCAAAGACGTGCATCTACATCATTCATTGCTTTATCGTAATCTATGGGATTTATCTCAAGTTCCTTTATAATGGCTTTAAAAGACTTTCCCAAATACATGAATTAGTTTGGTTGTTTAACAACCCTCCCACTACAACAAGACATCAATGTACTAGAAATAGGAATGGTTGGTACTGGATCAATAGAATCTTATATATAGTGGGACTATCTTCTAGTATTCTCCAATCTATATAATTTTTTTCCTGATTACATATCATATAGTCTTCATCAGAAATCTGGTATTCGTAACAATAAACACCTTCTGATAATTCTGACTATAAAGTAATAATCTTAAAATCCTCTTGCATATCCTATAAACTGATACACCTCTTTAGAAAAAGAAGTGGTATTACATAGTCTTTAAGATATATCCCCAAAGAATATGGGAAGTAATGAGAATCCAATCACTGATCTCACTTTGTCTATCAAAGTTCAATATCTTATTTCCATTACTCCATTTTGCAATGAAGTCCTTGGTGCACACAACTAGGATATCATCTCATGCTCCATATGGAAAGGATTAAACCTATTAGATACATTACCTTGATCTAATCAAAGTGTCTTGATATGTTTACCTAATAGGTTATTTGATTCTGGCTTAAATTCAATGAATTTATCAAGGGCATCAGATTTCATATCTACATATCCAAACCTAGAGTATTTATCAATAAAATGATCAAATACCCATACTTTCCATGCATAAACACAAAAAGGTTCATACATGTGAGTATGCACTAACTGCAAACATTCCTTGGTTCTAGATCCTTTAAAAATAAAAGGGCCTCTTAGTCATTTTACCATCTATATAGGATTCGTACACTAAAAAATCTTCTAGAATAAGAGGGTTTAGACTTAATTAATCTTTGAATCTTATTTAGATTAATATGACCTAGGCATTAGAAGTTAAATGTTTGATTAGTACTAGGTTCTTTCTTAAAGTGAGATCTGACTATTCTCATTATTTGGCTAAATGATAACGGAGTCTCACATAAAAAAGGTTATACCTCCCATTAGCTTGCACAACTATCCTTATAACTGAAGCTAAGGTAAGTATAATCCCATCACGTGACCTTCTCACTTGTTGAAAATCTTATAAAGAACTATAGATAGTGAGCCTATAATCTATCCACCACATTAGTGAAATCCACCACTATTTATTTAGCAATGAGAATATGATGTGTACTTGCCTATCCTTAGGCCCTCTGAGCATTCCTTTTCTGATGTCCTAAAAGGTCATAAAGGAATCAATGCCCATGAGTTTTTTTTCTCTCATTCCTCTTTTTGAACTTTCTTTATTTGGGATTGTTGTTCTTCTTCTTGGTAGAAGAGCCTGAAGAACCTTGACTTCCATATGAACACCCTTCCATTATTTGAGAATCTTCTTACCCATCCCAAAGGAATCTGGTAATATCTCTAGGATAACATGAATCCTGGTGTTCATAATAGTCTTAAGGGAAACTTGTTTAGTTGACTTGCCCTTATCACCAAATAACCCTTGCAACTTTAAAGAGAATATCATAGCCTATGACAATAAACATGTGTTGCTTTTGCAACACATTATCTAAAGACCCAAGTGTGAGAGACTTAGACTTTTGATCCGTTTTATGACACCTTTGATATGTTTCTCTTACTTTATGATAGGTTTTTAAAAGGAAATAACAAACTTTACCAAAATCAGCTTCTATGAAATTAATACTATATCCAGATTATTTTCAGTGTATAATTAGGTCCAATTTAAACAAAAGATAATAGGTGATAGGTAAAGACATGATATTCATAACAAATATAATAATTTCATGCATTAATAAAAAGAAATTGAGCATTCAAGGCAAGTTGGTAATTAATTTAGCAAAAATATAGTGCTCTCAAACTACATATATCCATGCAAGGTATCCTAGTATCATAAGAATCAAGCCTACTTTAAGTAGGTCATGATTTTTATTACTAGGTAGAGACCCTCTCTAATTAATCAACTTGCCTTAAACCTTAAAAGGTTATCTTAAGGCATTGATCAACATAACTTTATGTTTAACCCTTAGCCCATGCAAGTGGGACCACTTTAGGTGATTCTAACACTTCATGTCTAAGTTAAGTGTGTAACCAAGATCCTTGACATCAATGTTACCAAGTGAAGAGTTCCATATTTAGGATTGGCCACTCCTGCTGCAAACATATATAATCTTGTTCATAAAGGATAGTCCATATCCCTTGATTCCTTGAGCCACCTCATCTTTAGGATGGTGATGGGCCCAAAATCAAGATGGGCTTGATCTTGGAGGCTATGGGATTGCCTATAACCCGCTCCCACTCAATATTTTGGAAGAGAAACTTTAAGATAATTTTGGTAACTTTCTTAAAATAAATTATCCATCATGAGAATTTCCAAAACTTTTATTTATTACTTGAATTAGGACTTCTCTGCCAAATAGGGATATCTTTTATAGTCCTTATCCTTGAACTTTTCTTTTTCAAATTAAAGAGTTTCCTCCTTTTCTCAGGGGGGATAGCTTGAATGACCAAATTCTCCTTCTCCCTTGCGAGGAGAGCCCAAAGAACCACCTAACCCAAATAAAGGAAAGTCCTAAAAGGAATTTAAAATTCCAAATGACAAAACTAATTCCTTAAATAAATAATAATGGAAATAAAGCTCATGAAAATTTATTTATTTTATTTGAAACAATATCTTGGTAAGCTATCTTAATCATGAAATATTTATCATATATTTTTCCAAAAATAATTGATTTCTTTAAATGAGATTCTTGTGCTAAATAGGAAAATTTTTATTTCGTAAAGACTTGGAAAAATAAAACTTTTTCCTTAAAATAAAACGATTCTTAGAGATCTAAAATCTAAAAGTATTTTTTTTTTTTTTTTTTTTTTTTAAATCTCTAAGAGTTTAATTTTGAAAAAGAAATTCCTTATTTCTTTCCAACTTGTCTTTTCCCAAAATAAAAATTTCCTAATACCTAGCACATTCCAATTTAATAAATTATCTAAAATAAGAAAAAAAAAATATGAAAATTCATTTACTTAAGAATACCAAAATATATTTCATGCCAAAAATAAAAATACATACAAGACATAAAATGAAATTAAATAAATAATTATCATTGCCTTAGGGATCCTGTTGCAAATTTGGTAATTAAAACTTGGATAAAATCCAAATTACCAAAATAGCCCTATAACCAAAGATAGGGTTAGTGAAAAAAGAAAAACCCAATGAGTCCAAATGCCATGAAAAGAGCCCAAAAAGAGGCCCAAAAATTGAGCCCAAACAACCAAAAACAATTTGGCCATAACTTAATCCCGTAATTGCATGCCTTTTGCGCAGCCTTGCTTCAATAAACCATATCTCTCTCGTTTCAACTCCGAATTGCGATCCGTTTGAAGTCTTTAATTTCTGACTTCCTAAAATTCAAAACCATATGTAGTTTGCCCCAAAAATCCCACGGGAGGTAGCTCCAATTTTGAGTTGAAGTCAGTGTCACTGTGCTGACAAGCTCTTTACATAGCCTTGCTTCAATTGGCTATAACTCCCTTGTTTCAACTCCGAATTGCGATCCGTTTGAAGCCTTGGATTCTTGTCTTCCCAAGATTCAAAAAAATATGTTGTTTGTCCCAAAACTCTCATGTAAAGTCATCCTAATTTTAAATTAAAGAGGACAAAACTAGGTTGCGAAGGATTTCAAATCAAGAATTTCTTATTTGAAGCATGAGAAACATAATTCTAAAACAATATAAAATAATGAATGATAAGATCACTCACCTTTTAGACTATAATTGTTGCACTACATTCGTTACGAGGACTCAAAGATCCAACCTTGGAATAGTACCACCATAGGAGCTTTTCATACTTCTCTAGTTTCCTTTCTTGGTAGGTGAATGCCCCTATTTATAAAAACCTAAGCAAGTAAACACCTAGGTGACTTCTTGCTAGGTGTCGATCAAAGGAAAGTGATTAGTGTCCTCCTTATTGCATGGAGTTGACATGTGGCACATGCTTAATCCTTGCAGCTGCTTGGCAAGTGTGACACATGGCACATGGTTGCAGTTGCTTAGTTGGTGCAGCAACTTAGACACCTCGTGCTTGGTTGACTACCTTAGACACCTTGTGCTTGGTTGCCTATCCTAGACACCTTGTACTTGGTTACCTGCCTTAAACACCTCCTGTTTGGTTGCCTATCTTAAACACCTCGTCCTTGGTAAACGATAGGTAAGAAGGTAATGCTCTTACTTAACAAGGAGGTAACTAAAAGGAAACTTCAAAAATATTAATATTAAAAACTAGGGATGTTATAGAAAGTAAGAGAGCCCACCAATCAGGCCCTTAGAGAATTGAATGAGGCCCATCCTTAATCTCACAATGGTTTATATTTATGGGTATGATTACTAATTTGTTTAGAAACCAAGTTAGGTTTGGAAGAAGGGTTTGTTTGAAATGGTGTTTAATTTTTATTATGTTTATTTTAAAAGGATGACATTGCATTGAATCACTACTTTTAGAATTATTTATGGCTTGATGTGTGATAAGTGATAATTGGATACGATAAAAGTTTATTTTTATTTATTATAATGCAAGGTTTGAAATATTATGACATTTCAAGGAAATATCACCGATATTTTGAATATTAGGCCGCACCAACATAATACCTAAGCAAATATCTCTTTATTCCAAAATTTTGAATTTTTCTCCCATTTTTCATTCATAAATTAGTAATTTATCGATATTACACCAATTTTTTAGTGATATTAGCGATTATTTCACTGCCACATCATTTCATGGTTAGATTTAATGCCAAAATTTTGGTCATTATTACGACTCCCACCAACCCACCTAACTCATGAGAGTTGCTATGACCAAAGATGGGGGAACATCCATTAAACATACATATTTTTTCTCTTAAAGTTTCGATGTGGGATTGCTCATTGTTGTAACTTACATTTTAAAAAATGATACTTCATCCCAAACACATGAGTGAGATCGAACCTAAGAACTTCAATTTTCAATAAGTGGCCTTTGCCATTGAACCAAATTTTCACTTGTGGAACATTGTTATGCAATTATATATATAGTATACACATATTTGTATATATTATAAATTTTTTAAAATGAATCAAAATTAAATCAAATATATAAAATTATCAATATTTTCAAATAAAAAATATTTGTTTAAATATCATTTTTTTCCTTTAATATATTCAAACTAAACATATTATCATTTTAATATTAATGTGCTATCAAATTCATATATTATTGCATAATGTTACAAATTTATTATTATTATTAAATTATATCACTATTTTCAATAAAATGACTTCAATACATGTATTATTGTTTTTTCTATTCTTTTATTATTATTATTATTATTATTATTATTATATATCATTATTTTCAATAAAACAACTTAAATACATGTATTATTGTTTTCTTCTATTATTTTTAGAGGTTTTATAATATCTATGATTTTTTTATCAATTTTTGTCCTACTGATATTTTTTATCAAAATTTTTGTCAATATTTCTCAATATATCCATAAAATCCAAATATTAATGCATTTGTAAAAACTAATATTTTCATCCTTGATTTTTTTTGATATCTAACATCTTTTATTGCCTAATATGATGATAAAAGTAGTGAAATATTATCATTTTTAATTTTCAAAGTGTCGATATGTCAGAGTGGTTAAGGAGACAAACTCAAAATTTGTTAGGCTTTGCTTGCATAGGTTCAAATCTTGCTATCGACATAATTTATTATTTTGATGTTTGGAATCTCATTTCTCAAAACGATGTCAACTCTCATTTTGACATTAGATTTCATTTACCACTTCTTCATTTCCAAATTCAGGAGCATAATATCTTTATGAAACTCCGAAGATTTTCAAAGTGAAAAAACATTTTTTTTAGTTAGGGCGAAAACACCTTAACCTTGGGAAAGAGGCCTTTATCTCTTTCTTGGCAACTAAACAGAGAGCTACAAAATTCTATCTTCAGTCACAACTTCAAACCCTAGTCAATGGCTTTGAAAACACCAAACCTAATGTATCGAATCTACAAAGCCAAGTATTCAGAGGTGGACATGGTGGTGATAATTCAGGTGAAGAACATTGTTGACATGGGAGCCTCTGTCTCTTTGTTGGAGTATAACAACATCTAATGCATGATTTTTTTCTTAGAGCTCTCTCATTGTCAAATTCATAGTATGATTAGACTCATTAAATTCGATAGGCAAGAGCCTATCATGGTGCTTAAGGTTGATAAAGAAAAAAAAAATTGATCTTAGCAAAAGAAAGGTTTCAAAATAGGATATTCAAGCCTACAAGAAGAGATACAATAAGAGCAAGTTTGTTCATTTTATTATGTGTCATATTGTTGAGACTATAAATTTCCCAGATGGTAAGGATCTAAAAAGGTGGAGGCAAAGGTTTTTTCTCTAGAATGTAGAGAAGAATGGTGAAAGTCTAATAGTCTAAAGCCCTAACCCTTGAAGGGGTATTTTATAGGCTTCCCATGGCCTTAAGTGACTTGAGTCCACCTTGGGCTTGGGTCACTTAATTTTACCTAAAAATAATTTTAATTAAGTAATTAACCTAATAAGGCTCTAAGTAATCAATTAACCTAGTCAAGAGATTATTAGGAACCTTGAATTACTTTGTTCCTAGGCCCTAGATCTCGTAAAATGCTTGTATCTATCACTAGGTGCTTTAGATCTAACACAAAAGAAAAAAAAAGGCTTCAAAAACAATTTTAGAATAAGATTTAGAGATATAGTACTCATACATATGATCTAGATGTTCTTGAATCAAAATCCAATGGATGAAGAGGATGTTTATAGTTTGTAAAGGTCTCGTAAACCTAAAGTCTTTCGCCCAAGGACTCTAACCATGATCTTAGCACTTCAAATGGTGGGCTTTGGAAATGTGGAAACCTATGCTCTCTTTCTTTCTCTTTCTTTCTTTCTTTCTCTCTTTCTCTCTCTCTCTTTGAAGGTGGAAGACAATTGTCTAAAGTCATGGAAACCGTAAACCTAACCCCTATGGGGTATTTATAGGGTTTCCTTACTAGGCTTAAGTGGCTTGAGCCCACCAAGGCTTAGGTTAATTAATCTAGCTCACAACGGGTCTAAATTGATTAATTAACCTAACATGATTGTCCAATTAATCAATTAGCCCAATCTAGAGACCATGTTCACTATCCCCTATGAAACCTTATGAAATTACCAAAACACCCTTATGCATAAGAGTAAACCTAAAGTCATTCCAGCCCTCATAAATCGTTCCAAGATGGTATATGAGCTCAAAGCAAAGACCATTAAGACCTATAGAAGCATTGGCTCCCTCAAAATCCAATTCTAAATTTGATTCAACATCCCACTATAAAGAATCAATAGCACTTTAGTACCCTATGTAAATAACAATAAAACGAAACTCGAGTCTATGACCTACCATCCACTACATGTAAACTCCCCATGAATTGGTATCTATAATCTGACAAGGTAGTGTTGTTATTGTTGGGAACCCCAAATCACTTTGTTCCCATGCCCTGGATCTTATAGGGTGCATAAAAATCTATCCTAAGCTCTCTAAATCTATCACAACGGAAAACCAGGTAATCAAAAACCAATATTGATACCATAAAAATCATAGATTTGGATAATAAAGCCACATACCTTTGATCTAGATGTTCCCGAATTGATTCCAATCAATGTAGATAACTTCTGCTTGATGACACTTCCTTGTCTAGGCACTAAGATAATGGAGATCTCAAGGGTGGAGGCTAAGGTTCTATTTTTGCAATATAAGAAGAAATGGCAAGACATGGAAACCCTAACCCCTAAAGGGGTATTTATAACCTATTTACTAGGCTTAAGTGACTTAAGCCCACCATAGGCTTGGATCACTTAATCTAATCCAAAAAGGTTTCTAATTGATTAATTAACTATACAAGGCTCTAATTAATCAATTAGCCTGATCCAAAGATACAATTCACTTATCCTTATGCAACCTTGTGTAGTTATCGAAACACCCTTATGCACAAAAGTGAACTAAAAGCCCATTCAACCCTCATAAACTGTGTCATCAAGGAATATGAGCTAAAAGTGGGAACCATGGGGATCTATAGGAGTATTAAGAATACCTATCTCAACCCATGAGATATCATAGTGTCTCTATTAAGAATACCTGTTGTCACTAGCCTTCATAAAAAATGACCTAATCCATAGGGATATATGACCACTTTAAGGTCTCACTCATAGGTCAAAGCCTTATGTTGATTTTGGCACAAGCTCAATATCCTATCAAGGTTAAGAGTCCATGTAGTAAAGTAGCTTAGTGAATCATGACAATTGATAACCATGCATCATGATTCACCGTAGGTCTTGTCCAATATGCATCACATACATTAGTGCACTCACCATTGGAAACCCATCCCAATGGCTAAGATAAGTCATCCCTCCAATTAGGAGGTGGTGCCCTACAGTCTCTATTGGATTACCCAAATCCATGAACCGGTCATGAACAACTCATCTACTTACAAGGAAACCATGACTTATATCTTCTATGCAACTCCTAATGCACCCAAGTCATGTACTATGTAAGAGACATGGGTTGAATACTCAAATCAATGTCAATACACCAAAAGGATGGCAAAGAGATGACAAAGGGATAGTTAAGTCTAACTTTATTACATCATGTCTTGCTTTTAGGGGCTCAATCCTAACAATTATTTGCCACTTACAAATCCGACTTATTATATGATTACTAACATACTCTAACTCTAAGAAGCATATGTTAAATTTCGCTAAAGGAATTACTATTACCACAGATTCTATGACCACATGTCTTTTAGATCAACCAAGAGGACACATTGTCTTAAACCCGCAAGATATCATGGTGCCTCTATTGAGAATACCTATTGTCCTAAACTTCTATCAATAGTAACCCAATCCTTAGGGATTTATGACTACCTTAGGGTCTCACCCATATGTCAAAGCCTCATGTTGACTATAATATAGGCTCAATATCCTCTTAAGGTTAAGAGTTTAAGCAATATAGTAGCTTGGTGAATCATGAAAATCAATAGTCGTACATAATAATTCACCATAGTCTTGTTTAGTGTGCATCACATACACTAGTTCTGTAGACCCTCAATTTTGTCCCTTGGCACTTGTATGTATCTTAGGGGTGTCGCTTACACCCAATTTTTGTATGTCACGGCCATGAAGCCCTTGTTGGACTTAATCGGTTTTTGGACCTCACGTGAGTTCACTTATGGTTCGATTTAGTGTGAGCGTTTGGCCTATTATGAAATTTCGTTATGGCCAATTGCTTGGTTCATATCATGCTATAGGATAGAGGTTAATATCTCCATAAATACTTCAGTTTAGTTGCAGCTCATTGAAGCCCATCCAAATCTGGAGCACTCTGGCTTGTTTTAGTCATTTCTCCCTCATCCGAGCTCAAAATTATGCACCATTTTTTTTTTTGTTGGATTCCTTGCTCTTCAAGGAATATTCTGTCGAAATTTGAGAATTTTTATCAATCGGCTCGACTAGTTTGCAACCGACTCAGCCGGTTCGTCGGAGCAACTTGCTAAAGCCCATCCAAATCTAGAGCACTCTGGCTTGTTTTAGTCATTTCTCTCTCATCTAAGCTTAGAATTGCACACCATTCTTTTTTTGGATTACTTACTCCTAAAGGAATATTACGTCAAAATTTGAGAATTTTTCTCAACCGGCTGGACCAGTTTTCAGGTTGATTGCAACCCACCCTGAATCCATGTGGATTCTTGACAGGTAAGGAATGGTGGATTTATGAGGGGCAACTGCCCACCTCGTGACTGAAGGAGGAGTTGAATAAGTTGGAGTTCTAAGGCTAGTGGTGGGGGATCCCAAGGCTTAAAGGGAAGAAAAATGAGGTAGTGCAAATGTTAAGGGGGGAAGCTGGTATAAAAGGCATTTCAAAAAGAGAGTGAGATGAGGTTTTTGAAATTTTGGGGGAAGAGATTCTGCTGGGAGGACGACTGAAAGTGCAGGGGGATTCTTGGCATCTCTAAGAGCTCTGTGTCCAGAAAGAGAAGGGAGCAAAAGAAAAGAAAGAAGAAGAGGGGAGACATTTGAGAAAGGAAAACTGATTTTGTTGTGGTTTGCTAGGGGTTTTTTTTTTTTTTTTTTTAAAAAAAAACAGAGCAGCTTAGAGCCCAATTGTTCTCATTGGAATGAGCATTTCCAGGTGTGTTTCTTTCATTCTCTTTGGTTATCTTTAATTTTCTAGGCATTGTTCAATTGTTTGGGGTGTGGATGTGGTGTTGTAATACTCTTCTATATATATATTCTTTCTATCTAAATATGACCACTCTCTCTACAACTCACTCTTTTCTCTATTTCCACTACCTTTTCATCTCTGTTTGGTTTTCTATCTACTGTTAGGTAGGGTTGTGTTGGTTTTTTTTAAGGGCTTTTAATTTTGTGTATTTTTTCTTTGCTGTTTAAGATTGGATCATAGTTGGGTGGCCCTTTGTTTGATTCATCTTCACTTGAAGTAGACTCAAAGCCTCAAAACCCCTTGTTGATCCTCGTTTTTGTTTTTGTTTTTTTTTAAGTCTTGGTGGTTTTGGGCAGTTGATGATCACAAATTATCAGATTTGAAATGGGATTGATTACTACTCAAAAAGTGCTATTTGATAGCTTGTAATTAACTCTTTTAAACACTTTTGAGTAGTAGTTATCACCTTTTAACCCAATTAACATATTAAGGACCTTTGCAATCATTTCTAATCACTTTGTGTAAGTTTTGGTGTTTTTGTTAGTAATTTGATCACCAAAGCAATATGAGATTGAGGAGAGTTCTTTGGAATCCATGGCAAAGCAATGGAAAGCTCAGAAACATGAAGAACCAAAGCTTTGAAGCTTTGAAGTCCTTTGCCATAAGCAAATTCGGAATGCAAGGAGGGGAAGAAAAGAGAAATCTACCATGAAGCATACCTGAGGATAGTCATTGTCAGTCACTTTTGGAGCACTTCCTGGAGCTCAATTTATGCATACTATATGTCGTTTCGAAGCTTGGTATGTTAGCAATCCAATGCTTCAAATGGTGCATGATTCGGAATTGAAATGAAGGAGTTACAGCCATTGGAAGCCGATCACTCCAAGCTGAAGGCAAATTTCACAGGGCTGCGAAATCACAAGAGAAGGGCTGCGAAATGGTGTCCTTCATGCTGCGAAATTTCGCAGCCCTCTTGCACGGCTACGACATTCTCCTAAAGCTTCCCGGTATTTGCGACCGACATTTTGAGATTTTTTGCTTTAGATATTTGATGTCTAAATCCCCAAACTCTCCTTGTAATCCACCTATCATAGGATTCCTTAGTCTTTAAGCAAGAACAAAGGGTAAATAACCCCATATTTAATGCTTGTAAATTTCCATGAGAAAAAAAGACGGAAGCTTGTTCTCAGACATTCGTTGTATAGTTTTTTAAGGAAGTAAAATTCAGGGCCTTTGCTCTACCTTACCTACTCGTTTTGATTGTATATATTTATTTAATTTTTCTTACTATCCAAACAAGCTCTGAGGATGTTTCCTCAGAGTATGAGTGGCTAGACTTTTAGTTCCTTGGAGCTAAGGTTGCCGGGTAAGGCCCCAATTACAAGAATTGGTAGTTTTGTTGTTTCAACCATTAATGAAGAGAAAGTGTGACCCATTAATGATTTCTATGTTTTTAGTTAACTTAAAACACATTCAATTCACTTGAGCCAACACTTGGTAAGGCAAGTGATCTCCGTCCATGGAGATGCACTAGTTTATCTCTTGCGAGCTTTTGGGAGGTGAACTAAAGGTAGGATTTTCTAGAATTGCCAACACTTGGTAAGCTTTTGGACTCCAAGGAGACATCCATTAGTTATCTCTTGCGAGCTTGAGAAGGGAAGTCCAAGGTTAATGATCACTTTGAATGGCAAATGCTAGGTGAGAAGCACGAGCCATTGCAAGTTGCATCAGTGAGAGGGAATTAGTGTTGAAATCCATTAAAGGGAAGCATCTGTACAACACCGGTTAGAGAATTAACTATATGTTAATTCTCTAATGCGAGGACAAGAACCAAGTGACCGAAGCTCTGTTTTTGCATGAGGAGCCTTCCCTATGAACCTAAAACTCCAAGGAATGTTTTTCTTCATAAGTAATTTCCATTACTTTCTTTTTAGTTAGCTTAAAACAAAACCTTTTTCAACCAAAGTTTATGTTTTCTTCTTAAGCTAACCTTGAAATGAAAAAGCACCAATTTAACTTTGAATTGGTATCAGTTGTGAGTTGAAAACCCTTCCCAGTGAACGATCCTAGAGCCACTATGCTATATTAGCTAAGGCTATCCTAATGCATGGTGATATAGGTTATAAATTTTGTTGATTATTCCCTTCTGAGGACAACACTCAAGGAACACCAGCTGGACATGAATCAACTGAGACACTAATTAGGATCACGAATCAAATGGTGTCATTGCCGGGGAAGGTGCCAACTTCACAGTGATATTACTTCAGCGTACTTGTGATTTTCATCACAAGTTTGGTGAATTTTCTTTCATTTTCCTAATTTTTTTAATTGTTTCTTTTACTTGTTCATATTCTAACATAGCTTTTAATTTAATTTTAGTTAATCTAAGTCTTTTTGGTAGTCTTGTTTTTTTTGTTTTCCTCTGTTTTTTTTTTTCTTTGTTACAGTTGATACTAGTTGGGTATGCCAAATTGGATACGAGATAGTGGAGGAAGGCTTGTTAAACATGAAACACCTCATAATAAGGGATTGGAATTGGGCTTGAACATCATGGAAACTACGCCTGAAGATCAGCATAGTCACCATGGTCATCAGGACAATCCCAATGAATTCAAATCAATGAGGGACCGCATGCATCCACCTCGTATGAGTGCACCATCATGTATAGTGCCCCCTACAGAGCAGCTAGTGATCAGACCCCATATTGTTCCACTTCTACCAACTTTCCATGGAATGGAAAGTGATAATCCCTATGCATATATCAAGGAATTTGAAGATGTTTGTAATACATTCCGAGAGGGAGGAGCTTCAATCGACTTGATGAGGCTTAAGCTATTTCCTTTTACTTTAAAGGATAAGGCCAAGATTTGGCATAATTCTTTAAGGCCAAGGAGTATCCGTACTTGGACTGATTTACAAGCTGAATTCCTCAAGAAGTTTTTTCCTACTCACAGAACAAATGGCTTGAAAAGGCAAATTTCAAACTTCTCAGCTAAAGAGAATGAGAAATTCTATGAGTGTTGGGAAAGATACATGGAAGCCATAAATGCTTGTCCTCACCATGGTTTTGATACATGGCTATTGGTGAGTTATTTCTATGATGGGATGTCTTCCTCAATGAAGTAACTCCTCGAAACAATGTGTGGAGGGGATTTCATGAGTAAGAATCCTAAGGAAGCTATGGATTTCTTGAGTTATGTAGCTGAAGTCTCAAAGGGATGGGATGAATCGAAAAAGGGAGAAGTGGGAAAAATGAAGTCTCAACCAAATGCTTTTCATGCTCAGGCTGGGATGTACACCTTGAATGAAGATGTTGATATGAAAGCAAAATTTGCAGCTATGACAAGAAGATTGGAGGAGCTAGAACTGAAAAAAGATGCATGAAGTGCAAGCTGTTGCTGACACACCAGTGCAAGTAAAGCCATGTTCTATTTTTCAATCTTATGAACACTTAGTGGAGGAATGCCCTACAATTCTAGTTGCTAGAGAAATGTTTGGAGATCAAGCAAATGTCATTGGACAATTCAAGCCCAATAGCAATGCTTCGTATGTCAATACTTACAACTCAAGTTGGAGGAATCATCCAAAATTTTCATGGAAGCCAAGAGCACCTCAGTACCAACAGCCAGCTCAACCATCTCAACAAGATTCAAGTCTTGAACAAGCAATAGTGAATCTCAGCAAGGTTGTGGGAGATTTTGTTGGAGACCAAAAATCCATCAATGCTCAACTCAGTCAAAGAATTGACAGTGTAGAGAATACTTTGAACAAAAGGATGGATAGGATGCAAAATGACTTATCTCAGAAGATAGATAATCTCCAATACTCAATCTCAAGGCTCACTAATTTGAACACAGTGTAAGAGAAGGGTAGATTTCCTTCTCAACCTCACCAAAATCCCAAGGGTATCCATGAAGTGGAAACTCATGAGGGAGAATCTTCACAGGTGAGAGATGTCAAAGCCTTGATCACTCTAAGGAGTGGTAAAAAGGTTGAGTCACCAACACCCAAGCCACGTGTTGAAGAGAAGGAAGAAGAAGAGACAAAGAAAATGGAGGAAATGAAAGGAAAGAAGAAAGATATCAGTGAAGGGAAAGAGGACCATGATTCAACAGTGAATGCAAATCCGGAGAAAGAGCTTATTAAGGAAGAAATGATGAAGAAACATACATCTTCGCTTTTTCCTCAAGCTTTGCATGGGAAAAAGGGGATAAAAAATGCATCAGAAATCCTTGAAGTATTAAGGCAAGTGAAAGTCAATATTCCATTGCTGGATATGATTAAGCAAGTTCCAACATATGCAAAATTCCTAAAGGACCTGTGTACTATCAAAAGAGGGTTGAATGTGAATAAGAAAGCCTTCTTGACTAAGCAAGTAAGTGCCATCATACAATGCAAGTCTCCTTTGAAGTACAAAGATCCGGGATGTCCTACCATTTCAGTCATGATTGGAGGAAAGGTAGTGGAAAAAGCTTTGTTAGACTTGGGAGCAAGTGTGAATTTGCTACCATACTCTGTCTACAAGCAATTGGGACTTGGTGAATTGAAGCCAACATCAATCACTCTATCTTTAGCTGATAGATCAGCGAAAATTCCAAGAGGGATAATTGAAGATGTCTTAGTTCAAGTTGATAATTTCTACTATCCAGTAGATTTTGTTGTTCTTGATACTGATCCCTTTGTTAAGGAAACTAATTATGTTCCTATCATCCTTGGAAGGCCATTTCTTGCTACTTCAAATGCAATCATCAATTGTAGGAATGGACTTATGCAACTCACTTTTGGCAACATGACACTTGAGCTTAATATCTTTTATATGTCTAAGAAGCTAATCACTCAGGAAGAAAAAGAAGGTCCAGAAGAGGTATGCATTATTGACACTCTAGTGGAGGAGCATTGTAATCAGAATATGCAAGACAAGTTGAATGAAAGTCTTGAGGATCTTGAAGAAGGGTTGTCTGAACCCGCTGATGTGCTTGCTACTCTACAAGGTTGAAGGAGGAAAGAAGAGATTCTACCTTTGTTCAATAAAGAGGAGACACAAGAAGCTGTTAAGGAAGAGATCCCAAAGCTCAATTTGAAACCTCTGCCCATGGAGTTGAAATATACGTACCTGGAAGAAAATAATCAATGCCCTGTTGTTATATCTTCATCTCTTACTACTCATCAGGAGATTTCTCTACTTGAAGTTCTCAAGAGGTGTAAGAAAGCAATAGGATGGCAAATATCTAACTTGAAAGGAATTAGTCCTTTGGTTTGTACACATCACATATATATGGAGGAAGAAGCTAAACCAATTCGTCAACCTCAAAGAAGATTGAATCCTCATTTGCAAGAAGTGGTGCGAGCTAAGGTGCTGAAGCTACTTCAAGTGGGTATAATTTATCCCATATCTGACAGCCCTTGGGTGAGTCCTACTCAAGTGCTACCAAAGAAGTCAAGGATTACTGTGGTTCAAAATGAAAAAGGAGAAGAAATTGCTACACGCCTCACTTCAGGTTGGAGGGTGTGTATTGACTATAGGAAATTGAATGTTGTAACAAGGAAAAATCATTTTCCACTCCCGTTTATTGATCAAGTATTGGAGAGAGTCTCTGGCCATCCTTTCTATTGTTTCTTGGATGGGTACTCAAGGTATTTCCAAATTGAAATTGATGTTGAAGATTAGGAGAAGACCACTTTCACATGTCCATTTGGAACATACGCCTACAGAAAAATGCCTTTTGGTTTATGCAATGCACCTGCAACATTCCAAAGATGTATGCTTAGTATCTTCAGTGACATGGTGGAGCGAATTATGGAGGTTTTCATGGATGATATCACCATATATGGAGGTACATTTGAAGAATGCTTAGTCAATTTGGAAGCGGTTCTTAACAGATGCATTGAAAAAGACTTGGTGCTCAACTAGGAGAAATGCCACTTTATGGTACATCAAGGAATTGTCCTTGGCCATATCATCTCCGAGAAAGGCATTGAAGTTGATAAAGCAAAGGTGGAACTTATTGTCAAATTGCCATCCCCAACCACTGTAAAAGGAGTAAGGCAATTCCTTGGCCATGCTGGGTTCTACAGGAGATTTATAAAAGACTTCTCTAAGCTTTCAAAGCCTCTTTGTGAACTTTTAGCTAAGGATGCTAAGTTTATATGGGATGAAAGATGTCAAAAGAGTTTTGATCAATTGAAGCAATTCTTGACAACCGCTCCAATAGTGAGGGCCCCTAACTGGCAACTACCCTTTGAAGTAATGTGTGATGCTAATGACTTTGCTATAGGAGCTGTACTTGGCCAAAGAGAAGATGGGAAGCCCTATGTGATCTACTATGCAAGCAAGACATTGAACGAAGCTCAAAGGAACTACACAACTACAGAGAAAGAATTGTTAGTTGTGGTGTTTGCCTTAGACAAGTTTCGTGCTTATTTGGTAGGGTCTTTCATCATTGTTTTCACTGACCATTCAGCCTTGAAGTATTTATTGACAAAGCAAGATGCAAAAGCAAGGTTGATTAGATGGATTCTTTTATTACAAGAGTTTGATCCCCAAATCAGAGACAAGAAAGGAGTGGAGAATGTGGTAGCTGACCACCTTTCAAGGTTGGCTATAGCACACAATTCCCATGTCTTACCTATTAATGATGACTTTCCTGAGGAATCACTCATGTTGCTAGAGAAAACTCCTTGGTATGCTCATATTGCTAACTATTTGGTTACTGGTGAAGTTCCAAGTGAGTGGAAAACACAAGACATGAAGCATTTCTTTGCAAAGATTCATGCTTATTATTGGGAAGAGCCTTTTCTTTTCAAGTATTGTGCAAATCAGATAATAAGGAAGTGTGTCCCTGAAGAAGAGCAACAAGGAATCCTCAGCCATTGCCATGAGAATGCATATCGAGGCCACTTTGCCTTTCAAAAAACAACCATGAAGGTGTTGCAATCAAGGTTTACTTGGCCATCACTTTTCAAAGATGCCCACATCATGTGTAGGAGTTGTGATAGATGCCAAAGGCTCGGGAAGCTTACAAAAAGAAATCAAATGCCCATGAACCCCATCCTAATAGTTGATCTCTTTGATGTTTGGGGTATTGACTTCATGGGACCATTCCCAATGTCTTTTGGTAACTCTTATATCTTGGTGGGGGTGGACTATGTTTCTAAATGGGTTGAGGCAATCCCCTGTAAACACAATGATCACAGGGTGGTTCTCAAATTTCTTAAGGAGAACATCTTCTCAAGATTTGGGGTGCCCAAGGTCATAATCAGTGATGGAGGTACTCATTTTTGCAACAAACCTTTTGAAACCCTATTAGCCAAGTATGGAGTGAAGCATAAGGTAGCTACACCTTATTAAGGAGAACATCTTCTCAAGATTTGGGGTGCCCAAGGTCATAATCAGTGATGGAGGTACTCATTTTTGCAAGAAACCTTTTGAAACCCTATTAGCCAAGTATGGAGTGAAGCATAAGGTAGCTACACCTTATCACCCTCAAACTTTCGGGCAAGTGGAGCTAGCAAACAGGGAAATCAAGAACATATTGATGAAGGTGGTGATCACGAGCAGAAAAGATTGGTCTATTAAGCTTCATGATTCATTATGGGCATATAGAACAGCTTACAAGACTATTCTTGGCATGTCTCCTTATCGCCTAGTCTATGGAAAAGCATGTCATCTCCCTGTGGAAGTTGAATATAAGGCTTGGTGGGCAATCAAAAGGTTGAACATGGACTTGATAAGAGCCGGGGCAAAGAGGTGCTTAGACCTTAATGAGATGGAGGAATTGAGAAATGATGCTTACATCAATTCCAAAGTTGCAAAACAGAGGATGAAGAGGTGGCATGATCAACTAATCTCCAACAAAGAATTCCGGAAAGGACAAAGAGTCTTACTCTATGATTCAAGGCTTCATATCTTTCCTAGGAAGTTCAAGTCAAGGTGGATAGGTCCTTTCATAATTCACCAAGTGCATCTCAATGGAGTGGTGGAATTACTGAATTCCAATGGCACAAACATCTTCAAAGTCAATGGTCATCGTCTCAAGCCATTCATTGAGCCATTCAAGTAAGAAAATGAGGAAATCAACCTCCTTGAGCCACAAAAAGCTTGATCAGAGAAGGGTTAGATGGACTTGGTTTCACCAAAGTCCATATTTTTGTTTAATTATGTTAATTTATAAGCTTTGTAAATTTTTTTTATTTTAATTTTGGTCTTAAATTGTATTTATATGTAACTTAATCTTTTAGAATGATCAAAATCAGGAGGAAGTGCAAGGAAATTGAAAGAAGGAAGCTAGGAATCAAGAGGAGCTCAAAAACAAGGAGAAAGCATGGTCTGCGAAATTTCACAGCCTAAAGAGGGCCGCTGCGAAAATCGCTTCCCGCTGCGAAAATCATCCCCCTCGCTGTGAAAATAGCCTCCCGCTGCAAAATGGTTTCGCAGTCGCCTAACGCCCTCTGCGAAAATTTTCACAGCTGCGAAGTGACCCCATGGCACACCAGTGCCATTTCGTAGCCCCGTACACCCATTTCACAGCTGCGAAATGGTTGCGAAACCTCCACGCCTTGAAATCCTCTATTTCGCAGCTGAGACGCCATTTCGAAGGGTGTTTCGCAGCTGCGAAACCACCCTTTGGCACACGAGTGCCACTTTACAGCGCCGTATACCCGTTTCACAGCTGCGAAATGGGCTGCAAAAATGTTGTCGAAATGCCCCCTTCTGCGAAAACGCCCTCCCGCTGTGAAATCCATATCCCCCCGCTGCGAAAATTCCCGTCTGCTGCGAAAAGGAACAGTGACCCTTGGCATCCCTTTTAAACCGTATAAATTCCATTTTTCCTACTCTAAACGGTCATTTGAACTTCAAAAAGGTACCAAGAGGAGCCAAGCCAGAGCACCCTCCCGTCTGCCTCCTCTGCCTGAGCAAGCCGCGCGCATCTCCAGCCATTTTCGCTGACACCACCATGGCTAAAACTCGAGGAGCTAAGTCTTCGTTCCCATCGACTCGCCTGAGAATCCCAAGAGACACGTCTGTCCAAGGTTCCGCCTCCGAGCCACCACGACCACGCGTTGTCCCACCTCTAGTCGAGGATGCACCCATCAGTCCTCCGCCCAAGCGTTATAACACAAGGAGATCACTTACCATCGCTGGTGCGAGCTTTTCCAGAGGCCAAAAATCAAGTACCGGTCGCCCAAAGAAGAAAGTCAAGGTCTCTAAGCCAATTGATCTGACAGAGTCATCTTCAGAGCTTGAATCAGAGCCTACGCCATCTCCACTGCCTACCAAAAAGTCTCCACCACCTGCCAAGAAGCCTCAGCCATCTCAGACACCAGCAAAAGAATCTCAAATTCCCTCGGGCATGACTCCTGAGGTAGCTATCAGACGCCCCATGGTCACACAACCGCCAATTGAAGGAAATTTGGATTGCAGAGCAAGGCCATTCCACTTCTCTTTCCCAGACTATTATGCCAGATATTGGAGCACCTAGGATACCCAGCAGAGCCTCAGCATGAGCGTAGATGTATTTGTCGAGAGATTTTCACTCTCGACAAATGGACTAGTATAACAGCTTATGGTGGTGCAGACCAAGGAGCACCAACTGGACCAGAGCAGCCAGAGGAGCCAGTTGACATACCTGCTGACACTCAGCCACCTGCCCCTGCAGTGGCCCCTACTGAGCCAATACCAGAGGTTCCACCCTCTGCTCCTCAGGCCACACCACAGCCTCCCCCTGTTATTCCACCTACATCAGAGCCATCTCCTTCAGCTGAGCCAAGGATAGATATACCCATTATCGAGTATAAAGGCCTATGTCACACTTTCCAGGCATTGGCCACTTCTTAGAGCATCCTCACTCAACAGATGACAACCCTTCGTTCTCATCAGGAGCAGATTATTACCACTCAGGCCCAGCACACTGCCATCCTAAGGCATATTCAGCATCATCTAGGTCTTATATCAGCTCCTAAGCATGCCACTCCTAGCCCATCAGAGCCAGCACAGGCCCCTCCTTTCATACATGAGACTATGCCTTCTGAGGAGCCTCCTACAAGAGAGGC
Source organism: Vitis cinerea var. helleri x Vitis riparia (assembly GCA_946000715.1). Lineage (NCBI taxonomy): Eukaryota > Viridiplantae > Streptophyta > Magnoliopsida > Vitales > Vitaceae > Vitis > Vitis cinerea var. helleri x Vitis riparia. The sequence goes on along the minus strand of OX254008.1, from coordinate 20,126,221 downwards.
AGTTGAGCCATCATCACCACAGCATCCTCCACCCACCAACATATCATTTTGATAGTTTCTTTTATATATATATTTCAATTATGTATTTCGTTTATGTATGTCCTTTATGAAATCCCATCATTTTGATATTATATACTGGGATTAGTTATATTACTTGTTCTTCATATTGTACTTACATGAATTAAAGTAATACAAATCTATCACTTTTTTATCACTCTTAACATTATTTTATTCTTATTTCCTCTACTCATATCTTTTATTCTTTTTGAAACATGTGGTTCTCCAATCAATACTCGAAATTGATAGCACTCAGAAGGTACTACTTCCTCCCTATAATGTCAATCGCTCATGCCACATTGAGGACAATGTTCAGCTTGGTTGGGGGGAGAGTTGAGAAAGGAAGTTTTTTGTTATTTATGCTAAGTTATTTTGGTAATTTAGTTTATTTTTGTTTAATTTTAAAATTTTTTAAAGTTTTTTATTCTACTCTCCATGGTTACTAAGGAAAATTTTTCAAATTGAAATGGGAGAAATTGAATTTTTGTTTTTCACTTGACTTAGATTTTGTATTATGCTTACTAAAGTTGATGAATTGTTGAAACTTCTATTGAATTCAAGCTTAGTTCTTCCACTTTAAGCTATTCACACACTGTGCACAATAGATTCCGATTATAAGATGAGAAACTATTTCCCTCTTGACTTAGGAAATTTAGACTTGGTACCTTTGACCTCATTTTAATAGTGTTGGGACACCTTATAAAAGGCCAATGAGCCTTTGAAAAAAAAAAAGAAGAAAAGAAAGAAAAAAATGTTTGCTTGCCTTGAAACTCGAGCAAGGTCTGAGGGGTATATGGTGAAAATCTTTAAAGCCTGGTGCCCTTAGCCTTAATTGGTTGGGAGCCACCGACCTCAATGCTCGTTACAAGGGTGAATAGGTGAAGTTTAACATACTGTAGGTGCTTGGGTATTAAAATTCATTCTCAAAAGTCCGGGGTAAAATCCGAGGAGTTAGTGGTTGAAAGATCCTTAAAGCTTGATGCCCTAAACCTTAATTGGTTGGGACTCATCGATGGACCCCCGTTACATGGAAAATTTAGAAAAGAATACCCTTAAGTCTTGTACTCCTACAATGAAGAAAAAAAAGTGTGAAACAAAAGGGTGCGTTCTTAGCCTATTGAATTTGGTCAGTATGCTAAGTGTTGAAAAAAGAACTAGGTTGGGGGGAGAGATTAGTTTAGCATACTATATTCGGAAACTATCAACTAACACTTAGATTTTTGTGGAAGAGTAAGGTTTGGTCCTTTGGAAGTGGAAATGATTTTAAAGCTTCAATTTGTATAATGTCTTCTCTTTATGAATTGTGTTTAGCAAAGTATTTGACAACTCTTGTTGAAATTTGAGTTTATATTTCTTTAATGTTCCATGTGAGAGTTTGATCATCATGCCACTTAAAATTTTTTGGAAGTGATTAGCATGATCTTGTAAAGTATATTACTTTTTAGTACTTTTTCTCTCCTTTATTGCTAAGGGACTAGCAATATGTCGGTTGGGGGGAGTGATTACTACTCAAAAAGTGCTATTTGATAGCTGGTAATTAACTCTTTTAAACACTTTTGAGTAGTAGTTATCACCTTTTAACCCAATTAACATATTAAGGACCTTTGCAATCATTTCTAATCACTTTGTGTAAGTTTTGGTGTTTTTGTTAGTAATTTGATTACCAAAGCAATCTGAGATTGAGGAGAGTTCTTTGGAATCCATGGCGAAGCAATGGAAAGCTTAGAAACATGAAGAACCAAAGCTTTGAAGCTTTGAAGTCCTTTGCCATAAGCAAATCCGGAATGCAAGGAGGGGAAGCAAAGAGAAATCTACCATGAAGCATACCTAAGGATAGTCACTGTCAGTCACTTTTGGAGCACTTTCTGGAGCTCAATTTATGCATACTAAATTTCGTTTCGAAGATCGGGAAGTTAGCAATCCAATACTTCAAACGGTGTGTGATTCAGAGTTGAAATGAAGGTGTTACGGCCATTGGAAGCCGATCACTCCAAGCTGAAGGCAAATTTCACAGGGCTGCGAAATCAGTCTTTGGCTGCGAAATCACAAGAGGAGGGCTGCAAAATCAGCCTTTGGCTGCGAAATGGTGTCCTTCATGCTGCGAAATTTCGCAGCCCTCTAGCACGGCTGCAAAATTCTCCTGAAGCTTCCCGATATTTGCGACCAGCATTTTGAGATTTTTTGCTTTAGATATTTGATGTCTAAATCCCCAAACTCTCCTTGTAATCCACCTATCATAGGATTCCTTAGTCTTTAAGCAAGAACAAAGGGTAAATAACCCCATATTTAATGCTTGTAAATTTCCATGAGAAAAAAAGACGGAAGCTTGTTCTCAGACATCCATTGTATAGTTTTTGAAGGAAGTAAAATTCAAGGCCTTTGCTCTGCCTTACCTACTCGTTTTGATTGTATATATTTATTTAATTTTTCTTACTAGCCAAACAAGCTCTAAGGATGTTTCCTAAGAGTATGAGTGGCTAGACTTTTAGTTCCTTGGAGCTAAGGTTGCCGGGTAAGGCCCCAATTGCAAGAATTGGTAGTTTTGTTGTTTCAGCCATTAATGAAGAGAAAGTGTGACCCATTAATGATTTCTATGTTTTTAGTTAACTTAAAACACCTTCAATTCACATGAGCCAACACTTGGTAAGGCAAGTGATCTCCGTCCATGGAAATGCACTAGTTTATCTCTTGTGAGCTTTTGGGAGGTGAACTGAAGGTAGGATTTTCTAGAATTGCCAACACTTGGTAAGCTTTTGGACTCCAAGGAGACATCCATTAGTTATCTCTTGCGAGCTTGAGAAGGGAAGTCCAAGGTTAATGATCACTTTGAATGGCAAATGCTAGGTGAGAAGCACGAGCCATTGCAAGTTGCATCAGTGAGAGGGAATTAGTGTTGAAATCCATTAAAGGGAAGCATCTATACAACACCGGTTAAAGAATTAACTATATGTTAATTCTCTAATGCGATGACAAGAACCAAGTGACCGGAGCCCTGTTTTTGCATGAGGAGCCTCCCCTGTGAACCTAAAACTCCAAGGAATGTTTTTCTTCATAAGTAATCTCCATTACTTTTTTTTTAGTTAGCTTAAAACAAAACCTTTTTCAACCAAAGTTTATGTTTTCTTCTTAAGCTAACCTTGAAATGAAAAAGCACCAATTTAACTTTGAATTGGTATCAGCTGTGAGTTGAAAACCCTTCCCAGTGAACGATCCTAGAGCCATTATGCTATATTAGCTAAGGCTATCCTAATGCATGGTGATATAGGTTATAAATTTTGTTGATTATTCCCTTCTGAGGACCACACTCAAGGAACACTAGCTGGACATGAATCAACAGAGACACCAATTGGGATCACGAATCAGGGATCGTCAAGTCTCTATTCTTGATTGTTTTCTTTGAAACTTGCTTTTTTTTTTCTTTTTTTTTTTTGTGATTGAATTGAAAACATAGCGAACTTGTAGCGGGCACTTTCAACAACTAAAAATCTGATTTTAGTGGCCATAAATGGGTGAATTATCATGACTGAATTTTTGTGGAAAATTATGGAAATAATGACCCTGTGTGTGTGAATTTCTATGGCTAATTTTTTAAGAGAAAAAATGGAGAAAAGTGGTCACATTAATGGATATTCACAACTGAATTTTAGTGGTTGTGTTTGCTAAATAAAGCGGCTAAATTTTATGGAAGTTTAAGTAGAGAAATGCTGAAATTTTAATGAAAATCTTGACTGAAATTTGAGTGATTATTTTCTGAAATTTCAAGTATAGATTTGCTAAAGTTCTAAATGATGTAATTGGTTAAAATTCAAGGTTGGACATGGAGATTTGGGGTAGAAGTTCATGCCGCATTAGTAAGTTTAATGGAAAAAGTGGCAGCAACATGGTAAGACCTTTAGAGGCTTGAATTGTTATTTTAATAGTAAGAATGAGTGAAAGTGGTGGCTATTAAATATTTGAATTGATGAATCTTTTTTTCAATGAAAAAATGCAAGTGACTTTCATGAATTCAGTGGCCTATAATTGATCTTTGGTAGCTGAATTTTTGTATGGAGAATTATGGAATTTGTGGTTGTTAGTGGATGAAATTCAAGTGGAAAAGATGTTAATTCCCAGCTGAAAGTCAATGGAATTAGAATAGCTAAATTTCAGCCACGTAACGCAATTTCATGGCTGCATTTTGGTGGCCGTTTGGTGGAGATTAGAGGTTACATATATAGGGTTTGGTCATGGCTAAAAATTCTCTTAATTCGAGTAGAAATACAACTAAATTTTAGTATATTTGGTGGTTGCATATGCTGTGTGCTTGTGCTTATTGACTCACCCTTTTCCGCAACGCATGCCTAGGGACCTCAAGTACGCATCATTGTTCTAATTGGCAATTTCCTATGCATGCTGAATACCAACTAGGATTGTATGAGTCTTGTCATCCATGTAGCCTTGGGGGGATTTATTGATCTTTGACCCATATGCTCCAATGTACCCAATTCACTAGTAGAGACTGAACCTTGGGCCTAAAGGGGTGTTATCTCGCATAAGGTGCCTTCCTAATAAGTAACCTGATCCTCGGACCTAAAAATTGAGTTTCTTGGACCGTTTTTTCTTAACTGCAATCATTAAGGGGTTTTTGTTCTTACTTAATTTTCCTCATTTCAAAAATAAAAATAAAAAGTAAGTGGCGACTCCAAAAAAAACTGTTCCTCATCAAGGACAGATTTTCCAAAACTTGAAAAACACTTTTTCTCCACATATTTTTAATCACAAATCGTGTTGGTCGATGGATCGGGGGAGGGTCCACAAATTGGCAACTCCATTGGGGATCAAACCCAGAATCTCTAGTTTCATAAGATAATCAAACTTGAACTTGAGTTGGGTATATTGGAGCTCATGGTTCATTGACCAGTGGACTTTTGGGCCATTTTGGATGACTGATGATCACTTACTTGGTTGGAATTTGGCTTACACTTATGATTTGTTATTACTTATGTGTTCAGCTGATTGGTCGTAGCATGTTCACTCATTGTTGGTAGTGCTTGGTCTTGTGGTTCATGATAGACATAGATGATTAGTTTGTGTGTAGATTTTGTGGTAGGCCATCTATTTGAGCATGACTGTTTGCTGCATGACTCACTATTTCTTGCATGACTGCTTGCTACTTGTCTTTGTGGGATGCACATGTATCCCCTTACATCCAGGTTTCTAGTCTTGGTCGACTGTCCCTCATTGGTTTCTTGAGTTGTATGGGAATCATTCCTAATTGTTTGCCTTCGACCAAGATAGGGGCTTGGAGTAGGGTATAGCGTAAGGGCTATATCGATGTTTGGGAACACTATGGAGATGAAGGATATCCAAGCAATGAAGACTTGTATAGCCTTGAGTTGGATTTCATGAATACATTCGTGGCTAGTGTGTCACTTTGTTTGTTGGTTATGATTCTAGGTTGTGTATCCCCTGTGGGTGTGGTCGTCTAGTCTTTAGGTCATGTTTTCACCTATCATTAGTTATAAAGCTACCTTACCCTTAGGATATTGCCATGTCAGAGTTCTGTCCCCATACATGGGACCATATATTAGTTTAGCTATTGGCGTCACATGATAGTTCATTCCCTCGAAGGATTTAGTTGTGGGATTACATTAGTGGTTTGATGTCAAGTTTGATAGTCACGGGGCTGATACCCTCTTTTTCATTACAGGATTGTTAATTGAGAATACAACCTGGGTTTTGGAGCTTGGATCAGAGTTGGAGGTAGACTTGTAAGAGGATCATATCAGTACAGCCAGATAGGACAACCATCAATTCATAGAGATATGGACCCCCTAGTATGCTACTGTTGACCAGCTAGTCGAGATCACAGACACTACGGTGTTGCTCAAAAACGCTATCTTAGGATTGGGACAAAGGATTGATAGGCACCAGCCCCAGCCAGTGCTGATTCAGGGAGCACCCCACATGACTCTAATATACCACCACCACCACCACCACCACCATCTGGTCATACCATACAACAGGACCACAAGGTTCCTCCGCCTTCACCACCACCAGTTCAGTCAGCTCCACAGGCTGGGGCATTTGTTCTACATGGGCAAGCTTAGACTACGCCACATTCTATTGTGGTACTTGCACAGGTTACAGATGATACTCAGGCCCGTATTGATAGGATTGAGAAGAGGATGAGGTTGTTGAATGTTTCAGATGGAGTTATGAGTTGGGATGGGTATGATGATTTGCCAATTGCAACATTACCTGTTGAGTTCCACATGTCAGATATTGAGAGATACACGGGGATCAAGTGTCCCTATATCCACTTGCAGTTGTACAACGTTGTTATGCACGAGCATAGACTAGATGAGGCACAAATGATTATGTTGTTTCCCCTGTCACTAAGTGATGCCACGCATCGTTGGTTTGCTTCACTAGACCCCTCACGACGTAGGACCCGAAGTGATTTAGCATAGGAATTCCTCATATAGTACTCCTTTAACATAGTAGTGGATGTATCATGAAGAGAGTTGGAGGCCCTCAGCGGCCAGATGAATTAGTTACCTCATTCATATCCCTTTGGAGGAAAAAGATATCGCAGATTATTGACAGACCTTTAGAGCGAGATCAGATCAGTATGATTACACGCAACCTTCAACCCTGATTTACCAAACATCTCATGGTTTTTCCTCAGACTGATTTCAGCTCATTGGTACAGGCCCTCTATGACATCAAGGACGGTATAGCAAGGGGATTATGGGAAGACTCTTCCCCTTTAGACTCAAAGGGGAAGAAACCCGGGTCAGGCCTCAGACCATCAAATGTTGGTACTATTGGCATGATGGGCCACAGGTCTTCACGACGCCCTCAAACTCAAAGATAGTTTTTAGATACACCTTATCCGAGAGTAGAGCATGATTAGTATAGACCAGTTGTCCCCACCAGGCCAACAGGGCCTGTTTATTTGCACCCACCACCGCAACCAATATACGCCACTCATGCGGCTCAGAGGTCACCTATGCAGTTCCATCATCAATATAGAGCACCGCCTCCACCGAGGTCCGTTAAACGGTTCTCATAGCTTGGTATGCCCCTAAGCCAAGCCTTTCAGAGGTTAGTTGAAAGGGGACTGATTGCTCCATTATCGCCCATACCATCGTCGCAGCCAACCCCACCGAGATACTAAGCAGATCTTCATTGTGCCTACCACCGGAGGGCAAGTCATGACACAAACAGTTATGCAGCTTTGAGACATGCTATTGAGGATCTAATTGATCAGGGCCTAGTTGACTTGGGACGACCTAGTATGACCACAGACCCGCTCCCCACTCACGATACTAGAGTTGTACCTCTACCCCCAAAAGGGGTACATTTGATTGAGTCTACAGGGGATGAGATATTTATTATGGGATGGGATGGAGAGGCTCCTCAGTTGATCAGTTTGTATGTTGATTCAGAATTCATTGGATATACCTCTGACCAGCAGATCCCTAGGCCATTTAGATTGACCCTAGACGGGATTCCCAAACAACCTTTAGTATCACCAGTGTATTTGTAGCATGTGCCACCCATGACACCTTTCATTCTATTCCCTGAGGGGTACAAGCCTGCTCACAAAGATGTTTAAATAGCTACACGGAGTGCGAGAGTAGCCCAACCTCTACCCATTGACAGACCATTTACTAGTACAACCATCAAAGAGGAGCTTTAGAGAGAGGATGACGAGATTTTGCACCAGCTGCGCACTACACAGGCTCGCATATCCATTTGGAGCCTTTTGGCCTCATCTAGTATGCACAGAGATGCATTAGTCAGAGCCCTCGACCAAATCAAGACTGACACCTCTACTACTCTAAAGGGGCTCATACACATTTTGACAACTGACAAAGCCATATGTATTGTGTTCTCTAATGACGACTTGCCCTCGGAGGGATCAGATCACGTTCGTCCCTTGTATATCAGTGTTGCATGTTCAAGCCATTGAGTGTCGTCAGTCCTGCTAGACAACGACTCTGCCCTGAATGTTTATCCTTTAGCTACAACCATTGCTCTTAGCTTTTCTCCATCTAATTTTGGACCTTCTACACAGACTGTTAGAGTTTATGATGGGACTCAGAGGACTGTTATGGGTACACTTACTGCACACGTTATGATTGGGTCAGTTAGATACCCCGTACTATTCCAAGTTTTGAGGATCCAGTCATCCTTCAACCTGCTTCTCGGCCGCCCTTGGATTCATGAGGCTGGCACCATACCATATTCCTTTCACCAGAAGGTAAAGTTCATATATGAGGGACGATTCATCTCGATACAATCTGACAAAGATGTTATCACTTCCTCTATGTCTGTGTTGTAGATTAGCCACAGTGATGATGACTTGCATTTGACTAGGTTCACATTTGATGAGGTTCAGGCAGTCAGCTTAAAGGATGATAGTAGAGACATGGTTCCTATGTCGTTTGATTAGTACAACAACACCTTAGTACTTAGCATGATGAGAGGCATGTCCTACTTACCTGGCTTGGGATTGAGTCGTTGCCAGCAGGGGCCACATGAGTTTGCATTCACAATTAATCATGACATGCCCAACGATTTAGGTTATAGAGGAAGATGCACGTCACATGGCGTGACTGCGTATGGACAGGCTGAGGGCTTGTTTATCTGGCATTCCATTTGATTATCCCCTTCGCCCGTATACTTTCCACTTGGCTGACTACTTTATCAGAGGTTCAGAGCATGTACCCCGCATGGAGGGGATTGACCATATTTTGGAGACAATGGAGATTCAGGATATCCAATAGGCATTGGGTCAAATGCATTTGAGTTCTGGGATCACTGAGGGATCAGATGCTGTGATAGTTGCACCCTTGTCAGCGGACCAGGCCAGCATGTTCTCTATGTGTTTCCCACATGAGGTCTTTGATTATGGATTGCTCGTGGATTTTGGAAGTCGAACCGATGGAGTGATCCTTGATGTTGCCTACACTGACGAGATGGACATGATAGGCATAGGCTGTATTCTTGACGCAGCTCCACACGAGCCTCATTTTGCTTTTGATTTGTTTTGAGTTTCTATGCTTGAGTCGGATGGAGATGACTCTATTACTGATGTTGCTACTCCTGATTTTACTTCTGTTAAGGGAGTGTTTGATCTTATGGACCCACCTCTTTCTTTTGACTCTATGTTTGGGTTTGTCACCCGCTAGGTTGTTATGTCTGATGGAAATAATAATGATATGAGCATTTTCGAGTACTTACCTGTGTCACAAAATTTCCTTTTTATTGCACCTCAGGCACCCACAAAACAAATACATGATATTGATGATGTGGGAAACCCAGATGGCCCACTGAATGGTCAGTCAGATTGTGATTCAGACTCAGAAGAAAGGAAAGTTACACATGTTTCTGGTAGCACCGAGTCAGTGGATTTTGGGACCTCTGATTAACCCAGGGAGCTTAAGATTGGTTTTTCCTTATCTCTTAATGAGAGGAGCAGACTGATTAACCCACTTAGGTCATACCTGGATGTATTTGCATGGTCATATGAGGACATGCCAGGCCTTGACCCCTCTATAGTTCAGCATCACCTACCCATTCTACCACATGATAAATCAGTTAAGCAGAAATTGAGAAGATTGCAACCTCAATGGAGTTTATAGGTTAAGGAAGAGATTCAAAAATAACTCAATGTTGGTTACTTATCTATGGTCAAGTATCCTGAGTGGCTGGCTAATGTTGTTCTTGTTCCTAAGAAGGACGACAAGGTTAGGGTTTGTGTCGATTTCAGGGATCTTAATAAGGCCAGACCTAAGGATGATTTTTCCCTTCCACACATCAATATGTTGGTTGATAGCACTGCAAGGCCTTTTATGTTATCATTTATGGATGGGTTTTCTGGGTATAATCAGATTTTGATGGCTCCAGAGAATATGGAGAAGACATCTTTCATCATTGAGTGAGGTACTTATTGCTACAAGGTCATGCCATTTGGGTTGAAGAATGCAGGAGCCACTTATCAAAAAGCTACTACTACTTTGTTCCATGACATGATGCACAAAAATGTTGAGGTATACGTGGATGACATGATAGTGAAATCCCGAGACAGGGCAGATCACCTAGCAGCCTTACAGATATTCTTTGAGATGATCAAACATTTCAGATTGCGATTAAATCCCAAGAAGTGCACCTTTGGGGTAACTTTTGGGAAATTGCTGGGGCATATCGTTAGCGAGTGTGGTATAGAGGTTGAACCGGAGAAGATCAGAGCCATACTTGACATGCCTGCTCTGAGGACTGAGAGAGAAGTAAGAGGTTTTCTAGGCAAATTATAGTATATCAGTCATTTCATTTCTAGATTGACAGACATATGCGAGCCTATTTTCCGTCTTCTAAGGAAGAACCAACCTACAGTTTGGAATGATGACTGCTAGCACGCTTTTGAGAAGATTAAGGAGTGTCTCATTTCTCCTCTAGTTTTAGTGCCTCCCACACCAGGGCGCCCTCTGCTTCTATATTTGTCAGTTTCAGACATGGCCTTAGGGTGCATGTTAGCTCAGCTTGATGATTTAGGGAAGGAGCGAGCCATTTACTACCTGAGTATGAGTACAGATACATTATGATTGAGCATATTTGCTTGGCACTAGTTTGGGCCACCAGGAGACTGAGGCACTACATGACAGAGTACTCCATATGCTTGGTCTCGCGATTGGATCTGTTGAGATATATGTTCAACAGGCCTGTTTTGACTAGTAGGCTCATGAGATGGTTGGTATTGTTGACAGAGTTTGATATTCAGTACATCACGCAGAAATTAGTGAATGGTAGCATTGTCGCATATCACTTAGCTTCATTACAGGTAGCTGATGATAGACTAATTGATGATGATTTCCTTAATGAGCAGTTTTTTTTCAGTTGCCAGCATTGTAGGATGGCGCTTGTACTTTGATGGTACCGCCAATCAGTCGGGATTTGGCATTGGTATCTTATTGATATCACCTCACGGTGATCATATCCCCAGGTCAGTTTGATTAGCATTTTTCGATCATCACTGGTTGATGAATAATGTTGTGGAATATGAGGCATGCATCACAGATCTAAAGACTACACTTGATCTTGGGGTCAAATAGTTGGAGATCCACGGGGATTCCAACTTGGTTATACAATAGACTCGGGGTATTTGGAGGACTCGAGATGAGAAGCTGAAACCGTACCATGCTTACTTGGACTTGTTGATTGATAGATTTGATGAGTTGAGGTATATACATCTGCCTAGGGTAGAGAATCAGTTCTTTGATGCGTTAGCCACCTTGGCTTCTATGATTGAGATTCTTGTAGGGATGACTATGGACCATTGTTGATTGAGACCAGATCTGCACCAGTTTATTGTTGTTTGATTGGGAATATTGAGGATCAAGTTGAGCTACCATGGTATCATGATATTCATCAGTTTCTGGCATATGGTGCTTACCTTAAGTTAGCCATGACCAAGGATAGAAGAGCATTGAGACAGTTGGCCACCAGATTTATTATTTGTAGGGATACCCTTTACAGGAGGTCATCAGATGGCATGTTGTTGTTATGTATAGATCGAGCCACAGTAGATAGCGTGATAAGAGAGGTTCATACAGAAGTCTGTGGACCACATATGGGAGGTCACATGCTGGCACTTAAAATCATGAGGACTGGCTACTTTTAGTTGACTATGGAGACAGATTACTGCCAGTTTGTACAGAGATATCCAGAATGTCAGATGCATGGAGACTTTATACACGTACCTCCATCTGAGCTACATGCACTTACATCCTCATGGCCATTTTTAATATGGAGTGTTGATATGATCGGAAAGGTCTCTCTGAAATCCTCCAATTGACATGAGTACATTCTGGTAGCTATTGATTATTTCATTAAATGGGTGGAGGCTGCTTCTTATGCCAGCTTGATAGCGGCTAAGGTGGTCAAGTTCATCATATCACATATTATCTATCAATATGAGATTTCTCATGAGTTGATCTCAAATAGAGGGGTACATTTTAAAGGTAAGGTGAATACATTAGTTCAGGAATATGGTATTCAACAATATGGTATTCAGCAATATCGGTCGTCCGCGTACAAACTGCAACTAATGGGGTAATTGAGGTCGCAAACAAGAATATCAAGAGGATTCTACAAAAAATGGTCGTGACATCTCAAAATTGGTCAGAGAAGCTTTCTTTTGCATTATTGGCATATCACACATCATTTCGCACATCCATAGGGGCTACTCCCTTTTCGTTGGTATATGGCATGGAAGTTATCCTACCTATTAAGATAGAGGTGGGTTCATTGAGAATAGCTTTGGAGCATCAAATTCCTGAAATGGATTGGTTGTAATCTAGATACAACCAGTTGAATTTACTTGATGAAAAGAGATTAAGGGCCATAGATCACATGCATGCTTATCAGAGGAAAATGGTCCATGCATTCAGGAAGAGGGTTAAGCCCAGGAAATTTCAGAAAGGTGACCTAGTCTTGAGGGTCCTTAAGGAATTGATCAGTGACCCTAGGGGTAAGTTTAAACCAAGTTGGAGCGAGCCTTATGTTATCCGAGAGTTGACTCAAGAGGGAGCTGCCTGGTTAACAAATACAGAAATAAGTTTTCAGAGCCAGTCAATGTGGATCAGCTGAAGAAGTTTTATGCATGAGATCATGGTCGAAGGATGGGTGGCCACCATTTTGAGTAGCCATATCCCTTTTGCGTATCCATACATTGATATATCCAATTGCTAAACCATTGAGCCTCACATGGTACATTACGACCCTTTCATTCACTTAGCCTTGCATACCCTTTCGCGCCTAGGTTGAGGGCCTCTTATTGTGCACTTTGCAGTTATTTTCTTGATCAGAGAGTATTGTGAGCACATTATGTCATTGTTCGTTTGTTCCTTTTATAGGTGATTCATGCCTAATTGGTGTATCAGCTGATTTGTGTCTAGCTGGTGCTCCTTGATGGCGGGAGTAATCAACAAAATTTATAACCTATTACACCATGAACTAGGGTAGCAAAGAAAAAGCTACAATAGCATAATGGCTCTAGGATCGTTCACTGGGAAGGGTACTCAAATTGAAAATGATACCAATTCAAAGTGAATTGGTGCTGTTTCATTTCAAGATTAGCTTAAGAAATAAAACACAAACTTTGGTTGAAAAAGGTTTGGACTTAGATTAACAACGCAACAAGTGATGAAAATTACTTAAGGAGAAAAGCATTCCTTGGAGATTCAGGCTTACAGGGGAGGTTCCTCATGCAATAGCATAGCTCCGGTTAGTTGGTTCAATTCCTCACATTAGAGAATTAACATAAAGTCAATTCTCTAACAGGTGCTGCACAAATGCATCCCTCAATTGGATTTCAGCTTTAATTCTTTCACTGATGCAACTTGCAATGGTTCGAGCCTCTCACTTAGCCTTTACCATTCAAGGTGATCTTTAACCTTGGATTACCCGTCAAAAGCTCGCAAGAGATAACTAATGGATGTCTCCTTGGAGTCCAAAAGCTTACCAAGTGTTGGCTATTCTAGAAAATCCTACCTTCAAGTCACCTACCAGAGGCTCGCAAGGGGTAAACTAGTGCATCTCCATGGATAGAGATCACTTGCCTTTCCAAGTGTTGGCCCAGGTGACTCCAAGGCGTTTTAAGTTAACTAAAAACATAGCAACCATTCACGGGACACACTTTCTTTTCATTCATAGCTGAAACCACAAAGCTTCTGATTCTTGCACTTGGAACCTTTCCCGGCAACCTTAACTCCAAGGAACTAAAAAGGTTTAGTTACTCATTCTCTGGGGAAAATTCCTCAGAGAGTGCATAACTTAGTAAATAAATAAAAAACACAATCAAAGTGAGAAGGTAAAGCAGAGCTCAAGCTCTGTATTTTTTTCTTCCTTTGAAACTTTTACAAAAGGTTCATCACCCTCAGAACAGGCTCCTCGGGCTCTATTTATATCAAAATAACATTCATAGCTATTACATGGATATTTAGCCAAATTCCTAACTTAAAAGCTAAGGAATCCTATAATTGGTGACTTACAAGGAGAATTTGGGGATTTAGGCAACAAAAATCTAATGAAAAATATCTCCTAGTGTCGGTTATAAATATCGGGAAGCACTAAGGACCATTTCGCAGGTGAAAAAGAGGTCTGCGAAATTTCGCAGACAAACACAAAGGGCTGCGAAATTACTTCGCAGCAAAAGGCTAGTTCCGCACCTCTGCGAAGTTGGCTTGCATCTTGTGGTGTTTGGCTTCCATCGTGGCGTGAAACTTCAGGGGAAAACCATAGCACTGTGCAAAAAGGCTGCGAAATCATTCTGCAACAAAAGGGTGATTTCGCAACACTTTGCTGAATCCTTCCTTCAGCTTGGAGCAGTTGTCTTCCAAAGGCTGTAACTTCCTCATTTCAACTCCGAATTGTACACAGCTTGAAGCATTGGATTCTTGACTTCCTTAGCTTTCAAATGACATATAGCATGCATAAATTGGACATCAGGAAGTGCTCCAAAAGTGGCTGAAACCACTGTCATCAAGAATGCTTCATGGCTGATTTCTCTTTGCTTCCCCTTGCTTTTCAACTTTGCTTATGGCAAAAGTGCTTCAAAGCTTTGGTTCTTCATGCCTCTAAGCTTTCCATTGCTTTGCCAAGGATTCCAAATAACTCTCCTCAATCTCATATTGCTTTGGTGGCCAAAAAGCTATCAAAACACCAAAACTTAACACAATTTGATTAGAATTGATTGCAAGGGTCCTTAACATGTCAATTGAGTTAAAAGGCACTAACTACTACTCAAAAGTGTTTAAAAGGATTAATTACAAGCTATCAAATAGCACATTTTGAGTAGTAATCACATACCCCTTATCCTTGCATGATGACATCAGTTCTTACATGTACACATGCAGTCCATTTCACTTGGAAATGTTTGGCATTGATGCTTGGACATACTCCACATTCAACCTGGATTCTTCATACAACAGAGTGCTTCTGGGGCTTGCCCAAGATCAGATTCATCCATATTCATTAACCTAATAGGAGTGTACACTGGGGCATATCCCATGCATTGTCATGTTTGCGTGTTCAAACAGATGATGGTCTTCGGGGATGCATTTTCGTAGTTGGTTCGCCAGAGAATACATATGTCAGATGTACATCCAGGGGCATTCTCCTTAATAGCTCTGTGGACACTAGATGTTGTGAAAAATAGTGAATGATTTGTTATGGATGATTATGTGTGATTTTTTAGCTCTTTGATTTAAATCGCGTGTGCAGTTACAGGATTCTGACGTGGTACTGATATCCTAGACTAGGGCATACCCTTTTCTAACATGGTACTAATATCCTAGACTGGGGAATTCTCTATTTCTTTCCATCTCCCGCCGATCCTTGATGTTTGCGTATCGTCCTACAGGGACATACCCCCTCCTTTCATATTGATTTAGGTGTTTGATTTTCTTGCTTATTCGAGTCATTTATTAACATTTCCTAGATGCCATACTAGGGCATACCCCCTCTCCCTTTGAGTTGTTTGTTCCCTAAGTCCATCGGCGACTCTCCGACATCGTGTCCAGATTCCCTTTTCTTTTTTATAGCTCTCCAGCATTGTGTCTAGATCTCCTATCTTTTTGGTGGCTCTCCGGCATCGTGTTCGGATCCCCTATCTTTTCGGCGGCTCTCCGACATCGTGTCTGGATCCCTTTTCTTTTCAACAACTCTCCGGCATCGTGTCCAGATCCCCTATCTTTTTTACGACTCTCCAGCATCGTGTCCGGATCCTCTATCTTTTTGACGGCTCTCCGGCATCATGTCTAGATCCCCTATCTTTTCGGCGGCTCTACAACATTGTGTCTGGATCCCCTTTCTTTTTTACGGCTCTCCAGCATCATGTCTGGATCCCCTATCTTTTCGGTGACTCTCTAGCATCGTGTCTGAATCCTCTACCTTTTCGACAGCTCTCCAGCATCGTGTCTACATCCCATATCTTTTCAACGACTCCCGACATTGTGTCTAGATCCCTTATCTTTTTTACAGCTCTCCTACATCATGTCCGGATCCCCTATCTTTTCGACGGCTCTCTAGCATCGTGTCCGGATCCCCTATCGTTTTGACGACTCTCCGGCATTGTGTCCGGATCCCTTATCTTTTCAGCGGCTCCTCGACATTGTGTCTAGATCCCCTGTCATTTCAGCAGCTCTCCGGCATCGTGTCCGGATCCCCTATCTTTTCGACGGCTCCCCGACATCGTGTCCGGATCCCCTATCTTTTTTGCGGCTCTCCGACATCGTGTTTGGATCCTCTTTATCTTTTCGAAGGCTCTCCGGCATCATGTTCGGATCCCCTTTCTTTTCGACAGCTCTTCGACATCATGTTCGGATCCCTTATCTTTTTCAACGGCTCTTCGACATCGTGTCCAGATCCTCTATCTTTTCAATGGCTCTCCGACATTGTGTCTGGATCCCCTATCTTTTCGACGGCTCTCATGCATCATGTTCAGATCCTCTATCTTTTTTACAGCTCTCATGCAACGTTTTCGGATCCCCTATCGTTTTGGAGAGCCTCCAGATCCCCTATCTTTTCGATGGCTCTCTGGCATCGTCTCTAGATCCCCTATCTTTTTGGCAGCTCTCCGGCATTGTGTTCGGATCCCCTATCGTTTCGACGGCTCTCCGACATCATGTTCAGATCCTCTATCTTTACAACTGCTCTCCAACATCGTGTCCGGATCCCTTGTCTTTTTGGTGACTCTCTGGCATCGTGTTTGGATCCCCTGTCTTTTTGGCGACTCTCTAGCATTGTGTCCGGATCCCTTATCTTTTCGGCGACTCTCCGACATTGTGTCTGGATCCCCTTTCTTTTCGGCAACTCTCCGATATCGTGCTTGGATCCCCTATCGTTTCGACAACTCTCCGACATCGTGTTCAAATCCCTTTATCTTTTCAACTGCTCTCCGGCATCGTGTCCAGATCCCTTTATCTTTTCGGGGACTCTCCAGCATCGTGTTTGGATCATCTATCTTTTTAGCGGCTCTCTGGCATCGTGTCTGGATCCCCTATCATTTTGACGGCTCTTCGGCATTGTGCCCAGATCCCTTAGTCCTTAATCAATGTGGCCCAGCTCTTTTAACCTTCAGTATTGTTGTGCAGGGACAAAATTGTTGGCCTTTAATTTCTTCACTAGAGTTCATTTCTACTCATTCATCGCTTACGCTTTGTGCTCGCGAACCACTTGTTCATTTACTCTACTAAAAAAGGCAATATTTGTAGACCCTCAATTTTGTCCCTTGACACTTGCATGTATCTTAGGGGTGTCGCCCACACCTAATTTTTTGTATGTCACGATCATGGAGCCCTTATTGGGCTTAATCGATTTTCAAACCTCACGTGAGTTCACCTATGGTTCGATTTAGTGCGAGCGTTTAGCCCATTATGAAATGTCGTCATGGCCAATTCCTTGGTTCATATCATGCTACAGGATAGAGGTTAAGGTCTCTACAAAAACTTCAATTTAGTTGGAGCTCGTTGAAGCCCATCCAAATATGGTTTGGCCTTCGGTATTGTTGTGCAGGGACAAAATTGTTGGCCTTTAATTTCTTCACTAGAGTTCATTTCTACTAATTCATCGCTTACACTTTGTGCTCGCGAACCACTCATTCATTCACTCTACTAAAGAGGGCAATATTTGTAGACCCTCAATTTTGTCCCTTGACACTTGCATGTATCTTGGGGGTGTCGCCCACACCCAATTTTTTGTATGTCACGACCATGGAGCCCTTATTGGGCTTAATCTATTTTCGGACCTCACGTGAGTTCACCTATGGTTTGATTTAGTGCAAGCGTTTAGCCCATTATGAAATGTCATCATGGCCAATTCCTTGGTTCATATCATACTACAGGATAGAGGTTAAGGTCTCTACAAAAACTTCAATTCAGTTGGAGCTCGTTGAAGCCCATCCAAATATGGAGCACTCTGACTTGTGTTAGTCATTTCTCCCTCATCCGAGCTCAGAATTAGGCACAATTTTTATTTTTTTTTGGGATTCCTTCAAGAAATATTTTATCAAAATTTGTGAATTTTTCTCAACCAGCTCAACCGGTTCGTCGGGGCAGCTCATTGAAGCCCATCCGAATCTGGAGCACTCTGGCTTGTTTTAGTCATTTTTCCCTCATCCAAGCTCAAAATTGCGCACTGTTTTTGTTGGATTCCTTATTCTTCAAGGAATATTTTGTCAAAATTTGAGAATTTTTCTCAACCGGATTGACCGATTTTCGGGTTGATTGCAACCCACCCTAAATCCATGTGGATTCTTCACAGGTGATCAATGGTGGATTTATGAGGGGCAGCTACCCACCTCATGACTGAATGAGGAGTTGAATAAGCTGGAGTTCTGAGGCTAATGGTAGGGGATCCTAAGGCTGAAGGGGAAGAAAAATGAGGTGGTGCAAATGTTGAGGAGGGAAGCTGGTATAAAAGGCATTTCAGAGAAAGAGTGAGATGAGGTTTTTGAAATTTTGGGTAGGGAGATTCTACTGGGAGGACGACTGAAAGTGGGAAGAGGGGGGGGGGGGGGGATTCTTGGCATCTCTAAGGGCTCTACGTCCAGAGAGAGAATGGAGCAAAAGAAGATAAAGAAGAAGAGGGAAGACGTTTGAGAAAGGAAAGCTGGTTTTGTTGTGGTTTTCTTGGGGTTTTTTTTTTTTAAAAAAAAAAAAAAATAGAGCAGCTTAGAACCCAACTGTTCTCATTAGAATGAGCATTTCCAGGTGCATTTCTTTCATTCTCTCTGGTTATCTTTAAATTTCTAGGCATTCTTCAATTGTTTGGGGTGTGGACGTGGTGTTGTAATACTCTTCTCTCATATATATATATATATATATATATATATATATATATATATATATATATATATATATATATATATATTCTTTTTATCTAAATATGACTACTCTTTCTACAACTCACTCTTTTCTCTGTTTCTACTACCTTTTCATCTCTGTTTGGTTTTCTATCTAATGTTAGGTTGGGTTGTGTTGGTTCTTTTGAAGGGTGTTTAATTTTGTGTATTTTTTCTTTGTTGTTTAAGATTGGATCATACTTGGGTGGCCCCTTGTTTGATTCATCTTCACTTAAAGTAGACTCAAAGCCTCGAAACCCCTTGTTGATCCTCGTTTTTGTTTTGTTTTTTTTTTTTTTTTTTTTTGTCTTGGTGGTTTTGGGTAGTGGATGATCACAAATTATCAGATCTGAGAGGGGATCGTCAGCTCTCTGTTCTTGATTGTTTTCTTTGTAACCTGCTATCTTTTTTTTTTTTTTTTTTTTGCTTGAATCGGAAACATGGCGAACTGGTAGCGGGCACTTTCAGCCGTTGAAAATCTGATTTTAATGGCCATAAATGGGTGAATTATGATGACTGAATTTTTGTGGAAAATTATGGAAATAGTAGCCTTGTGTGTGTGAATTTCTATGGATAATTTTTTTAGAGAAAAAATGGAGAAAAGTGGTCACATTAATGGATATTCATAGCTGAATTTTAGTGGTTGTGTTTGCTTAATAAAGTGGCTAAATTTTATGGAAGTTTAAGTAGAGAAATGCTGAAATTTTAATGTAAACCATGACTGAAATTCAAGTGATTATTTGCTGAAATTTTTAATGAAAATCATGGTTGCAATTTCAAGTATAAATTTGCTAAAGTTCTAAATGATGTAATTGGTTAAAATTCAAGGTTGGACATGGAGATTTAGGGTAGAAGTTCATGCCGCATTGGTAAGTTTAATGGAAAAGGTGGCAACAACATGGTGAGACCTTTGGAGGCTTGAATTGTCATTTTAATAGTAAGAATGAGTGAAAGTGGTGGCAGTTAAATATTTGAATTGATGAATCTTTTTTTCAATGAAAAAATGCATGTGACTTTCATGAATTCGGTGGCCTATAATTGATCTTTGGTAGCTGAATTTTTTTATGGAGAATTATGGAATTTGTGGTTGTTAGTGGATGAAATTCAAGTGGAAAAGATGTTAATTCCCAGCTGAAATTCAATGGAATTGGAAGAGCTAAATTTCAACCATGTAACGCAGTTTCATAGCTACATTTTAGTGGTCGTTTGGTGGAGATTAGAGGTTACATATATAGGGTTTGGTCATGGCTGAAAATTCTCTTAATTTGAGTAGAAATACGACTAAATTTTAGTAGATTTGGTGGTTGCATATGTTGTGTGCTTGTGCTTATTGACTCACCATTTTCCACAGCGCATGGCTAGGGACCTGAGGTACACATCATTGTTTTGATTGGTGATTTCCTATGCATGCCGAATGCCAACTAGGATTGTATGAGTCTTGTCATCCATGTAGCCTAGGGGGGATTGACTGATCTTTGACCCATATGCTCCAATGTACCCAATTCACTAGTAAAGACCAAACCCCAGGCTTAGAGGGGTGCTACCTTGCATGAGGTACCTTCCTAATAGGTAACTTGATCCTCGGACCCAAAAATAGTGTTTCGCGAACTGCTTTTTCTTAACTAGAGTCATTAAGGGGTTTTTGTTCTTACTTAATTTTTCCCATTTCAAAAATAAAAATAAAAAGTAAGTGGCAACTCCAAACAAAACCATTCCTCATCAAGGACGGATTTTCCAAAACTCGAAAAACACTTTTTCTCCACATATTTTTAATCGAGAGTTGCATCGGTCGATGGATCGGAGAAGGGTCCACAAGTGCACTTGCCATGGGAAACCTATCCTAATGGACAAGACAAGTCATCCCTCTAATTAAGAGGTAGTACACTATAGTCTCTACTAGATTGCCTAAATCAATGAACTAACTATGGATAACTTATCTACTCACAAGGAACCTATAACTTGTATCCTCTATGCAACTCTTAATGCACTCAAGTCATATACAATATAAAAGATATGGGTCAAATTCTCAAATCAATGCCAATGTATAAAAGGGTTAGCAAGGGAACAATCAAGTATGACTTTGTTATATCATGTCTTACTTTTAAGGGCTCAAACCCAACAAAGATACTCTTCAGTAACTCTTGTGCAAGCTTACCTATTTATCAAAATTCCCTAATGCACATAACTGAACCAAGAACCAATCTAATCCTCAAAAATCATTCCATCAAGGTATATGAGCTCAAACGAGGACCATTGGAACCCATAGGACAATATCGGCTCCTTTATAATCCAATTATGAACTTAACTCAACATCCTATTATAGAGAGTCAACAGCACTCCAATACCTTATGTAAATAAAAACAAGGTGCAAAGTGATTGAGTTTGTGACTACAATCCATTATATAGAGTCTCTCCATGAACTAATGTTTGTAATCTAACAAGGTGACCATTATAAACCTCTTAAGATTATCTATATCATCCTTGAGTTACAAATCCTCCTATTGTGTGATCAATTGACATGTTCTAACTCATAAAGAGCTTATGTTAAGTTCTACTTAAGAAACTACTGTGGTCTTAGTTTACTTTAACACACTTCCTTTACATCAAGTGATCAAAATGAAACTCCGCTCCTCAAAGTCTCCTTATACTGTAACATGAATGAAGTATCTTATCTCATCCCAAGAATGAGCAAGTCCCATTGTGGGAAATCAAGCAAAGTGCTATGTCTCAACAAAAACACTCTCTTACATGGTTATGTCTCATTGTAAGCTGGTATCCCTAAGATTAATCACTGATGAGAGGGTTATGGCGCAATGTAAAACAATCTCTTAAATGACTATGCTCCACTGTTATCAAATCATCTAAAAAATCTATCAACATTAATGAGAGAGTTATATCTCTATATAATCACATTAAAGGAAATCTCCCAACCACATCTCACACTCTAATATGAAAAGAAAATTTGATTTCCTCCAAATCAACGGTTATACATCAAAAATCCATCATTAGCTGAGAAAGATATGACCTTGTGTAAAAGAATGATAATATAAAGTTACCCAATAATCTACATACCACTCGCCATGCTCCAATAAAAAGAATGAATCTAATCATCACCAAAGGATGGCTATGCCATGATGTAAACCGTCATCTCAAAAATCCACCACTGACTAAGAGGGTTATGCCCCAGTATAGGACATCTCAAAAAATCAACCATCAACGATGATAAGGTTATGCCTTAGTGTAGGGCAATGTCTCCAAATCAATCACTACTAAGATGCCCTGATGTAAATTATCATCTTAAAAATCAACAATTGATTAGGAGGGGTGGCCCAATGTAGGATATCAAGCAGAGTGCCTACATATCCAATAAAGGCTCTCCAAGGTGGCTATGCCCCAATGTAGGGTCCTACCACAACTCTTGATCCATGATAATCCAAGTGATCTCCAACCAATCTCAAGTATCACCCATGTGTGAGATATCAAACATGATATGTGATGCTGTAGCCTAAGGTTGGACTTAAGACCCGAGATATAACGTAGGCTAGGGCAATAGGATGAAGAAATGAAAGGAAACTAGGCTCAATAAACCTAATGGTAAAATCCTATACCCTTATGCATAAAATGCAATATTTACAAAAAATCTCATGAACCATGAACCTAAAGATGTTTAATATGAATATACTAGCAAGAAGAATGAAATAAAGAAATGTTAAATGATCAACAAGATATGTAAGAGTGATGCGAAGAAGGTATCAAATCTGAAATGTGTATCAGTGTAAGAGTAAAACAAGAAAGCAAACCAAAAGAAATAGAATAGGAGAAATAATGAGGGCAAAGGAGGCAAATATAGAGACAAAAGAATGTTTATCAACTCATATATGAAACATGAGAAAAGATCACATCACATCACTAATAGATGGAATGATGGGAATGGACAATAATCCAAAGTCCCTAGGCAAAGGTCACTCATTTCTCACTCATCTCATAGAACTCTCACACAAACCCTCGACAATAGACAAATCCAACAAACAACTCTCAAATGTCAATATACGTATCTAATGGAGTAATATACTATACACAAACATACATGCACTTTTTCTCTTCTCCTTTTTTTTTTTTTTTCTAAGGTCTTTAGATTCGGTTAATTGATTAATTAATAGGACCTGTTGGATTAATTAATTAATCAAGACTCATTTTAGGCTAGATTAAGTGGCTCAAGCCCTTAGTGAGCTCAAGTCACTTAAGCCCAGTGGAGAACCCTATAAATACTCTCTTAGGGGTTAGGGTTTCCATAGAGTTGTCTTCCACCTCCAAAGAAAAAGAGAGTTGTAGCCTACACCCTCTCTTCCCCCCACTAGAAGTGTGCCAAGATTAAGAAAAAGCCATAAGACGAAAGATCATGGGTCTACGAGACTTCCAAGGATATTGATTTAATTTTTCAACACTTGGAATTTAAGGTTTGGGAACATCCAAACCTGAAGATTAGTACTATAACCATAAAGATCATTTTTTTTTATATATAAATTTGGTATTGCTTCCATTGCTTAGATCTAAGATAACAACAAATGTATGCCAAAAGGATACATAAACAATTCCAACAATCAAGGCTAGAAACAATTGTGACTAATGCCAACCATGGACAAAAATGTCACAATTTTTCATATTTGAGCGATATTTCAACATTATCGCCAATTTTTTTGGCCATGCCCACCCACTTTTCCAATTTAATGGCAAAATTATTTGGGCCTTGGATGTGGATCACAACCTAATCCAACAGAAAAATAGCCAACTTGTGCAATCTCAACCCTAGTGGTGGCTTGTGATGTCAACCTAAGCTTTGTTTCATTAAATACAACATTATTTATCTTTGAGAATTCAGTGTGGGATTCTTCTTAAGAGTTGAACACACAAAAACCTCCAAAATCAAGGTTTGAACTTGAGTCTTTAGTGCGAAACAAATGGGCCTTTACCAACTAAACTAAATGTGCTATAAATATTATAAATGCACTATATATATATTATAGATTGAAAATGAATTAAAGTAATTTTTTATAAATAAGTTAATTTTAATTATATTATTATGTATTTTTATATAATAAATTAAATACAAGACAAATATAAATCTATAAATAAAAATTTCAACATTTCAAAATTTAAAAAAAAAATTAAATATATTTTCATTTTAATGTTAATGTATTTTAAAATTCAATATGTTATTGTCTAATATTATAAATTTATCATACATATGAATTTCAATGTATATATTTTTGTTTTTTTCTATCCTTTTGAAGTTTTAATTAATTTCCCTTTATTGATATTTTTTGTTAAAATATCCACCGATATTTCTTGATATACCAATAAAAACAATATCTTCATCCTTGATGCCAACAAATGGGACTATTCAATGAAAGAAAAAAAATCTCTACCTCATTCAAGGCTATGATACCTTCAAAATAGAGAATGATTTCTGCATACTACGTATTCACTAAATATATTTATAATCTATTTATAATGTCTACAATATTAACTATTCCAACCCAACAATTACTATACTAAATCAACCACGAATTAGAAGATATAAATTAGCCACTAAATCAGCCATTAATTACAGAAAATAAATATTAAGTCAATTATAACAAAAAAAACATACAATCCCAAATTAAATTTCAACCCATACAAGTCATATAAGCCAACAATTACAGCACAAAATCTCCAACAAATTATTTCATTAAATATAACAAAATTATTTTAGGGAAAAGTGGATTTTGACTCACTAATTTAAAAAAAATATAGAAAAATGAACTCTAACTTTTATAAATCAATTTTATCTCCATCAATTTAAAAATATTTTAAAATACATGTACTTTTTCACAAGTCGAATATTTGTTTCACCTTTTACTTGTCCAATTAATGACACCAATTGACAATATATATATATATATATATATATATCTCATGAGAACTTATTTGAAAAACTTTAAAGCTAAAAATATAAAAATAAAATATTAACTATCATTTTGCTAAATCACTCTAGTAGAAAATCTAGATTTAAGAAAGAATTGGAAATACAATGGGAGTCAATTTAAGTTTTCAGTTTTAATTGTATTTAATTTAATTTATTTTTTAAATTGTATTTAATTTTAAAATTTTTTATTTTATTGTTGATGTCAACAGAGAAAATTTTTATTCAATTTTACTAAAAAAAAAAAAATGAGAAAATGAGTATATTTATATAATATAAGATATAAAATTATTATTTATTAGCAAATGAGAAATATTTTATTTATTAGTGGGGAATCTAGAGAATTTTTTTATAATGATTTGTATCTTATATGATATAAATAAAAAATTTATAATATATTTATATGGAAGATACTTTTATCAAATTAAAATGATAAATTAATTTTTTTGATAATTTTATTTAATATTATCAAGTAAAAGGGAAATAATTATAAAAACTCATATATTTGAAAATGTTTTTAAATGGATAAAAATAAAACTGATTTATAAAAATTGAAATTCCCTTTTTTATATTTTTTCAATTTAGCGAGCCAAAACCTATTTTTCTTGTGTTCTTAAAGTCAAGAAGTCAAGTCTCTTAGACAAGCAATTAAAAGTTCTTGAATCATTGACAGACAGGGCTAAGGGACCCCTCGATCTTTATTTGGGTGTAAACAACTTGTCCGTTGCAAACTTTTTTTTTTTTTTTTTTTCTTTTTGCAATAAAAACTTTGAAATTTTCAGGAGTTGATGTTGTTGATGGGTTCATCAAAACTACAATATTATTTTGAAAGGATGGAAATATTTCTCCTTGTAGATTTTCAATCACTGGTTGGAAGTTTCCGGCAAGATTTGGCATTCTCCAACAGTGATAATAAATGAAAGATCAAATATTAAACTATAAAGATCTGGAATCATTTGCTCAGAGTTTGACGGGCATTGTTCTCAACTGACGGGTAACAATCTCCAGATTTACATTGCCTGATCGAATGGATGAAACTTTCTCGGCATTACTCTCTCAGCGTTATGCATACATTGCATAAGCGGAGAGCTGACAGCGGAAGCCCTAATTTTGTTACATGGTGATGTAAAGTCATGAGATGAGCAAAAATTTTACTTGGTTAAAATACGCAACCAAAAAGGAGTACAGCTCCTATGCTTCTCCTCATGAAGCCATGCATTTGTCCTTGACAGCTAAGGCTGCTGCTCGGTACCAAGACGCTGCAGCCATGGCACCCGGGTCTGGAACTGATGCTAGTATCTCTCCAGAGATATAGCTTGAGCGGCCAGCCTACATTAGATAACTGGTCAGAGTTCCATTTACAAGTAAACCGATATGAAAATTTTGGAGCTCAGGCATTACATATAGTAATAAAGTGCACATAAGGTACACAGGAGCGAATGGAATTCTATATAAATGACATAATTCATCTCGTGTAGGGTGACAAACCACCCCAAACCAAGCACAAAAAACACAAGCTAGGGCTGATAAATCTCAACCTAGCTTAGGTTGGGCCCAATAATGGATCTTGATCCCATACGGCACCATGTTAGACATAGCTATCTGAATAACAATGGCCCTCAAAATTTCAACAGGCCTTTTAAGTCTGAGGCTCTCAAAAGAAATACCCCAGCAAGCATCAAGGTTTATCAATGCCTGCGGTATGCACCTCTTATGATAAAGCAGTATATGGGGTTCTCATCACGAATTTGGGATTTTATTCTGAACATCTCTTTCTTTGGAAAGGCTTTTAAAACTTCACATAGACAATAGCATTGTAAGTATATAACTTCATCCATAAAAGATAAACACAGCATAAAACAGTAAGACATTCTTGATATCGACAAAAAAATATTGGGAACATTAAAGACCTTGGCATAAGACAATGGTAATATGTCATCATTTCTTTTTCTTTTTCTTTTTCTTTTTTTTTTTAAATGAATGTTCTTGAATCTTGTTGAATGGTTTATTACAATCGGTTTCATGATAAGTGGTGGTGAGTCATGCTGGGAGTTTACACTATTAATTAAATCAGAATATTTTAGTAGTTGTCAATTTGCTCTCCCTACATACAAGGCTTGGGGGGGCATGGGTAGCTGATTTTTGTTATTAGAAGCTTATAACATTAAGGAGTGTTGCCATTTTTCCTGTTCTTATATTAAGATCAGATTGTTAGAAGGCTGTTATGGAGTGGGCTAACTATCAATCTATAGGTGAGGATGACAGGACTACTCTTGAGAAGTTTTTTGATGAGGAATTGCAGGTGGTGCTTCATGATTTGCATGAGGATAAGGTCCTTGGCTCTGACAACTCTATTTTGGCATTTAGGAAACAAAATGGGAGACTATGAAAGAGAATGCTTTGGGGTTTTTGAGGAAGTTCTAGGTTTCTGTTTTCACAAAGAAAAGTTTAAAAGCCATATTTTAGTTTTGGTTCCTCAAAAAGGTGGAGTAGAGGATATTAGGAATTTAGGCATATTAAGCTCATGGGAGTTTTATATGAACTTCCAGCTGACACTCTTGCGAACAGGCTAAGGCATGTGGTTTGGAGGTCAATAATGTGTTTGCTGAGCATAGACAAATCCTAGATGCTATTCTCATTTCCATTGGAACTCTTTATTCTAAATTACAGAGTTCCAAATGAGATTGTAAGTTGGAAATAGAAAAAGCTGGACCACCAAGTTGGATTGAAGTAGAGAAAGGGTTACTATGGGCAGTTGCTCGTATAGAATTTGAGTATCTATTGTTAGAATTTAGTTTTGGTGAATGGAGTTCCTGCAGATTATGACTATTATTATTATTTTCTAGATTTTCTGTGGTCTGAGATAAGGAGATCTGCTCTTCCCTTATCTATTCGTCTTGGTCAAGGCTGCTTTATTCTGGTTGGTAGAGCGGGAAGAGCAGGCAGCTAGGGGGTGGTGATATATCATTTGTTCTTCCTTTTGCTGATGACGCTGTTATGGTGTGACATGGCTGGTGAGCAGTTGCTGCATCTCAAGTGTATCTTGCTATCTCTGAAGCAATTTAAAAGTAGACCTACATAAGAAAGAAATTATTCCAGTGGGGAATATGGAGAAGGTGGGGGGAAGGGAATATGGAGAATGTGACTGTTTGCGCTTCATATATGTGTGTAGAGCGGCTTAGTTCCTTATCTTCCAATATGGATTTGTTATTGGGTGCTTTCTTCAAATATAATGTAGTACAGAATTTGGTGGAGGAATTTTTGAGAGGAAACTTGCATTTTTTAAAGTTAATATCTAAACCAACTAGGTAGGCTAACTAATGTAGGGCAACCCTAGGGTTTTTATCTTTCAGGGTTTAAGGAATGGATTAACGGATAAAGTTTATGGCAGCGAAATAAAATAAAATAAAAAATATAATGAAAGAAGATAACGAGAAGAAGGAATGGAAACCTTAGAGTAGCATTAAGGCCTTCTAGGAATTTCACCAAAAAGAAAATTAATGGAGTATTGCCATTGAGAATTGCAAAGCATACAAGAAAACATAATATTATTAATAATTTATACTTTGATTTACATCATTTAGCCGTTATTTATGGGCTTCTTTAGAAATCCAAATTCTACTAGTATTATAATAACCTATCATGAATTTAATTCTAATTTCTCCTATAACCTAATTAGCTACTCTTGTTAGATAGTGTATAGTTATTTAGGTTATTTACTTTTCCTTTTCCTTTTCTTTCCTTATTGTATTGTGGGTCCCACTAACATGTATATATATACCCAAGTCCAATGTGTATTCTTTACAGTTTTTCAATAACAATAATTAGGGATTCTTCGTTTTCTCTCTCTCTTCACATGGTATCAGAGCCTAGGGAGAAAAAAAAAAAACCCTAATTATTTCTGGTTTATCCGTGAATCCATTCTGGGAAATCTTTCAGTGACCATGTTTCATTCCGATCACCCTTCCCATCTCCTAAAGCTTCCGATCAACCGTATCGCCGTCAGAAAACCCTCATTGCCGGCGAATTTTCTGGCAACCTTTTCCGGCGAAGTCTTTTTCCGACACTGACCATACCATTAGGTGCGCAAGGAGATCTTCAACTTTTCTCAAAGCATCGGAGGAAGAATCCCAGCCACGCGCCGACCACGCGCGTCTCTTCTCCGGCGGCCTGAATCTCACGCACCGGCGCGTGAGGGCACGTGGGGCACTTTCCGGCCACGCGCTTCCACCTCCAGCCTCGCCTGACGCTGTCTAGCCACCCTCCATCTGTGCTTGTGTCATCTGAGCCCTAAAAGTGCATTTTTTGGGGTTTTTTTTGTCTCCATCGGCCCTCTAAACCTCCTTTCCGGCGACCTCTGGTAACTTCCTCTCCACCCCGAGCCTTGCACGTGTCTTAGGAAGTCCGCGATAAGCCGTATTAAGGCTCTCTTCGATCCAAACGTATTTCGTTCACCAGATAAGTAGATATGGCTACTAAAAGTTTCACTTTTTCCTCTATCATATCTGGATCTCCTATGATTACTTCGGAGAAATTGAATGGGAGGGAAAATTATTTGTCCTGGTCTACCTCTGTGGAGCTTTGGTTTATGGGTCAAGGTTATGAGGATCACCTTGTTACGCAGGAGGTGGATATCCCTGAGGTTGATAGAGTACAATGGAGAAAGATAGATGCACAGTTATGTAGTGTGTTATGGCAATCAGTTGATCCTAAGATTCTGCTTCATCTTCGGGCCTACAAAACATGCTTTAAATTTTGGAATCAGGCAAAAGGGCTATACACGAATGATATCCAACGTCTTTATAAGGTGGTTTCTTCTATTGTCAATGTCAGACAACAAGACATGGATTTATCTACTTATATTGGCCAAATTGTCTCTCTTAAGGAGGAATTCTTGACCGTGATGCCTCTTACTACTGATGTTAGGGATCAACGAACACAAATTGACAAGTTCTTCATGGTTCTTACGCTTATTGGCCTCCGTCCAAATCTCGAGACTGTCCGCGATCAGATTCTTGGCAATTCCTCCGTTCCATCCTTGGATGATGTGTTTGCTCACCTCCTCCGTATCTCCTCCACTCAGACTTTACCATCTGATAACACTTCAGATTCTTCTGTGTTAGTTTCTCAAACTAACTCTCGAGGAGGACGCAGTGGTAACCGAGGTAGAGGCTAACGTCCTCATTGCACCTATTGCAATAAGCTTGGCCACTCTCGTGATCGGTGTTATCAGTTACATGGGCGGCCTCCCCGCACTGCCCACGTGGCCCAGTCATCTGATCCTCAGTCGCCTCAGCCTCCCAATTCCTCCACATCTCAGGGTATTTCCCTCACTGACAGTGAGTATGATGACTATCTCCGCTATCAGGCCACCAAATCAGCTTCTGTTGCCCAGACTGATAATGCTTCTGCTTGTCTTACCCACACATCTTCTCTTGGACCTTGGATTCTAGATTCTGGCGCTTCTGATCACATATCTGGTAATAAGGATCTTTTCTCTTCTATTACTACTACCTCTACCTTACCTACTGTTACTTTAGCTAATGGTTCCCAAACTATGGCTAAAGGTTTTGGTTTCGCTCATCCTCTCCCTTCCTTACCTCTTCATTCTGTCCTTTATGCCCTTGAGTGTCCTTTTAATCTTATTTCCATCAGCAAAATAACACGCACTCTTAACTGTTCTATCACTTTCTCTGATAAATTTGTGACCTTACAGGACTGGAGTATGGGGCAGACGATTGGCATAGGACATGAGTCTCAAGGCCTTTATCACCTCACCGCGCCTTCAACTCCTGCAGTTTGCATTTCCACTGATGCTCCCCTTCTCATCCACAGTCACCTGGGTCACCCTAGTCTATCCAAGTTCCAGAAAATGGTCCCTAGTTTTTCATCTTTGTCGTCGCTTGCGTGTGAGTCCTATCAGCTTGGGAAACATACTCGTGTCTCATTCCCAAAGCGTTTGAATAATCAGGCAAAGTCTCCTTTTGAACTTGTCCACACTGATGTTTGGGGTCCTTGTCGGACCGCGTTTACTTTAGGATTTCAGTATTTTGTCACTTTCATTGATGACTATTCTCGATGTACTTGGTTATTTTTAATGAAAAATCGAGCTGAGTTATTCTCTATTTTTCATAAATTTTATACTGAAATCCAAACCCAGTTCAATATTTCTATTCGTGTGTTGCACAGTGACAATGCCAGGGAATATTTTTCTACACCATTTACTTCATTTATGTCCCAACATGGATCATTCATCAATCTTCTTGTGCTCATACTCCTCAACAAAATGGGGTAGCTGAACGTAAGAATCGACATCTTGTTGAGACAGCTCATACTCTCCTTCTCCATAATCATGTTCCTTTTCGTTTTTGGGGGGACGCTGTTCTTACAACATGTTATTTGATTAATCGTATGCCATCATCTGTATTACACGATCAGATTTCTCATTCCCTTCTTTTCCCTGACCAACCACTTTATTTCCTTCCTCCTTGTGTTTTTGGTTGTACTTGCTTTGTTCATATTCTCACTCCTGGACAGGACAAACTTTCTGCCAGAGCCATAAAATGCATCTTCTTGGGATATTCCAGACTTCAAAAGGGTTATCGTTGTTATTCCTCTGAGACTCATCGCTACTTTCTCTCCGCTGATGTCACTTTCTTTGAGGACTCACCGTTCTTCTCCACCTCTGAGTCTCTTCCTGTTTCTGAAGTCTTACCCCTTCCCAGTATCTCCCCACCTGATGCAGTGCCTTCTCGCCCACTTCAGGTTTATCATCGCCGTCATCGTGTCACTGTTCCTCCTTTGGCCGAGGTACCTGCTGACTCACTTCCTATCCTTTCGGCTTCTCCTGCCCCGGCTCTGCCTCCTTCTGCTGACTTACCCATTGCTCTTCAGAAAGGTAATCGATCTACTCGTAATCCTCATCCTATTTATAATTTTTTGAGTTAACATCGATTATCTTCACCCTATTCGGCATTTGTTTCTGCTATATCTTCTGTCTCTCTTCCCAAGAGCACCCCTAAGGCTCTTTCCCATCCAGGCTGGCGACAGGCAATGGTAGATGAAATGGCTGCTTTACACTCCAATGGCACTTGGGATCTTGTTGTTTTACCCTCTGATAAATCTACAGTTGGTTGTCGTTGGGTCTACACAGTTAAGGTTGGCCCTGATGGTCAGGTTGATCGCCTTAAGGCCCGCTTGGTTGCTAAAGGCTATACCCAGGTTTATGGTTCTGATTATGGTGACACTTTCTCTCCTGTTGCCAAGATAGCTTCTGTTCGTCTATTGCTCTCCATGGCTACTATGCGTTCTTGGCCTCTTTATCAGTTAGATATTAAAAATGTTTTCCTTCATGGGGATCTTGCTGAGGAAGTTTATATGGAGCAACCACCTGATTTTGTTGCTCAGGGGGAGTCTGGTTTAGTGTGCAGGTTACGCCGTTCCCTATATGGCTTGAAACAATCTCCTCGAGCATGGTTTAGCCGTTTTAGTTCTGTTGTTCAGGAGTTTGGCATGTTCCGCAGTACAGCAGACCATTCCGTTTTCTATCATCATAACTCTTCGGGGCAGTGTATTTATCTGGTAGTTTATGCGGACGACATCGTCATTACAGGCAGTGATCAGAATGGTATTCAGAAACTAAAGCAACACCTTTTCACCCACTTTCAAACTAAAGACTTGGGGAAACTCAAGTATTTCTTAGGGATTGAGATAGCTCAATCCAGTTCCGGTGTGGTTCTTTCCCAAAGGAAGTATGTTTTAGACATCTTGGAAGAAACCGGTATGTTAGACTGTAAACCGGTAGACACTCCCATGGATCCAAATGTCAAACTTATACCAGGACAGGGGGAGCCTTTAGGAGATCCTGGGAGATATCGGCGACTTGTAGGTAAACTGAACTACCTCACCATTACTCGTCCAGACATTTCTTTTCCTATAAGTGTGGTTAGTCAATTCCTACAGTCACCATGTGATAGCCATTGGGAGATATTGGATGCATAATGATGTCCAACTTCTCAAAACTTAATTAAAATCAAAACTACATTTAACATCTATGTAGGCAAATTATAACCTTGATCTCACACGATTTTGAACTTTTGGCACTTACTGCGACTTAATACTAAGGTCTTCACTCATGCGAATTGGTTTGCCTTGGATGTGTAGTGATGTTCAAGTTCTCAAAACTTAATTCAAATTGTAACTACACTTAACATCTATGTAGGCACGTCATAACCTTGATGCAGTGGTGTTGTACTTTCAACACTTAATGCGACTTAAGTGCTAAGGTCTTCACTCGTGCGAATTGGTTTGACTTAGCTATGTAGTGATGCCCAAATTTTCAAAACTTAATTAAAATTAGAACTACACTTAACACCTACGTAGGCAAGTCATGGCCTTGATGTTCTGCGGTGTAGTACTTTCGGCACTTGATGCGGTTTAAGTGCTAAGGTCCTCACTCATGCAAATTCGCTTGACTTAGGTACATAGTGATGTCCAATTTCTCAAAACTTGATTAAAATTGGAACTATACTTAATGCCTATGTAGGCAATTCATAACTTTGACACGCACAGTGTACAACTTTTAACACTAAATTAAAATTAAGGCTATACTCGACACATTTTTTTTTTTCTTATGATGGTTATTGAACTCGGGTAGTTTCCCTAAGTTGCCTACGTACCCTTCAAAGAGAGGGAATCAAGCCAAATGTAGTTTTTCTTTTTTTCTTTTTTTTTTTTTTTTTTTTTTTTTTTTTTTATGTCGTACACAGTTTAAGCTCATGTAGGCCAAAAGTGTCATGCAATTCAGGGATCATGCTTTCAAGAGCATTACTTGTCTTAAGTTTGATCTAAGGGCAATAAATGCATGTGCTTAGAACAAAGTTTAATTGAGGTCAAAGATGACTCATTCACAACTAAAGTTGTGAAGATCTTTCTTAAGTATTTTGTAATGACCTACACCCAACTGTGTATATATTATCCACTTTAGGCCTAAAGGGCCCTCACAACTTTAAAACGCATCTAAATAATTAAAACAAGCTCATACTTATATAATGTCAAAAACTTTCTTCCTTATCCGATATGAGATATTACAATGAAGGTCCTTTGAATTCATCTTAATTTTCAGCCTTGAAAATAGATGAATAACACTTTTGTATTATGTTTAATATTCTTCCATAGGCTTGTTGAAGAATGTGTCAAGCTTAGACTTGACTTTAATCCAAGAGTAATAAACACGTGTTCTTAGAGCAAAGTTTAAAGGAGGGCCGATGTTCATTTGATCTCAAGTAAACTTATCAATAATTTCCTCGAGTGTTTTGAAGAACCTGACTTTGTCTTCTTTGGCTTTGAAGGTGGATGAATGATACTTTTGTATCATGTTTAATATTCTTCTATGAGCTTTTTGAAGAATGTTTGGAATTTGATCCTATCTTTTGAAGCTTCATTTTTTTTATTTAGCTTATGGGTTGCCTTTTCCTTTTGAAAACGCCTTATTCTGAAGAAAAAAACCACTTACATTTAGAGAAGTTGGAGATTTCAGTTTAGGATCTCCGAATTTGACTTCTTTAATGCAAAGAGCTTGTTCGTTGATTTAAGAAGTTTGCCAAGAACTTTTTTTTTTTTTTTTTTTTAATTTTTTGTTACTATAGTTTAAGCTCTTGTAGGCTAGGAGCAATATACAATTTAAGCTCATGGATTAAGGAGCAACTCTGGAGTGTTAAGGTTGCAAAACAATTGTAGTGAAATTTCATGTGTCACACTCTTTTCATCCTCTTCAATGATGTTTTTGCCTCCAGTGCTATCATCTTCAATTTCTTCCATAGACATGCTTTCACTTTCATTTGTTTTTATAACATGCTCTTGAAGCTTCATTTTTGGATTTAGCTTCTAGGTTGCATTTTCCTTTTGAGAATGCCTTATTTTGAAGAAAAAAACACTTACATTTAGAGAAGTTGGAGATTTTAGTTTAGGATCTCCAAATTTGACTTCTTTAATGCAAAGAGCTTGTTCCTCAATTTAAGAAGTTTGCCAAGATTTTATTTTTCCTTTAGCATAAGTTTGATTTTTTTTTATTTTATTTTTTTTGTTACTACAATGTAAGATCATATAGGATAGGAGCAATAAGCAGTTTAGGCTCATGCATTAAAGAGCAACACTAGAGTGTTAAGGTTTAAAAACAATTGTAGTGAAATTTGATGTCACACTCTTTTCATCCTCATTAGTGATGTTTTTGTCTCTAGTGCTATCATCTTCAATTTCTTCCATACATATGCTTTTACTTTCATTTATTTTTATAACATACTCTATGTCATGTGTTCGTGTAGCCAACTCTTCAAAGGTGTGGGATCGTATCCCTTGGAGAATGTACAAAAGACCCTAATGCATGCCTTGTATGCACATCTCCATAGCTAACACCTCATATAACCTATCCTTACAGTCAAGGTTCAACGATTAACGTAGTCAACAACCGACTTGTCTTTCATTTGCTTGGTATTGGTTAGCTCAATCATACTTACAGTTTGTCAAGTGTTATAGAGGCAATTGAGGAATTAACACTCCATTTGGTCCTAATTGTCAATGTACTTAGGTGTAAGGTTGATATACCAATCAAAGGCATTCCCTTGAAGGGATTGAACAAATTGTTTGACCAAGAGGTCA
The DNA here is from genome assembly GCA_946000715.1 of Vitis cinerea var. helleri x Vitis riparia. NCBI lineage: Eukaryota > Viridiplantae > Streptophyta > Magnoliopsida > Vitales > Vitaceae > Vitis > Vitis cinerea var. helleri x Vitis riparia. The sequence goes on along the minus strand of OX254008.1, from coordinate 20,090,654 downwards.
CACTCTATACCTACTTGGCTACAAGTTTCGACGAAATGGCCAACACGTTGCTTCAAATTTCCCTTTGTTACTAGTCATGGGGCCCGAAGAGGTACTACGTGTTGCTTGAGTAATGACAATCTTGTCATCACCCTTTTTAACATGCGTAGCTTGAGTTTTTTTAGATATCATCTTAATAATGATCAATTTTTTAGCGAAAGAAATAAGGCAAAGATGTCCCACCAAGCGTGCCTGAAATTTGTACGTGCACAAATTTCGTAAAGGTCTTGCAATGTAAGCATAACAATAAGAAAAATAATGCGAAACAATTTTTTTATTAAAATTAATAAATTATAGGGTACAATCTTCATGGTAATATTATTCTACAAAAAAACAAATTCCTTTTATTCTTTCACCTTGATCATAATTTAGGAGACAACAAAAATGTTTTCTTGATTTCAAAGATCAATCAAGGGCCACAAGTAGCTTGTTCCCAAATGAACTCGATGAATGGCAAAGATTGCGTATGTAGATGACGAAGATGTTTTCTTTATTTTCAAAGTCGATCGAAGGCCTATAGTGGCTTATTCCTGAATAACTTTGTCAAAAAGGCAAAGAACACATATGTAGTTCTTCTACAATTTCTTGAACTTATAAGGAGATTTTGTGAAGCCTTTTCTTCTTCGTGAAGTCTTGTTTCCCATGTGGAGTCATTTTTATCAATCCGAAGAAGTCCCCTCATTGAAGGAAATCCCCTAATTGAAGGAAGTCACCCCTATTTATAAGTGAAATTAGGGAAGTAAATTTTGGAATTTCCCAAGATTTAGTTACTTAATTCAAAGAATTTGGTTCCTTGATTTTAGCAACTTGTCTTTTTCATTAAGAAAATTTGTCAACAAAAGAATATTTATTTATTTTTTTTAGTCTCTTTTGATTTTAGTGGGAATATTTATTTCCTTTGGAAATTTGTCAATGAGAGTATTTATTTATTTTTAATTCTCTTTTGACACAACAATTGAAAGATTCGATTTTATTTCCAAAACTAAATTTTGTAGTCTTCCAAATTTCGCCACTTGTCACTTTTTTAATATATGTCACGTGTCAAATGTGTGTAAGACCTATATCATTTGTCGATCTTAAATTTTGTTGAATTGGGTGGCCATATTTTTTTTTAAGACCAATTTAGTGAGAGTTTATTTCACTAAAAATTTTGATGTCTACACCTCCGTCTCAGATAAATTAACTTGAGCATTTAATTGATAAAATTCCTCTGTGTATTCGTTCACAGTGCAATTGACTCGCAGATAATTTTGATATTGTTGGTACAAAAATTGTTCATAATCCAGAGGGAGAAATCGCCTTTGTAACAACTGTTTCATCTTGGGCCAAGTACAAACACGTTGTTTTCCTTGCCGTTGACGATTATATTGAAGTTGTTCCCACCATGCAAAAGCTTCGCCTTTCAACTCATACGCCAGAAGCTTTACTTGATTTTCTTTTGAAGTATTCAAATAGTCGAAAAAATTTTCGACGATATGGACCAATCAAGAAAATCTTCAATGTGTAATCGGTTGTTGAAACTCAGTAAATCCATTTTCATCTTAAATTTTTTGTTATTTTGACCCTAATCGTTAGCTTGATAATTGAAAAGGGAAATCATCTTCTTCTCCAGATGAATAATCCAGCCTCCATTGCTGCCTTTGTTGAATATTCCTTCACTATGGAAGTCGAAAATCATCACCATCTCGAAAAGGTGGAAAAAAACTCATCTTGCTCATCAAAAACCCTTGCAGCCACTCGTGGAAAGCCACCACCAGCTTTGAACTCACCATTGCCGCCAATCGAAACCCCTCACCAAAGGTAGTTGTCGTCACACCGCCTAGGAGCTCCTTGATTTCGACACTCATACACCCATAATGGAAGGGGCTCACGAAAATCGCAATTCACGGCTAGACCCGCACGAATCGCACCTCCGCCGTTGATTCTTGACCAGATTTGTGGCCGGCATCAATCATCATAGCCACCCTCCTATAGGTCACCACACTGGTCTGGTAGTCACTCCATGGGTCCATGTTTCCCTTCGACAGTCAACACAACCATCATCTACGTGAGGTTGCAAAGAGTTTCATTGATCCCGTTGAGCCATTGCTCAATTTTTTCGAACCATTGTTCATTGTTGATGGTTCATTTCCCACTAGAACCATTGTCAACCATCAGATTGAAGTAAAAATCCTTACTCTAATACCAATTTTGGTGCAACGGAAGGTTTGTTTCAAAACAAAATGAAAAAACACTCAAAAACAAACACAAAGATCACAATAGGATCTGAAAATTAGAGAATAATTCTAATAAATTATATTGAACTGATTCTAACAATTACAATAAGCCTTTAAATAATGTTTGCAATGTTAAAGGAAATAACTAAAATAGGAAACTAAAAATAATTGGAAACTAGGGAAAAAAGGAAATCAATCTTAAAACAAAATAGTAAAGCAAATAAACTTAAAATAGGAAACTAATGATGAACTTCAACTTAAAATAGAAACTAATGATGATCATGTGTTGTCACTAAAGAAAGCATTATGTTTCAACTTTGTGGTTTATGCTTTGAGCAGATGAGGAAAACAATTTGCATCATCTCATGAAAAGACAAGAAAACTAGTCCTCATCTCCCCACTTCTATTTCTTAAAGTAATATTTCCCTTTTTCCCACATCTCCCCACTTCTATTTCTTAAAGAAATCTTTTCCTTTTCCCACCTTAAGTTCTTCCTACACATTGTACTTTTCATCTCTCTCTCTCTCTCTCTCAATACCTAAAGCACTTTATTTTTTGTCCCCGGTGGGACTCTAACCTGGAACCTCCCACAACCTCACCCCAACCCTTTACCACTTGAGCTAGGCATCAAAAACCATTTCTTAAATCTTAATTCTTTCTAGTACACATTTTACATTTCAATGTCTGTTATGGCATATAGTCTTTATAATAATAAAAAAAAAAAGGAAAAGAAAAGAAAATGATTGCACTATTGAAGTCTTCCACTTTTAATTTGCTAGAATAGTTTATGAAGTGTCCATTGGTTAGTGATTAGTAGGAAGGTCAATTACCAACAGTTGTCCTGTATTCCAGTTGTCTCTCATCAAAAAACATGAATGATCACATGATTAGCAGCCTTACACCTTCATTTTAAGTCTTCTGTCAAATTTTCTTTCTAGCCAGGTAAATGGAGATTTTTTTTTTTCTCTGAATTTGAGGAAGATATTAAATCAGGAAGCCAACCAGTTAAAAGAGGACCAATTCTGTTTCTGGATTCGTGGAGATCATATTCCCACTTGAAATCATTTCCTTGTGACCAGTTGTTGGGGTTTGATGGTCTTATTCTTGCTTCTTTTTTTTCTCCTTTCATTTAAATTTTAATTATTTTTTTTTTCAACTTGGAAGGATTCCTCATATATTTCTCTACCTGAAATGATGTAGAACAACCCAGGGGCAGTTGTCTACAATCAAACACGGTGGGCATTCACTAATTTAGAATTTAAGAAGATGAACAAGGAACTGTTAGGACAGCAGGGAAAAGAAAATAAAAACAGGAAAAAAATGAAGAGATAGAAAAACCTAGAGTTTTCACTAAGGGCCTCTAAGAGTCACAGCTAGAAGAGACAATGGGCTCACACCATTGGAAGTTACAAGGTATGCTGAAGTTTTGGTATAATGTATCATTCATTCATTCATTCATTAATCTCTTGGTTATATCAAATTGTCTTACTTATAAGCTTTAGAAAACCCAGAAGGCTTAATGAACTATTAAAAAAAAAGAAACCTATAATTTATTATAGGCCTTTGGAAGATTGGAAGCAAATGAGCCAACATCTAAAATCAACGATGGTTGACCCAACTTGCAGTACGGGCCCCTCCCTACTCTGTAACCATGCTTTATTTTCCTCAAAAAATTAGGTTTCAACACAGTTCAAATTTGATTATGGCCCAATATATTACTTGGGCTCCCTTTGTCTAAATGGGCTTGCCTCCCTATTGCTAAGACAGAGGGTCCGGAGTTTATTGCATGATTTGAGCTCCCACCAAATTGGGCCTTGTATATTAAAGGAGAACTGGGCCTGCTTTCTCTTAAACCTTTTCCTCAACTAAGTGGGCTGCTATCCTCGTCTGCTGGGCCTCTCATCCCCTGAGAATGGGTTGTCCTCTTTTTTAAGCCACCCTTTGGCTTTTATATAATTTAATTTGAAATTGAAAAGAGAGGAAATGAGGGACAGTTGTTTCTTATCTTCTCCCTGGTGCTGCCACATGTTCGCAACACCTGATGTTGCCTTGAGAAGAAGCCACCTCCGGCTAAATCAAAACCACAGATGGAAAGGAAAGCCTCTTAGTTCGATCCATCCTTACCTAAATTTTCCAAGCACTTGTTGACCATCTCCTTAATGTTATGCTATGGCCTCCCCTCACTAATACCACCATCTCACTTTTGAAGCCAAACTACTCTTTCAATGGAGTCCACAAAGAACAACCCTTTAAAGGCCCAAAAAGGGACTGTAGACGCCATTCCCCTCGTACCCAACATTCTTGATAACTCTTCCCACTAAAGGCTGAAAAAGGGGTTATAGGCATCAATTATCTTTGTTTCTCGTCAGAAAAAGAAAATAAAAATGAAATAAAGAAGAAAAAATTATGGAAATTGTTTCCAACTTTGTTGTGCAGCATGAAAAGATGAATATGCGTCACCATAGCTGTGGCAATTCAAAGGAAACTTGCACATGTGGTTTTCATCAAAGAAATGAAATTCACGCAACAATAGGAAAAATTAAAACCATAGAGTTAATAATGCAAAAGAAAAAAGGGAGAAGGATAAATTAGAATTTTACTTGTGCTTGCATGTGTTTGGTGGACTCAGCCCCAGCCAATGCTGCTTCGGATGAAAGAACAAAAGCAGTGACAGGGTCATCTTCAGCATCTAACCTCTGTTGAGATAGATGCATCAATAGCTGGATATGAAGCCATATCAACTAAAAGAATGCAAAACAAGGTGACCATTTATGATGACCTCTTGAAGAACGGTTAATGCTGGAATAAGAGCATCCAACATTGTGCGATAGCCTGCACTAGCCCCTCCATATTTACTGACAGCAGCAATGGAAGCTTCAAGTGCATCTTTCCCTGAACCATTAGTCATTAAATCAAGTCGTATTGAGACTGAAATTTATCACATTAAGATCATTATCTCACATTGTTTTGCTGTAACAACTGTTTTGGTGTTTGCTTTAAGCTGTGCATATGCCGCCTTACAGAATATATCATATCTGTTCCAAAGAGAGATGTGAGATTATGACTAATACAACTTGAATGGACTTAGCTTGAAGAAGGAAGACAAAACACAATACATGATCCCACTCGTTCCGCCCATAGCTCTTCTGATAGAAGATCCAATTTCATTTACTGTTTCTGCAGGGTCATTCAGAGGATAACTGACAGGAAACAATTTTCCATCAATAAAAAGTTAATATGAAATTGCGAACATTCGGAACCAATGGAAAAAGTTCATTTTGCATCATTCTATAAGAGTTAAAAACTTCAGAACACAGTTCAGAAATTCAAAAGCATCTATTTCATATTCACAACATTGGAATGAGCACAATTGAATAATATGAAAATTTCTAAGCCACCAGGCAAGTTTGAATGGTATAGCTATCAGAAACAAAGTGGAGGAGGGCCTTTCCACTCTAGCCAAAGGGCCCAAACAAATTTGGAAATAAGAAAAAAGGAAAAACAAAAATAGAAACAGCTCTATTGCATAGAAAACAGAAGAGAGACAGAGAACAAGAAGAAATAGCCTTTTTAAAAACTTCAAAGCAACTGCACCAATTAGGCTAGGAAATTCTCTTTGGAACTTCTGCATCTAGGAGATGAGATACATTGCAGGAAACTTAAAGCACAGATTCATTTCTTGAATTTAAAAAAAAAAAATAGAAAAAATATTCAATTTTTAAACCTCTTCAGGACATGTCAAGCACATGGCCACCCGTGTCAAAACAGACATGACTCCTTTTTGAATTGCACATGCTACCAAGGAAGCAACATAGGATGAAATAAAATTATACAAATGACCTAAAATATTTATTAAGCACTATATTGTATGGACTCAGGTGCTGCTATGTGTCTAGGCATTTCATCCTTCATGCCTGCAAATTTAGGCCACAGAACTTAGGTAAAAAGTATCTGTAATAATAGGTATGAATACCTGGGCAAATAGTAAAAGAAAAACCTGCTGGAAATCAATCAAAAGTAAAGGTATTCTTGATAGAAATTCCCCCTCTTTTATCCCTATCTTTTCTTTCTTATCGCAAAATATGCCTACAAAAATTCCCTTTCCAACAAACTCCCTCTTTTTTTTTTTTTAAATACCTAGATGAAAAGGAAGTTGAAAAAGACAAAGAAGAAAAAAAGGAAATCATCAAAGCAAAATAGGAGTATCTGACAAGGATCTCACACCCACACCCAAACCATGTCTACATTAGTCTGATGGCTGAAGATGGAGTCCAAGTATCATCAAACACAATAGCACTGTGTTCGGCACTACCCCTCTAAGACACTGGCACTTTCTCAAAGTGTTTTAAATACAACTCAAATGTGACCACATCCATCAACTATTCTCAAATTTCGGCCTACCACTCTGAATAATCCATTGAACATTACATTATAATATGCATGTACTGTTAAAGATTTACTAGAAACCAGAACTATGATGTCATATATTTTCTTAATAAAACAAAGAACAACAATATAAAATAACTGAGAAGGAAACTTACAATTTTTTCATGTCCTCCAAAATAGCTGTTGCACCTCTAAACATCTGCAATCATAAAAGGAATCATATCCAGTATGTCAATGATGTGCACCAAGAAGTGCAGTGCATGGCAGATGAAAATAGGGTTAGAGAGGACTCACGGTAGACCCACAGTCGCCATCACCTGCTTTGCTATCCCATTCATTTAACCAGTCCTTAAGATTGATAACTGAGTTTGCTGCTGCTTCAATAGCCACCTCAAGAATACAGCCTTGTTCATTCAGCAGTTGAGGCCGGCTTAGTGACTGAACAAAAGAAGACATGGTGGTCAGGTTTTGAAAAGGTAATAGTAAAATAGGAAAAATGTTAAAAGGGAGAAGTGATTTTGGGGGGGGGGGGGGGGGGGAGGGGGAGAGGAGGGGAGATGTTGTAGCACCAACACAGCATTTTTATACTACAGCTCATCACACCATTTGTCATTGTGCTCCATATTCAGCACAAGAATAACTTAGACTATGGAAGGGTTGTCAGCCAATATACACTAAGCAGTCTTGAAAATCTTCTGCTTATTGGAAATAATTTTTTGCACTGTCCTTGTAAATGATAAAAACCATTATTCAAATATGAAGAAAAACATTATGAACAAGATGCTCCAACTGTCATCAAGAGCTATCACTGTTTGACATCTCTTGGTCTCTACTTTAATGGAATTTAATTTTCCCCATGCATATAAGCATAAGTTCAAATTTCAAAAGAAATTCAAAAGCACACCTTCCAAGTCTTATCAAAACTTTCATGTGTTAACAGCTCTAGAATAGTGATTCTTATGTTTAATTTAAAATATATATATATATATGTTATTGTGCATTATATTTATTATTCAGTTATAATTGCTTCTTTCAAAAAGAGTCCATACAACCATACAAAGAAACACTTCCTTCAAGGCCCAAGAACCAGCCTCCATTTGAAGATTTCTTGGAAGGTTCAGAGCCTTCTAGCAATCAAACACAAGTATCCTACATTAGAATCTACAATGAACTATCTATAACTGATGCAGCAAGAGGAGCCAGAGTGTGTAGCATTCACCTTAGACTAATGAATGCCCCCTTCATTTCAGGATCCATTCACTTACTAAGTCTGGATTATTTACTTCAGCATGTGCCCATAGCCTCATAAGAGTAATTTCTCCTGGTAACTTAATCCATTATTTATACCCTTCCATTTAGAACATCAAAAGTGCAAAATTAATAGTCACATTACACAAATATTCAATAATGGCCAATGGCTTCTACTGATTGAACAAGATTCACAACAATACCAATCTAATGAAGCCTTAACTCTGAATTATTTGGGATCTGTCACATGACTTCTCCACTGCCAATTCAGCTCTGTCTAGATTCTGCATTGGACTAATTAAGACAACTGTGTCTTTTCTCATCACCTTGACCAAGTTCCCTTTAGCCTTTTCCCTTATCCTTGCAGCAACTTCAACCTGAATAAAAAACCCTCCAGCATAGCACATCCATTGATCTCCATTGCAAATGCTCAAACCATCTTAAGCAATTCTTCATGTTAGCCTCAGTTGAAGAGAAGTAGTGCAAGCCGCACAACTGAGGAAGATAACAAAATCTAAAAGCAAACCAAAAACAAAAACTAATAGCAACCTAGAGAGGCAAAAAATCACCAACTAAAGAGACCCTTTTTTTTTGGCTTGAAGGTCCACCACTTGATTGGCTAAGGAATTAAGCAAAAAGCACACCTCAACTCCATGAGCTGCTTTGCTTCTTAGCCACAACAATAGAATCCCTCAACTACAAGATTGGATGGAAAGCCCCAAAGCTTTGGCCTACAGAAGGCCCTCTAGAAGAGCCAGAATCTCAGACTTAACAGTGACACCTTCACCTAAACTTTTAGTGTATGCTTTTATCATTATACCCAATAATGTGTAAGCACTCCCCCAATTCAAAGTTGCCCTGACATGCCCAAAGAACATTCATCAAAGTTCAACTTAACATAAACCTTAAGGTGGCGAGCTACATGAAAATCCAACTTCTTAAACCTGCATACAAATTTCCAATCTAATAAAAAACACTCAAAGAAGTACATGTGAAGGCTTCATTAGCATAGGGTGGAAGAACAGTGAAACCAGTCCCAAAATGCTGTAGTATCTTCCCAACATCCTAAAAGATTCTCACATTTCTTTCCTGCCATATAAAGTAAAATCAAATAGGGACTAGCAATACTTAACAAAACTCTTTTTTCTTTTCTTTTAGTAAGTAAGCAGAAAATATTATAGATAGTAAGAAAGGCTGAAACTGGCCAACATACACCAAGAGTAGACAAAGGGAGCCAAGAGGGAAGAACAAAGAAAAAGAAAGGCAAAGAACAAAACCACTTGCCCACAACTACTTAGCTCCTAGTCAATATACAAAATCGATCAAAGACATAGAATTCCTTCTAAATGAATCCTAACATGGTGCCATAAGGAAGACAAAAGAGCAGATTTAAGTGCTTGATATGAAGTTTCCACGTCTTCAAAAGCCCTTCAATTTCTTTCACACTAAATGACCTACAAAAGGACAAAGGGGCAGCTAGCCAAGCTTTGTTCCATTTTTTTCCTACTTGAACCCCACTCCAGTTTAGCAACATCAATCTAACCAAAGAATGCATCACCCACTGCAACCCAAATAAGGAAAAAATCAGCTGCCACAAATAACCGATTGTAACACAATGTAGAAGCAAGTGGTCAATGGACTCCTCCTCCCTTTAACATAGAAAGCTTTCATTTACCAAAGAAATCCCCCTTATTTTCAAGCAATCTAAAGTCATGGTTCTTCCCCATGATAACTCCCATGCAAAAAATTCAAATCTCGTTGGAACCCATGGTTTCCCGATCACTCTAATTGGAAAAGCCTCTACATCCCCTAGACTTAGGAAAGAGTAGAACGCTTTGACAGAAAACTTCATGTTCCTTGATGCTGACCAGGTCATTCTATCCTCAATCTCACGCCAAATTGCATGCTTTTGAATTCTTCGCAAAAAATCCTCCACCATTTCTAACTCCCAATCATAGAATTGTCTTGAGAAACAAGGACTCCAATGAACTAGCTCCCCTTCGTCCTCCCACATATCTACAATCCATGCATCTTTTGAATCAGTGATGGCAAATAAGGTGGGGAAAGACTCTTTAGCAAGGTGTTGCCACATCACTTGTCTAATCAAAACTTGATTCTCCTCCTATTCCCAACAGTGAAGCAAATCCTGGTTTTGAAAACCTCCCAATTTTTCCTAATGGTTTTCCGAAAGCCTACACCATAACCTTCCCTAAGCACCCCCGAAGTCCAACCTCCACCTTCCTCCCCAAATTTCCAACAATCACATGCCTCCACAAGAGTCTCTTTCAAAACCAAATCTCCATCCCCACTTACCTAGAAGCACCTTGTTGAGAACAATGAGATTCCTAATTCCCAATCCCCCTTTTTTTTGTCTTAGCGCACTTTAGCCCAATTCACTAAATGAGGTTTTTTCTCTAAAGCACCTCCACCCTACAAAAAATCTCTATGAATCTTTGCAAGCCTTAAGACTTACCCTTCTAGGAATCACTAAGAGGGACATGCAATAGATAGGGAGACTAGATAAAGTGTTTTAATGAGAGTAAGTCTCCCCCTTTCAACAAGTATTGTATTTTCCATAAAGCTAATCTTTTTTGCACACTCTCCTCCACTGCTTCCCACACTCCCGTTGACTTGCACGGGACTCCCAAAGTAAGACCTAGATAAGAAGGAAGACTCCCAATTTGACAACCCAACTCAACTACCAGCTCTTCCAAATTGTCAATCCTCCCCACTAGGATGATCTCAGTCTTATCCAAATTGACTTTCAACCCTGAAATCGCTTCAAACCACATGAGGATCTATTCAAATACATCAACTACTCTTCATTTTCCTCACAGAAAATGATAGTATTGTCAGCATACAAAAGGTGAGTCACCTCAATTAGCCTACTACCCCTCCCGCTCATCAAGAAACCAAAGATGAAATCACCTTCCCTTGCCTTAACAAGCAATTGACTTAAAGCCTCCATCACCAGAACAAATAAATAAGGGAAGAGAGGGTCCCCTTGTCTTAAACCTCTAGAGCTTTGAAAGAAGTCTAGGGGGCTCCCATTCACTAACATTGAGAAAGAAGCTAAAGATATGCACCACTTCATCCAAACCACCCACTTTTTCCCAAAACCTATTTTCTCCATGACTACCAATAGAAAACTCCAATTAACATGATCATAAACCTTCACAATATCAAGCTACAAATGATTCCAAGGATGGAGCTCTTTAACCCTAAGTCAATAGCCACATTTGTAATTTGAGTCGTGTCTAAGATTTGACTTCCCTCCACAAAAGCATGCTGAAAATCAGAAACTACTTTGCCGACAATCCTCTTTAACCCATAGTTGTGAAAGGTGCGCCTAGGCTCCAGGCGGCGCAACACAACCCTCCGACGCCTCGCCTAAAGATAGGCAACACCCCTTCATGAAGGCGTAGCTTAGGCACGCAAAGCGCTCGCCTCCGGCAAGGTGTGACACAGTCTATAGGTGCACCTTCATCCCTTATTTCGACGCGACGCGAACCATAGGTGCACCTCCATCCCTTACCTCTTTCTTCTTCTTGTCATTTTCTCCAGCGACAAGTTGCAGAGGGCAAAAAGAAGCCCTTTTTTTTTTTAATGTCTGAGACCAAAACGACGTCGTTTGGTCAGTTCTTTTAAAAGAACAAGGTCCAAAACGACGTTGTTTCGGACCTTTAATTTTTATTTTTTTTAAATGGTCAAAATGACGTCATTTTGGAGCCTATTCTTTTAAAATAAAAAACAAGCCAAAACGATGCCGTTTTACCCTTGTCTTTCATTCCAACCCCCTTTTCTAGTTGTTTTCAACCCAACAACACCCAAAAAAATTGCCCTAGCCTTTTCTGTGTTGTGAAAAAGCGAAGAGGATGAAGAAGAGGAGGAAAAATAAAGGGAAAATAGGAGAAAAATAGAGGAAATAGAAGAAAAATAAACAAACCTTTCCAAGACCTTGGTATTTTTCTCTTTTATTCACTTTTCTGCATTTTTTTCCGTTCTTATCTCATAACTCTCATTGGCATTTTTAAAAATAAATAAATATTCTATTTTGACATGAAAATTTTACTAAATAAAAATAAACAAATAAAAAGCACTCTCATGTGCATATTTTTTGTTAACATGATATGCATATTTATTTTTTTTATTTTTCAATTTTTTATTTTCTTAATTTAATTATAATTATTTTATTGTAGTATAGATAATTTGTTTGCAAGATGGATAATGAGAGTGAAACTCAAGTAGACTCCTAGTGCAAGTGGAAGAAGAGATCCCGGATGGAAGTATGCTCGTTTGTCGAATGAAAAAGATTTGAACACCATATGCATTTTTTGTGATAAAGTAACCAAATGAGGCATATATAGACACAAACAACATCTTGGTGGTGGATATAGATATGCTAAAAAGTGTATAATGAACGCTAAAAAGTCCAGAACATGTTAGAGAAGAAATGGCAAAGTATATGAGTTCCAAAAAAATTCAAAAAGAGCAAATGAATATGGGGAGCGAAAATGTTAATGAAGATTTGTTTGGTTTGGAAGATGAAGATTTTGGCGAGGAGATTAATAGTAGAATGAATGTCACCAACATTTCTAGGGAGGTAGTAACCAGGGAGGAAGTAGTGGTAGGATGTTTTCTTCAAAAAAAACCAAGACAAAAAGGTCCCATGAATCCTTTTTTCACTCCTAATGCAGAGATGGTTGTTCAAAATCGAAAGAGTGGGAAGATGAACCAAACTACTATCAATGATGCCTACAAAAAGAAAGCAAGAGAAAGAGCTTGTATGCTTATCACAAGGTGGATGTATAAGGTTGCTATTCCATTTAATGCAATCACATATCCGAGTTTCCAACCAATGATTGAGGCTATTGGCCAATATGGTGTGAGTATAAAGGGACCAACTCTTCACGAGGTAAGAGTTACTAACCTCAAGAAAAAATTGGCTCTTACAAAAGATTTGATGAAGGATCATATCGTGGAATGGAAAAAAAATTGATGTTCAACTATGTCGGATGGATGGACCGATAGGAAAAAGAGAACTTTGGTGAACTTTTTGGTTAATTGTTCAAAGGGAACCATGTTTATGCAATCCATTTATGCTTCTTCAATGATTAAGACGGGAGAAAAGATGTTTGAGTTGCTTAACAAATGGGTAGAGCAAGTTGGTGAGGAGAATGTTATTCGAGTTATAACAGAAATCACTCAAGTTATGTGATGGAAGGTAAAAGAGAACTTGGGTGAACTTTTTGGTTAATTGTTCAAAGAGAACCATGTTTATGCAATCCATTGATGCTTCTTCGATGATTAAGACGGGAGAAAAAATGTTTGAACTACTTGACAAATGGGTAGAGCAAGTTGATGAGGAGAATGTTATTCAAGTTATAACAGAGAATCACTCAAGTTATGTGATGGCAGGTAACAAATACTATTTCTTGAATTTTTATTTAATTTTAAATTTTGAATTATTATTTTGAGAACTTATGTAAATTTATTATCTACAATGTCACATAAGAAGGTTGTTAGAATTAAAGCGCTCGCATTTGTATTGGACACTATGTGCTACACATTACCTTGACTTGATGTTGGAAGATATTGGAAAGCTACCAAACATCAAGAGGACATTGGAGAGGGCTATATCACTAAATGGGTATATTTATAATCGCTCAAGACTACTCAACATGATGAAGCGATTTACTAGACAAAGGGAATTGCTTAGGCCTGCTAAGACTCGGTTTGCAACTGCTTTCATCACATTATCGCGATTGCATGAACAAAAAAACAACTTGAGGAAGATGTTTACAAGTTCAGATTGGTCAGATAGTAAATGGGCAAAAGAGGAGAAGAGAAAAACTATAGCCAACATAGTTCTAATGCCATCATTTTGAAACACTATTGTGTTTTGCTTAAAGGTTTTGGGTCCCCTTGTTCGTGTGCTTTGTTTGGTTGATGGTGAAAAAAAAAACTCCTATGGGATACATCTATGAGGCCATGAATAGAGCTAAGAATATAATTGTGAAAAGTTATAATGGAAATGAATAGAAGTACAAAGAAATCTTCAAAATCATTGATAAGAGGTGGGAGATTCAACTTCATCGGCCTTTGCATGCAGCGGGGTACTTTTTGAACCCGGAATTCTTCTATGATAAACTAGAAATAGAGCATGATGTAGAGATTATGAGTGATTTGTATAAATGACGAGAGACCCTGCTAAGCAAGAAAAAGTTGTGGCCGAAGTGAGTTTGTACACAAATGCCCAAGGACTTTTCGGGAATGAGTTAGTTGTTAGGACAAGGAAGACTAGAGCACCAAGTTAGTTATTTAGTTTTGTTTATTTAAATGATTAGATTGTATTTTTGCTAAAATAGGTGAATTGTTTCACTAAATTGTTAATATCTATACTACATCTGAATGGTGGGTTGCATATGGCTCCAAATTTGCAAAGGTTTGTAATGAAAGTCCTCAACCTAACATGTAGTGCATCAAGTTGTGAACGGAATTGGAGCATCTTTGAAAATGTAAGTGACCAAAATAATTACAAGTAATAGTCTAATAGTCTTGAATTTAACTTAAAAGTTAAAACTTTAAAACTTTAAAATATATTTATGAGCTTATAAATTTTTGCAGATTCATAGCAAGAGGAGAAATAGGTTAGATCATCAAAGCTTGAATGATTTGGTATACATCAAGTATAATCGAGCCTTGAAGAGAAGATACAATGAACATAACACCATTGACCCAATTTCCTTAAAAGATATAAATGATAGCAATGAATGGTTGATAGGAAGAAAGGAAGATGAGGATTCTCACGGAGGTGTACAAGATAATTTTGTATTTGATGATGATAATTTGACATGGGGTGATGTAGCTAGAGCTACTAGAGCTGAGGAGGCTAGGTTTGATACTAGAGTTAGAGCAAGCTCAAGCACAATACCACCACCGAGGGGGATAGTTTCAAGCTGTAGAATTTTGCCTTCTTGTTCACTAATAAATGAAGATGAAGATGGAGAAATGGTTGATTCAGCAGATGAGGAATCTGGGGAAGGCTACAAATGCGATGATGGAAATGATGATGATGATTTTGTTGATTTAGAGGACGAGTGATGATTGATTGTTGTGGACAAATTTGTTATTCAAGTGTTTTTTAATGATATTTTTGAATTGTGGACAAATTTCATGTTTTGGTTTAGAAACTTTGGATTTGGATATGTATTAGGCTATTAGCAATCATGATGCTTTGTTTTTAAGCTTGGAGTTCTTTATTTTTATGTTTTTTGTTAATTAAATTGAAGTTTTGGATGATATTTGATGATTTATGCATTTAAGACAAATAAACGATTGTTAAATTTGATTATATCATGCAAAAATGTATATGTAAATTAGGGTGTGCCTCACTTCACTAAAGTGCACCTTGCGCCTTAGGCTCCAGGAGTACTTTGCGCCTTGGTGTGCCTCGAAACTATGCTTTAACCTGTTAGCCAACACTTTGGCTAGAAGTTTATACAACCCTCCTATCAAACCAATGGGTCTAAAATCCTTTAAATCCTCTACACCCCCTTTCTTTGGAATCAAGATCAAGAAAGTAGCATTCAAACTCCTTGCAAAGGAGCTACACTCAAAGAACTCTTTAAAGAAACCCATCACCTCCGCCTTTACAAAATCCTAGCATCATTGCCAAAAGGCCAAAGTGAAACAATTTGGCTAGTGGAAATGAATTGGTTTTGTTTATAACCAAAATAATAATAATAATGAATTGGTTGAGAAGGATGCCTCATCCTTCTCAACCATTTTATATAGTGGAAATGAAATAATAATAATCAACATCTCCACCACCATATAATGTGGGACCCAATCAATCCTAGCAAAGATGAATAATTTGTGTCATAAAACCAAGGAAACTAGGCAATGAAGAAAACAAATTATCAGTTGATTCTCCACATACTGCTCTGAGCTGAGAGCTTTAGAAACCCTTTTAAAGACTTGATCCTAAAAGGCACCAACTTTTAAGTTCCCACACGAAAGGAGACTTAAATAGGATACCAATCCAAGACCCCAAAATTTAAGAGGGAAGGTAAAGGCCAAACTTGGTCTTGATTCAAATTGATACCTAGCAAAGAGCTTTTATCTAAATTTATCATGAGTGGTTTAAAGTTTTGCAAATCATATGGACTATTTTGTGAGGAAAAAAAAAAGGGTGTCATCTGTAAACTGCAAATGAATTACCCTCATTATAGATTTGCCTACCAAAAAAGCTCTCCATGATGCCACACTCCTACTCTCAACATCAATGTACTCAAAACATCAACCATTATGGTAGAAAGGAGGGCCAAAGTGGATCGCTTTAGATCGCCTTATCTAAAGCCCTTAGATGCCTTAGCCCATCCTCTAGCACACCTATTGATTAACATAACAAAATTGGTTGGCGATAAGCACCCACAAATACATAATCTTCATCCTGTGAAATGTGCTTTATAACACAAATCCAAAAATTGTATTCAAAAATATTTTTGAAAATGGATCAGTTTTAGAGAAGGATAAATGGGGTTTTCAGTATTTTCAAAATGGCAAGCATGAAGACGATCTAGAAACTTTTGAAAATCAGCCATTTTTACAGAAGGATAATGTGGTTTTTAGTGTTTTCAAAATTGTAAGCACATTAACAATTCAAGAAGATCCAAAAGCAAGCATTTTCATTGTTTTCATTTTTTAAAATCGAAATATTTCAGAAAAACCATTTTCATTTTTTTCCCAAGCAGCCCTTAAATTCTAAATTCTCTCTACTATTATAAATTGTAATTAATTTTTGCCCAGGTCTCATCACATACGATACAATCTTCAATAACAATAAATACTATGGAACTTCATCCTAAAAATTTTCATTAAGTTCAACTCTAACTAATGCAAAATGGTAAGGATACAACATTGAGCCTTGAAGCAAGTCTATTACGATAAGGAACTGATGGGCCTCTCCAATTTTTCTCACACTAGTTATTTGTTTGTTTTTTTTTCTATTGGAAGCGACACAAAGATATATTGATAGAAAAAAGAAGTACAAGAAGAAGGATGAGAAATCCTCCCACCAAAGACAACTAAATTACAGGAAAATACACATAAAACAAACGAACTCCCACTAAGGACCAATCCTTATGGAGTACACACCGCTATCCAATCCAGTTGAATCACATTAAGGGGAGTCCCCTTAAATGCCTTGGAACAAAAAGCCCAAAGGGAAGCAAGGAAAACAATAGAGTCCCAAAGGAACTCTGAATTCCTTGCTTTATCCTCGAAAATCCTTGCGTTTCTTTCCCACCACACAACCCGAATTAGAGCGATGCTCACAGCTTGCCACAAAACTATCCCTCTCTTAGAATTACCAAAGCCTTTAAATTTGATGAACATCATGTCATATATGCTCCTTGGGGGAACCCAATCCATCTTAACTAACTGAAATAACCTGTGCCACAACCCAATCGTCAAGGAACAATGAAGAAAAAGATGATCTGCTGATTCCCCATACTTCATGCACAGAATACAAATATCAGGACTAAGGGCTTTGTAGGGTCTTCTCACTTGTAACATGTCATTAGTATTCACCTTCTTGTGTGCCACTAACCAGACGAAGGACTTCACTTTGAAAGGAACTTGAGAATTCCAAACGAACTTTGAAGGAAAGTCCTGAGGAGATCCATCTAGAGACATGTGTTATCTCACACTAGTTATCAATCTTCTTGCATTTCTAAAACTAACCACATTATCTTTCTAGAGACATGTGTTATGCTTTTTCCTAAGCTAGTAACAGTCATGCAAAGGTCTAATTTCATATGTTTAGAACTTTCCTCCAAACAACTTCCAAATTTTATCCCCCTAGCATGAAACTAGACAGATATTCTAATATGGTTTTTTCATGTCTTAACTTTTACTCGATTACCTTCCCTCATTCAATTTTGGTATCAGAGCCTAATAGTTTTCCATTTTGGAATAAATAGTAAATAATGAACATATTAACATCGTGATTCAAAATTATAAGTCTTAAATATTTTTACTCATGTAATAGCAAATAGTGAATAGTGAACCATAACCAGTAAATAACAACTAAGAATAGAAAATAGTAAAGGTGAATGAATAGAATAGATTATCTTGAGTCTGAAATAAAGAAAAATAGAGAACTATTAATAAAATTAGAATCCAATACATTAAAGATAAAAATAATATTACATTTAAAAAAAAAATAAAAGGGGTGGAAAGTCTGGCTAAGGACAGAATAGGACAGAAAGTAGAAACTAAGGAAAGAATAAAGTTTGGAAAAAATTTTGAAAAATTAATTGAGGAATTTGAATAACTAAGCATAAATAATATTAAAGGAATGATAGAAAACAGTAGCAAGAAAGCACAAACAAGGACTGTAAAGAGTCATAGGCATAGATAACAATATGAATCACAAAGGAAAACAGATAGTGGTATATAGTAAAGCTACAAGGGAGTAGGTTAGAGAGAATGTTTAGTAAAAAGAAAAAGAAATAGTAAGGATAGGAAGTGTTTTAGATCTAGAAGCTCAATTTGAAGAATTTAGGAATAATAAACTTAAAATGATAAAACCCAAAAAAACTATATGAGGTAGGAAAAAGTGATGGAAACAGATGCTATATCAACACTACAGCAAAAGAAAAATCAGTTGTACTTACGAGGATCAAATTGTAAAACTAGACTTAATTGAGGAAGATTGTTTTAAACAACTCAAAAATGAGGAGTTAAGTCAGGCTCACCTAGGATTAATACTGGTAAGAGTGAAAGGAATGCATTCTGAGACTTTAGGAGCTAAGGTCTTAGTATGTCTGTATGATAATAGATTTAATAGTCTAGAGCAAAGCATCCTAGGAAATATAGAAATAGATATGAGCAATAAAAGAGCAATTATGGCATTCTCTCCTGATTATATTGGAAATACTTCCACATTATATAAAGATATTCAAATAGGTACAAAGAGTCAAGGATATGAGATGAAGCAAGGAGATATATACTCAATTTCCTGGAAGATTTAGTGAAAATAGCACCACCAATTTTAAGATTTCTCAAGATAGAATAAATAGCATACTAGGAAGTAAGGGAATTAAAGCAATAGGACCAAAAAAAAGATATTAGCAGAAAGAAATGCAGGAATTGATTAGAATTTAAAATCATTAGTAGAAAACCCCATATTAGTACCAAAAACCTTGTAATGTTTAAGAACAATGATGAAAGTACTACAATATGATTAGGAAATTGTAAACAACATTATGTAGAAAATAGTATAGATAATGACTTGGATTCAGATTTAGAGACTGGAAAACCATTTATGATGGATTCATTTACTCGTGAAAATACGTTAAAATTCACCGATGACAAATGGGATGTTATCTCAAAAGAACTCAAAACTAAAAATGAACATCTAGAAAAAGAAGCTATTGAAGACTTAGCAAGAGATCAGTTAGGAAAAAAATATAATTCAGAAGTTGTAGATGATATACTGTATTAAGGGCGAGACCCTACAGATGGTATACTCGTGAGTAAATACCCGTGTTTCTTCTGCTTTAGCCGATGGGAAGGCAGTTTAGGGAGTGTTTTTGGGGAAATTTACTTACTAAGAGGTCAGTTAGGAAAAGAATATAATTTAGAAGTTGTAGATGATATACTGCATTAAGGACAAGACCCTACAGATGGTATACTCTTGAGTAAATACACGTTTTTTGTGTTTGAGCCAATGGACAGGCAGTTTAGGGAGGGAAATACATGCAAAAATTTTACTAGAATCTTTACTAGGTTTTGTTAAGAATACGGCACCTCACCCTAATGCATTATCATCTGTTTCTATTATTATTTAGTCAGATTCTAAAGGTAATTCTAATTCTCATAGATTCCCAACTTTGGAAGAATGTAATTAGGGAAGTGATAGCTGCATAATTCTATTTTTTTGAAAGGTATAGCTGTATAATTATATAATTAAGGAGAGAATTAGGACAATCCCATAATTAAAGGGATTTGATGTAATTAGGTTAGGAAGGTTCTTATTTTTGGTGCTAGGAATGAGTGTATAAATATAAGGGTCTGTACAAACTGAAATTAAGAGAAAATTTATTCTTGTTATTCCTTCCAGTTCTTCCGTTTCTACACAAAACTACACCGACTTTTTTCTTTTAAAACTTTACTAACATTACATCTTGATTAAATTCTGTTGACCATGTGCAGATGTTTTACTATATAATGGTCCTGCTATTTTTCCTAAATCTTTAATGAACATTCTAGCATACTTTAATTTTCTGTAGACTTTGAGGTAGTTTGGTTTCTTCTAGCTTCTGTGGAAAATCTAAAATACTTTCACTGTTGTGAGGTTGGAACACAACTTTTCCTTTTCCCATCTTTACTCCAAAAAACTATTTATATTCCTTAATAGTTCTATCTTTCTTTTACTTATAATTATTCCTCTCTTAAAAAATTCTTCAAAAACAATTTGTAAATGTTCATAATGGATATCAATATCATTACTAAAAACTAATCATATACTAGCTTTCTTCTTCACCGTTCCTACTATTATTAAAATCTGGCATATTTTCTGAGTTTCCTCTATTCATCGCTCTCCTTCTTCCTAAATTATAAGTATTGTCTCCTCTTTCTACCACTGGTATTGTTCCTACAAATGTAGCTCCTGATAAAGGTGTACTACTTTGTCTACTTGATTGTGGGTCCTGATGTGTTATGTTCATCATCATTTCTTCTATTGTTTCATCCTTAAAATAAATGTCTATACAGTCTTGTCCTTTATGCAATATATCATTTTATCCTTCTAAATGTTGAACCACCAATTTTCCTAAAAGCCCAACCTTGTTGGATTTGGAATCATAATATATAATATACTCTCTAACACTCTCCCTCACATGTAGCCTCCTTTTTTGGGATCACACGTAGGTGAGTTAATAAATTGGGGAAATAAACATATAATGGTGAGGTTCGAACACCTGACCTACTACCAAAACGAGGCTATGATACCATGAAAGTAGTGAAGCAAAAAATATTTCTTCTCTTCTTTTTATTATGAGTCTATGCAGGGTATTTAAAATAGAAAAGAGTTGTCAAAAATTAAAAAATGAGGAAAGAATATGCCTAGCCTAATTACAGATTTGTATCAATTAAACATCTATCTAACAGATATCTAACAACTATATAGATAGTTGTCACATGTACAACTATACAAGAGTACTCCACCTCAAGTGAGTGCAAAGATATTTTGCATTCGAAACTTGTTTAACATTTGATGAAATGTCAAAGTAAGGAGACCTTGGTCAATATTTCAACCAATTGTTTTAATGAAGATATATAAGGCATGAACACTTGGCTAGTCTCCAATTTTTCTTTAATGAAATGTCAATCAATTTCTACATGTTTCATATAATCATGATGGGCCAGGTTGTGAACTATATTAATAGCTTCCTTCAACTTCTGCACTTGATTAAGCAACAATGGGTTGTTTCTTACTTCTCCAAGTGATGAGATTACCCCCTAGAAACATAGAATATTGAGTTGTTGACCTTCTATCTACTATAGATCCTACCCAATCTACATCAATGTAGGCTTCCAACCTTAAGTCACCATTTCTTTGAAACATAACTCCTTTACCCATGGTAGCCTTCAGGCATTTGATAATTTTGTATACAGCTTCTAAGTGGGATTTAAGTGAAGCATGCATAAATTGACTGATTGTAGTTACGGCATAAGCAATATTTGGCATTGTGTGTGATAGATAGTTCAATTTTCCCACCATTCATTGATAAGTGCTTTAATCTACTGAACCTTCTTCGGTTTTCTCCCCTAGCTTGTGGTTTACCTCGATAGGAGTCTCAACTGGTTTACATCCTATTGTACCTATTTCATTTAGCCAATCTTGCATATATTTTTGTTGCAAGATTAAAATCCCTTGTTTAGATTGAGCAAGTTCTATACCCAAGAAATATTGTTTACTTCCCAAATCTTTAATTTCAAGCTTGTTTGCCAAGTTCTCCCGTTGATCATCTCCAGTGACTATAATGTCATCCACATAGAAAATTAAAGAAATTACCTTCTTTTGGGGTGAATGCTTTATAAACAAGGTGTGCTCACCTCGATGTTGGAGGTACCCTCTTTTTACCATGGATTTTGCAAACCTCCCAAACCATGCATGTAGGGACTATTTGAGTCCACAAAGAGATTTCTAAATCTACACACTTTCTTCATCAATACTTTGTGAACATATCCAGGTGGGACATCCATGTACAAATCATTTTCTAGATCGCCATGAAAGAAGGTATTCTTTATATCAAATTGTTGCAGTGGTCAGTCTAGAATAGTTGCTAAAGACAATGGAATCCTGATGGTGTTCATCTTTGCTACTAGTGCAAATGTATCTCGGTAAACAACTTCATATATTTGAGTGTACCTCTTAGCAACCAATCTTACTTGGTATCGTTCAATGGCCCCATTACTATGTATTTGATGGTGTAGATCCATTTACATCCAATTGTTTTCTTCCCCTTGGGTAAGTCTACAATTTCCTGTCTTATTTTTTTTTTTTTCAAGGCTCACATCTCATCATCCATGGCCTCCTTCTACTATTTCATGTAAATTGTTTCATAAACTATTGTAGGAATTTTATGGGTTGATATTTTGGAAGTAAAAGCACAATATTGTGGTGGTGACAGTCTCTTAAATGACACAAAGTGAGAGATTGGATTTTGAGTGCATGACCGAGTCCCCGTCCTAAGAGCAATGGGCAAATCCAAATCATTGTTAATATTAACATCATGATTACATTCTCATTACCTAATACCAAGTCAAATTTATGACCTGTGGAATGACAAAGAGCTATTTTTTCCTAGAATACACCTTCATATTAGGCATGTTGGACCTCAAGTTCTTAGTTTCCATAGGAATGGGAGAGGTTTGCATTTTTTAATTTTCAGCAGGTGTTTTTTCTAGAGAATGGTTTGATGGAAGTATGGTTTGGGACTCTTTTGTATTGAAATTGTTTGGGGACATTGGTGGGACCTAGTTTAGATCAGGAAGACTAGGAACAATTTGGTTTTGAGCAACATTCAGATTACTACTCTCATTCCCATAGTTATAAAATAACTTATCGTCCTCACTATTACGATTCTCCCTTGAAGAAACATGTTCCCAAAATAAGGTTGATGTTCAACACAAGCTACATCCATGGTAACATGTGTGTTTTCTAATGAGTGGATGATAGCACTTATACCTTTTTGTGTGGAAGAATAAACTAGAAATTTAAATTGAAGAGACATAGGATCAAATTTACGTCTCAAATGGTTATGAATGTGGACATATGAGGCGCAACCAAATATCTTTGGTGGAAGGTTCTCAACTCCCTGAAAATTTGGAAATAAAGTGGTAAGCTTTTATATAGGAGATATGAAACCCCATTTGGAATTCAGGATGGTAGAT
Organism: Vitis cinerea var. helleri x Vitis riparia; assembly: GCA_946000715.1. Classification (NCBI taxonomy): domain Eukaryota; kingdom Viridiplantae; phylum Streptophyta; class Magnoliopsida; order Vitales; family Vitaceae; genus Vitis; species Vitis cinerea var. helleri x Vitis riparia. The sequence continues at coordinate 20,067,297 of OX254008.1, read as the reverse complement.
TGTTCATCAAATAGGCAGTTGTTAATATGGCATCTCCTCAATAGTGCTTCAGAACTTTCATTTGTAATAGAAGTGATCAAGCCGCTTCTAATAAGTGTCAGTTTTTTCTCTCAACAACCCCATTTTGTTGGGGTGTATCCACACATGATGAGTGATATACAATCCCTTCATTTTCTAGGCATTTTATCATCGTTTGGTTGAAATATTGCCTATCATTGTCAGATTGAAGAGTAAATATTTTTGCCCCAAATTGAGTAGAAACAAGTTCATGGAAAATAAGAAAAGTGCATGTAACCTCTAATATATATTTCATAAGGTAAACCTAAATAATACTAGTGCACTCATCAATAAATCTAACAAACCATCTAGCACCTAAAATATTTGGGATACGAGAAGGACCCCAAACATCTATGTAATCAAACTAAATGTTGAAATAATTTTTGGACCTCTTAGGGGAAATAAAACACAACAATGTTGTGCAAGTTCACAAGCATCACAATGAAAGCTACCAAAATTTCTATTTTCAAGCAAAGAAGGGAATAACTTCTTTCACAAAGGAAAAGGAAGATGGCCTAAACGTCCATGCCAAAGACATATTTTTCCACTATTTGGGAAGAAGTAGAAGCTAAACCTTGAGGCTCTACAATGCCATCCCTTTGGTGGTATCCAGGCAGTACAACCCCTCTTTCATTTCAACATGCCCAATCATCTTCCCAGTTGCCAAGTCCTGAAGGATGCAGCCAGTGAATGTAAATATAACAATACAATTCAGATCCTTAGTGAGTTTTTCAATGGACATGGAGAATTGATTTTAGGGTTAAAGAAGGATTTATTTTATTGGTCTTGGTCCTTGGCCTGCAATAGCAGAGAAAGATCCATCTGCCACTTTTATATTTTGTTTTCTCGAACAAGTAGAATATGTTGAGAAAAAATTTGAATAACTTGTCATATGTTCAAAAGCACCTGAATTAATGATCCAAGTGTTGGAATGATTTTCAAAAGAGCCATTTAAGGTATAGCTATTACCTGGGTGGGCCATGGAACAAGTATCTGTAACCTGAGTGGAGTTCAGACCCACATTATCCCACTGATTCAGTAATTTTCTCAGCTTTTCCAGTTCAACATTGCTAAAAAATGTTGTTTTTGAATTGTTCTCCATGATCTCCTCTTGATGATCTTGCCTAGGCTTGCTCATTGGCCTCCTCCTTTTCCACAACCTCTTTGCTGAGTTACGAATGCAGATATAGGAAAGATAGGACAGGGTAATTTTTCACAATGGCAATTTAGGCCAAAAAGGAATGAAGTTATGGGTATGAAAGATTACAAGAGAAAGGAAAATATTTGGCAATGAAGGCCACTGAAAACAGAAAGGGTTTTTGCGCAATGAAGGCCACAAAAAGACAGAATACAAGTCAATCACTGACTTATTCTGATACTATATTAAACTACCAATTTTCTTAAAATCTTAAGCTTGTAGGATTTAGGTTCATGATGTATATCATACTCTCCAACACTAAGTGTTCTACAGCCTCTTTTTCTAAATGTCCATTTTTAGTTTTGAGTTCTTCTAAGATAACATTCCATCTATCATCAATCAATTTTAATATATCTTCACTGGTAAATGAATCCATCATAAATGTTTCTCCAGTCTCTAATTCTGAATCCAAGTCATTATCTATACTATTTTCTATTGAATCTTGTTTATAATAAGCAAATCATATACTAATACTTCCATCATTGTTCAAATTAAACTATTTTTTGGTACTAATATGGGGTATCCCATAGCTTTGGTAAAAAGAATTAAACTCTGATCTTTCAATAAGTACCAAGTTGCCACAGATAAAGCTTTGAGAACATAAGGAAAAAAATGAAAATAAAATATAAGTTCCAGAACATCTGGGTTAAAAGAATGCAATATTTCTTCAATCATCACTATAGGATACCCCCTCACATTTTGATAATATCATATTTTCCAATCAGTTTCATCAAATGTTTAATACGTAATATGGATTTAAAATGAAGGCGCCATCTTATTTTAGCAGGCTTTAACCTCATGAAACTACTATTTTATACAACAAAAGCTAGTATGATTTTAAATTCAAAGCAAGTAAATAGCTTCTCATAGAATAAACTTGTTTTTCCGTGACAAAATCCATTAGAAGGTGATAAGAAATTTGAAGACATACCTCATCACTCTTTGTTGAACGACAAGGTGGCATTGGAACAGGAATCTTGGCAGCTGGGCGATTACCTGCAAGTAACAATAATCCCCGAATCCAGGAAAAGTGAAATGCATGTTCAACCTTGTAGAGAATATTGATTAGGATCAAATTTGTTATGTTAGTTTTATTAATATTATTTTTAAAAATTTAAAATAAAGTTGTAGGTGACTAGGAAAGTTTATCTCTCTGAAGTTTCAATTCCTATTTTCTAGGGATTTTTCTTAGCCTAGATTCTATCCGATTGTTAGGTTTTTCTCTATAAATGTATCGGTTGTTCATTTAAATAAATTAAGATAGTTATTTCATTTATTTTCTAATCTCTATTTACATGGTATCAGAATTGTACCCCTAGTCTAAGAGTTTAATGGCTAAAACAATCATCATGGTTGGGACAAGCATATTGCAAGGAGGAGACAACGCGTCTCTCCAAATCACAGCCCACAAGTTGAACAACAAAAATTACTTGCAATGGTCGTAGTGGGTCAAATTGGTTATTCGAGAGTGAGGAAAATTCAGACACTTGACTAGATCAACCAAAGGCGAATGATCCTACTTTTTAAGGATGGGATGTAGAAAATTGAATAGTAATTGTGTGGCTGATTAATTTTATGGAGACTAAAATTGGCCAAACATACCTTTTTTTGCGAACTGCAAAGGATGTTAGGGAAGCTATAAAAATGACTTACTCAAATTTGGGGAATTCTACACAAGTATATGACATCAAATCAAAGCTATGGGATATAAAACAAGGTAGTCAATCTGTGACTCAATACTATAATGCATTGAAGAACTTATGGCAAGAGCTTGATTTATTTTATGAGGTTACTTGGTAAATTGTTGAATGAATATTTTCATATATCTCAAGGGTATTTATATAAGGTACACAAGGCTATTTTAGGATAGCCAACTATACAAAATAATAGACAATTATACAGAATAATGTACTGTTGTATAAAGCACAACTACGCAATCAATTATGGTTATATACACAGTTGTACACAATTATACACAACTATACATCACAATTGTATATGTTAACTCTCCCCCTCAAGTTGGTGCATAGATATTGCACATGTCCAACTTGGACAATAATGCATAGAATGGACCACTAGTAACAGCATGAGTCATCATATCCGCCAATTGATTTGCACTCTTGACGTAAGGAAACTTTATCATGATAGAATCTAGGTTATCCTTGATGTAGTTCCTGTCAAGTTCAATATGCTTAGTTCGATCATGTTGTACAATATTATTAGCAATCTCAATAGTTGTTGTATCATCACAAAAGAGCACCATAGGTTTCTTAGGACTAAACCCAAGCTAGCTTAAGGGAATTCTTAGCCAAGTAAGTTCCATAGTCGTATGATGGAACGCACAATATTTAATTTCTATACTAGATAACGAGACCACATTTTGTTTCTTACTCCTCCGGATCACCAAATTCCCTCCTACAAATGACACATACCCTGAAGTAGACTTTCTATCCAATATGGGATCCAATAAAGTTAAGAGCCTATGTAGCCCTCAACATCTAGTTATCCATGTTTGGAGAACATAATGCCTTTGCCTAGAGAATACTTTAGATAGGTCAGGATACGATTTACTTCATTCATATGTCAATCACTTGAATTATGCATGAATTAACTTAAAACACTAACTACATATGACAAGTCAAGTCTAATGTGGGTCAAATAGATTGATTTTCCCACTAGTCCTTGATATATTTCTTTGTTCATTGGAATCTGATCAGGGCAAATGAACAAGCTATGATTTATCTCAATTGGAGTATTTATAGGTTCGCAAACAGAGTTACCAGTTTCAACCAAGACATCTAATGTATACTTCCGTAATGAGAAGAAGAGTCCTTGCTTGGACCGAGACATCTCAATGCCCAAGAAGTATTTTAGAGCACCCAAGTCCTTCATTTCAAATTCCTTGACCAAATAGCTCTGAAGCTTCTCTATTTTTGTGAAATCACTACCTATAACAATCATGTCATCAACATAAACAATAAGCAAAGTAATGTCATCACCATCTCTCTTATAAAACAAAGTTTGATATGTCATCGCTTGCTTAAAACCATACTCCATCGACTAACTCAACCTATCAAACCATACCCTGGACGACTGCTTCAATCCATACAAAGCCTTTTTAGTTTGCATACCTTGCTTCTTTTTGGTGTAAACCCTAAAGGGGGATCATGTACACCTCCTCTAACAAATCACCATGGAGAAAGGCATTCTTTACATCAAACTATCTTAATGGCCAATTCAGATTGACCCTAAGAGAGAGTATGACTCTTAACCGTGTTCATCTTGGCCACATGGGCAAAAGTCTCTTGATAGTCAATTCCGTAAGTCTAAGTATATCCCTTAGCAACCAATCTAACTTTGTATCTACAATTGTCCCATCTAACTTCTACTTTACTAAAAACACTCACTTACATCCCACTATCTTCTTTTCCTAAGGGAGCTCAACCATCTCCCAAGTAGACTTCTTCTAAAGAGTCTTCATCTCTTCTACCATGACAAACTTCCACTTAGATAGGTGATGACTAGAAATAGACACAGAGGATAACTGAAGAGCAAAAGCAAGGTGAGTCGTATATAGGTGATGATAAGAGACAAAATCAAAAATGGGATAGACAACATTAGAGGATAATTTTGAGAAACCTAACCTATCAAGTTCTTTACGATCACGAAGAGGATATCCCTTACCTTGTTCACCAACTTGTGGATTCAAGGTAGCATTTTCGGAAGTTAAAGGTGAAGGAACACGTACCTCAGTTTGTCTCAAAAGAGTCATCCGGTCGCATGGTAGTACCATCAAGAGGAGTATTAGAGCTTGAAGGGGGCATAACAATAGAATCTTTGTTCTTCCTTGTATAACTTTGTTGAAATAATTTGGCTGGTCTTCCATCCCTTCTTTCCTCAAATTCAAACTCAATTGCCATAGGGTTGGGAGTATCTAAAGACTCCCCCTTTCCCAAATCAATTGAATCCTTCTCGACCTGAAATCCATAACCTCTTCTCTTCTAACCATAACCTTTCCTCTTCCTTACTACTAATCTCTCTTTGAAGAGGAACCAAAGACACATTCCTAGAAAAATAAGACTCCCCTTCGCAGAATTGAACATCAATGGAGACATGGTATTTGCTTGTAGGAGGATGAAAGCATTTATAACCCTTTTTGGAATTAAAGTAACCAAGAAAGACACAGTTAAAAGCATGAGGACCAAGCTTATCCATTTAATGAGAGTGTAGATGAATATAACATACACAACCAAAATCTTTAGGTCAAATATTCAAAGTAGAACGAATAAAGTGAAACTGTGATAACATTTGCAAAGGAGTTTGATAATCAATGGCACAAGCAGGCATTCGGTTGATGAGAAAGACAATACTCATGACAGGCTTAGCCTAAAAACATTTTGGAACACACATGGTAAAGCTTCAAGCTTAAAGCTTAGGCCACCTAAATATTTACGCTCTACTATGTCATTCTATTGTGGTGTGTATGTACACATTGTTTGATGGAGGATTCCATTTTCTTTGAATAAATCAACAAAAACTAATTCACAAACTCACAACCACTGTTAGAGTGAAAAACCCTAACCTGAGTATTAAATTGTGTGGCAATCATTTTGGAAAATTGAGGATTAACATGTAAAACATCATTTTTAGACTAAAGCAAATATACCCACCTCACCCTAGTACAGTCATCAATAAAAGACACAAAGTATATATGACTCAAAGCAGAAGGAATAAAAAAAGGACCCTAAACATTTGTAAAAACATGAGTAAAAAGAACCGGGCTTTTATTGAGACTTGTTTTGAACAGCACACAATGATTTTTAGCATAAATGCATTGTTCACACCTTAAACTAGAAATTGAAATATTTCGAAACAACCAAGGATATAAACGTTCCAAATAAGAAAAAGATCAGTGACCTAATTAGCAATGCCACAAAAGAATCTTTTCTCTATCAAACATTTCTCTAGCTACTTGAAAAATATGATCAAATTCAGATTGTAACTCTATTACCCCCTCTAAGTAGTAAAGACCTCCCGTCTCCTTACCAATGCCAATCGTCATCTTCATAAAACTGTCACGAAATACAGAATGAGTAGAATGGAAGGTTACAAAACAGCTTAGATGTTTGGTAATCTTGCTAATAGAAAGAACACTATTAGAGAGACTCGGCGCAAGTAAGACAAAGGACATGGAGAGTGTGGGGGAAAGTGAGACATTCTTGGCTCCTGAAATCAGCATAGGAGTCTCATTAGCAACTTGAGCAGACTTAACAAGTGAGGGCATTAGAAAGTAAAGTAAGGAAGAATGCCTAGTCATACTTGAATCAATAACCCAAGAATTAGAGGCAATAGAAATAAAGGCTAAACTAAAATTACCTTCTTGAGAAGATAATCAAGAAACCTGAGAAGCAAAAGCTAGAGAAGTAACATCAGTAAGAGCAACCTGAGTTGATTTCTTCTACTTCCTTTTAGCTTGTTTAAGCTTGTACCACTCTGGATAACCATGCTTCTTCCAACAAACATTTGTTGTATGTTTGATGCTATTGCAGTGAGTGCAGAAGCGAGAAGAACAGTCAATAGGAGTAAAAGATGTTGGTCATGTGTTATTCTTATAGACAACCATTGCAAAAGTTTCAAAGTAATCTTTTGTTCCCATGGTGACCTACCTCTGCGCTTCACAATGGACTAGTGAATAGGCTTCATCTAGACTTGGTAAAGGAGAGGTGCCAAAACACTATCATTAAATTGATCCAAACTATGATCAAGACCTACAAGAAATATATAAACCCGATCCTCAGCAATACGCTTCCTTCGTTTCTTAATATCAGCTATACACGTCATATAATTGGGTCTTCGATAATCAAGCTCCATGAATATCGAGTTTAACGCATTGTAGTATTCTACAAAAGGGCGACCATCTTGTGTGACCATTGTCATAGGCTTCACCACACCAAGGAAACCGGTTGGAAGCTGCATGGCAAGCCACCAAACTAGAAACCAAGTAAACCAACTAATGCAAGAGGTTTCCAAGCAATAGTAGATGATCATGCTGCCACCAAATCTGAGAGTACTACAAGGGAGAATTCACTCAACAGGGAACAAATTAAAGAGCAGCTAGACAACCTGTATAAGCTCCCAAATCAGTCCCAATCTTAATCACAGCCAATGGTCCATATTTCCTCATGCACTCTAGCCTAAACAAGTACATTTGTTACTGCTCTTCATGCTGGTCAAAATAAAAGGGAGACTTGGATCATTAATTTGGGAGCTTCAAATCACATGACCTGTAGTCCACAATCCTCTGTTTCTCATTCTCCATGCTCTCATAACTACAAGGTTAAGATAGTCGATGGGTTACTTTTCATTGTTGCTTGAAAAGGTTCAATAAAAATCTCAAAAAACTTAACATTTCATTCAATTCTCCATGTTCCAAAGTTGTCTTGCAAACTTTTCTCGATTAGCAAAAATGTGTTGCTACATTCTCTCCATCTTACTATGAATTCAGGAACCACTTTTGGGGAGGACGATTGGCAATGGTAGAGAACATGAGGGTTATACTACTTTAAAGAGGAAGAACCCGAGAGTGAACAAAATCTAGTTTCTAGTTGTAAATCTATTTCTGTTTTTAGTGATCAAGAAATAATGTCATGGTTTCGTAGGTTAGGCCATCCTAACTTTATTTGTTTGAAAAAACTATTTCCATTGTTATTCAGAAATTAAAATCCATGTTTATTCCAATGTGAAGTATGTCAAACTTGCCGAACACAATTGTGCAATGTTTCTTGCTCAACCTTAAAAATCTTCAAAGCCATTTTTTGTAATTCATAGTGACATTTGAGGGCCTTCTAGAGTAACAAAGATCTCTAGTAAAAATGGTTTTTAACATTTACAGATGGACATACACAAGTATGTTGGGTTTATCTCTTAAAGGAAAATTTTGAAACTTGCCAAATCTTTCAAAACTCTCATTCCATAGTCCAAAATCAGTTCCAAACACTAATTCAAGTTCTAAGAATAGATGATGGTTGAGAATATTTCCATTATATCTTGGGAGAGTAGCTAGCAAAACAAGGGATAATTCACTAGAGTTCATGTGTGGACACTCCACAATAGAATGGGGCTTTTGAAAGAAAAAATAGACATTTACTAGAGGTTGCAAGGGCTTTAATGTTCACTATGCATATTCCTAAGTGCCTATGGGAAGAGGTCGTCCTTACTACCTCTTACTTGATAAAGAGAATGCCATCTAGGATCCTAAACTACCAAACTCTAATTTCAACCCTCATTAAATCCTATCATCATTTCAAGTTTGTTAATTCTCTACACCTTTGAATCTTTAGTTGTCCAAAGTTTGTTCAGAATCATTCAGCTAACCAAAGTAAGCTTGAGCCTCGAGCCACTAAATGTGTCTTTCTTGGTTATTCACCTAATCAAAAGGGTTATAGATGCTATTGTACAATTACAAAAAAAAATTCTTAACGTCCAAAGATGTTACCTTCTCTGAGTCTCAACCCAATTTCCTAGCCACTTCACTTCAAGGGGAGACATAACCAAGTGAAGATTGTTTTTAGGAATTATCATTGCTCAATCCTACTTCAACCCCTCCTATTTCTTCTCCTTATACCAAGTGAAGATTGTTTTTTGGGAATTATCATTGCTCAATCCCGCTTCAATCCCTTTTGTTTCTTCTCCTTATGTCATGGTCGAACCTACTATGTAATCACCAAATCAAGAAAACTTAGAAGCAAGGAGAGATTTTCAAAGGCAAAACCAACCAGGGCTTCATGTCTATTTAAGGAGATTCAAACCTCAAAGTGGACAACACCTCATGTCTCCTCATGGTCAAGAATTTGAACCAGAAGTGGCAAACTAGAATAATTCATGTAATCTCAATTCCATTCCCATCTCAATTTCATCTATTGAACATGATCTTATAGTGTTAAATTTGCCCATTGCCCTTTGGAAGGGAGTCAAGTCATGTACACTTCATCCCATCTCTTAGGTCGTGTCTTATGGAAAAACTATCACCTTCCATTCATGCTTTACTACTAATCTCTGTAATGTAGAAATCCTAAGGTCCATACAAAAGACTAGCTATTTTGGAGCAAAAGAAGGTTGCTCAAGAGGAAATGAGTACATTAGAAAAGAATGGCACTTAGGAGTTGATGAGTTTGCCCATAGGGAAGAGCATAGTGGGCTACAAGTTGGCATTCACTATAAAGTACAATTTACAGGACATAATTGAGTGATACAAGGTGAGGCTGGTGGCAAAGGGATTTACTCAAACTTATGGAGTAGATTATCATAAGACCTTTGCTCCTATTGCAAAACTCAATCCTTTAAGGGTTCTACTATCTCTTACAGCAAATCTAGAATGGCCACTACACCAGTTAGATGTCAAGAATGCTTTTTTAAATGGAGAATTGGATGAAGAGGTGTATATATTTGGATAGAATAAAGGAGGGACACCCGTGAATAAGGGCAGGTACCAAAGGCTAGTTGGTAAGCTTATCTACTTAGCACAAACTAGACCCGACTTAGCATTCAATTTAAGTGTGGTAATTCAGTATATGCATGCACCATGTGAGGAATATTTATAGGCAATGAATAGAATATTGAGGTACTCCAAGAAAGGGATTGTTTTTAGGGAAGAGAGTAGAGAAGAAGATTTAAGCTTTCACCGATCCTAATTGGGCTAACTTAGTAGAAGATAGGAGGCCTACCTCAAGATGTTGCACATTTCTTTAGGGAAATTCAGTGATCTGGTGAAGTAAAAAAGCAAAGAGTAGTTGCTAAAAGCAGCGTTAAGGCCAAGTTAAGGTCTATGGCTAAGGATTTGTGAAATGATTTGGTTGAAGTTACTACTAAAGGAGTCGAGGATGCCCTCACACAATCCTATGAACCTCAATTGCAGCAACAAAACTACCATAAGTATAGCTTACAACCCAATCCATCACTATAGAACAAAGCACGTGGAAATTGATCGTCATTTTATCAAAGAGGAAATAGAAGAAGAGCTAATATGCATCACCATTCCTACGAAGCAACAGACTGCAGACATGTTGACAGAAGGCTTCCCAAGACAAAACTTTGAGGATCTAACATACAAGTTGGGAATACTAGACATTTTTTCCCAACTTGAGGGGGAGTGGAGAGAATATTGATTAGGATCAAGTTTGTTATATTAGTTTTATTAATATTCTTTTTCTAAAATTTAAAATATAGTTGTTGTAGGTGATTAGGAAGCTTTTTCAGTTCCTATCTAGTTGTTAGGTTTTCCTATATAAATGTATTGGTTGTTCATTCAAATAAATTAAAGGAGGTATTTCATTTATTTTCTAGCCTCTATTTACAAACTTCATTTCTATCACTGTATTAAGATGTAAAGATGGCCGGTCATTACTCTAAAAAGTTGATAAGTATTTTGATACAAGAATACTATAGACCATCACTGCATAATCCTAAGAAGCTTTACTGAAACAAAGTGATATTAGAGAGAAAACCACATGTTCCAACACAATCACTGACCATCAACACCAACAGGCCAATGTGGAGCCTTAGTCGCAGCATCCAAACGTTGCAAAATTGCTTGATCTGCCTTCATGACAGAAATTGAAAATCCTGCCAAAAACACAGAACTGAGAACATCTATTTATCTGACAAAAAAGAAAGCTCTTTCCAACAATAACAAACCTGCCATATCAAGAGAAGTCATAAATGATCCTGTATACACTCTATCAACAGCTAGTCCATGTTCCAGCTGCAATCTAGGGACTGCTTTTCCTGCTGCAATCATCAGTTCCATTGCAGGGGTGGCACCTAAGCTGCAATTAAAAGAACCAAAAATAAGTGGCCAAGTCTTTCCTCAGAAACAACAATACTTTTAGACTGATGATGACTTTGGAAAAACAGGTAAAAAGCAGGTAAAAAGCAGGTAAAAGGCTGGATGATGCATATGAAAGATGGAGAAGACAGTCAACAATATGTATAAATATTTTCGTGATAAGAAACAAGAACAGTTTCTACATATAGTGAAGAATTTATGAGGATGAGAAATCCTCTAAAAAAACATGTGATACAAAGAGAAAGAGAAAAGAAAACACAGGAGAAGACGGAAGATAAAATTAAGAGCATCCTATTCACAACTTGTCTCAAACAAGAGAAAGAAACAAACAATAAATTATTCATTAGATATTCACGATATGTTCCCTATGGTAACTGGGTTCATGAATTATGGTCAACAAACAGTACGAGCTGCAAGGTATATTGGTCAAAGTTTCATGATTACTTTGTCCCACGCAAATCGTTTACCTGTAACTATTCAATATCCTTATGAAAAATTGATCACATCGGAGCGTTTCCGCAGTCAAATCCACTTTGAATTTGATTGATGCATTGCTTGTGAATTATGTGTTCGTGTATGTCCTATAGATCTACTTGTTGTTGATTGGAAATTGGAAACTGATATTCGAAAGAAACAATTGCTTAATTACAGTATTGATTTCGGAATCTGTATATTTTGTGGTAATTGCGTTAAGTATTGTCCAACAAATTGTTTATCAATGACTGAAGAATATGAACTTTCCACTTATGATCGTCACGAATTGAATTATAATCAAATTGCTTTGGGTCGTTTACCAATGTCAGTAATTGACGATTACACAATTCGAACAATTTTGAATTCACCTCAAATAACAAGTGAATAAACGCATTGATTCAAGCTCTTAGACGAGCTAGGACACGAGTAGAGGCTATCAATGTGACTTCGTAACTAGTCATGTGCCCGAAAAATAAAAAGAAGTTCTGTTTATACACCCTATTTTGATTCTGCCGATTGAATACAATCAAATGGAATGGGATTCTGATGCAACGAAAAATAAAATTACATTTTAAAGCCAAAAAGCAAATAGAATAGGATGGGAATCAACCGTTCGTATGATTCTTTGATAAAAATAAATCACAAAAAAAAGGTATGTTGCTGCCATTTTGAAAGGATTAAGGATCATCGAAGTAATGTCTAAACCCAATAATTTAAAACAGAAATAAACCATAATTCCAACCGTAGTGATTAATATTGACATAATAGAAGTAAGCGGATCAATCAAGTAGCCGAACTCTAAAGAAAAATCATTATTGATGGTCCAAGACCATACATATTGATATATAGAACTGCTATTTATTTGATGAATAGACAGATTGACCAAAAAAGTCATAACTATACTTAACAATAAAACACTAGTAAAAGACCACATACGCCGAAGATTTTTTGTTGTTGTTGGAAAAAGGAGAAGTCCCACTCCTAGTAACATAGGAATTGGAAGTGGAAGGAAAGGTATGATCCATGCATATTGATATGTATGTTCCATAAAAAAATAAAACCCTTTTATTCTTAATTACTTGTTTCCGATTCACCGGTTATTATCTCTTTTGAGATTGAAAGGAGTCAATAAAAAAAAAAAAATCAAGATATACAAGAACTTAAATAGAATTTTCTAATTATTTTGAATTGTTATCAAATACTTCAAATATTCAAATCAAGAAGTTACAATTGGAAAAATGATATGACCAAATTAGTACTTACTATTGAAAGGTAAATACTTAGTTATTAAATAAGATATTTATGAAGAGATATAAAATGAAAATTCTATATTACGAAAATTTATATCTCCGGCGATTTTTTCCAGGTGACTGTCTGACTGCCTCTCTGGGGAAACAAATTGATCTACAGTCGAGCAAGATCACAAGACAAAACTCCTTAGTGGCAAGCATCCAAAAAAAAAAAAAAAACCTCTAATTGGTTGTCCATAGATTTATTTTGTCCTCAAAAATTCTAGCATTCCTGTTGGCAGATCAAATCAAATCAGATTTGATTTGATTAGGAGGTTTGAATTAGTCAATGTTATTTATTTTAGATTTGGTTGTTATTTCCGGTTGTTAGGATTTGGTTTTAAATTGCTTTTAATTTCAAATAAAGTCATATTGTGGTCTATATCAATTTCCAGTGATCCCAAGAGTGTGTTTAGGGATTTGTTGTTAGTCCTTGATCGTCCATGGTCTATTTAAATGTATTACCTTCAATTGAATAAAATAACGCAACATTAGTATTCAAACTGTATTCATGGTATCAGAACCTAAGGGCTACATCGACATGGCTAAAACTGCCATGACAGGATCTTCAAAAGGAGAAATCGTCAAGTTTGCAAATTCCAGCTGCCAGACCTGAATCGATCATTTCGTAGCGACGTTTCACGAAGGATAGACAGGTTCACTCCAAATTACAACTCATAAATTTGACGACAAGAATTACTTGCAATGGGCCCAATCTGTCAAGTTTGTCATTTGTGGCAAAGGAAAGCTAGGATACATCACCGAAGAAATTAAAGCTCCCGCACCAACTGGCCCAATGTACAAAACACGGTTGGCTAAAAACTCCATCATACTCGCTTGGCTCATTAACTCGATGGAGCCAAAAAATAGCCGTCAATATTTGTTCCTTAAAACGATTTATCAAAAAAAAAAAATATATTTGTTCCTTAAAACGGAAAAGGAAGTCAAGAACACGGCTCGAAGAATGTACTCCGATCTCGGGAACACTTCACAAGTCTTTGAACTTCAATTGAAATTGAAAGAGATGAAACAAGAATTTCAATCTGTCACCTAGTATTTCTCTAATTTGCAAGACCTGTGGTAGGAGCTCAATTTATTTCTCAAAGACGATTCTACATGTGTCGAGTGCAACGTAAAACAGCAACAGAATCTCGAAAAGGAGTGTGTTTACGATTTCCTTGTCAAACTTAATAGAAACCTTGACGAAGTCAGGGATCAGGTGTCGAGCAGAATCCCATTCCCAAACACTGAAAAAGCCTTCATTGAGGTTTGACAAGAAGAATGTCAGCAAAGAGTAATGTTGCCAAATGACGGACCACCAAGTCAAACAACTCCAAATGGATCAACACTTCTTTCCAAAAATATTCCACCAACCGGGCAAGCCAAAAACGAACCAAAGACTCCATGCAAAGGAGAAAGAATGTGGTACGATCACTATAATCACCACGGCCATACTAGAGAAATATGCTAGAAAATTCACAATAAACCATCCAATCAAGCACCTCAAAGACAAGCAGAAGGAAGAGCCAATCAAACTAAATCAAGCAGTGACAAGGATGGAAATGCAAAAAAAAAAAAAAAAAATTGGGACTTCAATCCAATTTAGTAAAGAACAAGTGGAACATCTATATCGCCTTCTCAATCAACCCTCATCCACCTCATCTCTATTCTCAAGCAGGTTCAAATCTAGGGTCATGCTCAGTCACTCAATCCGATAACCATCACTCAGCCTTGAAATCTTCAATTTATTCTGAGGAACCTTGGATCATTGATTCAAGCACTTCCAATCATATGACAGGTGGTTATGATCTCTTTCATTCTTATGTTCCTTGCTCTAGTAACACCACTGTTAAAATTGTAGACGGGTCCTCGTCTTCTGTTGCAAGAGTAGGAACAATTAAAATCTCTAAGGATCTTAACCTTAAAATTGTGCTTCATGTTCCCTCATAAAAATGCAATTTGACATCTATTAGCAAAATTACTCATGACAATTATTGTGTTGCTAAATTATGTCTTCATCATGTCAATTTCAGGAGCGATCATCGAGGAGGACAATTGGTAGTGCTAGGGTTCATGATGAACCTTATTTCTTTGATGATGAAAATCAAGAGAGTCGACAAGGTCTTGTGTCTGACGTTGCATCTGTTTCAATTTCTAGTACTAAGGAAATAATATTGTGGCACCATAGACTTGGCCACCTTAATTTTTCATCTTTGAAACGTTTGTTACCTTCATTATTTGATAATAAAGCTTCGATTTCTTTTCAATGTGAGATATGTCAGCTTGCTAAACATATCCAAGTGTCATTTCATCCAAGACCATATACACCATCTACACCATTCTCATTGATACACAATGACATCTGGGGACTGTCCAAAGTCACAACCTCAAATGGTAAAAAATGGTTCATTACATTCACCAATGATCATACACGAATTACATGGGTTTATCTTCTCTAAGAAAAATCAAAGACATGCCAAGTGTTCAAAATTTTCAGAAATATGATTCAAACCCAATTTTTCCTGGAATTTTTTTTTCAATAGTCCTTTCGTAAGAAGATCAGCTAGTTGCTTATCAAAGGAAATATAGGCCATGCAAACGAGGCCATTCTCAAGTTTCTCTTTGATGAAATGTCTATCTACCTCCACATGCTTGGTTCTGTCATATTGAATTGGATTGTGAGTTATGTCAAAAGATGCTTTATTATCACAATAAGTATCATAGGATGGTTGTTAACTAGCTTCAACTCTTGCATTAAGGATTTGAGCCAGATTAGTTCACATTTTCCCAAAGCTAGAGACCAAAATTCTGTTTCAGTACTTGACCTTACCACAATCGATTGTTTCTTACTTCTCCATGTTACCAAGTTGCCTCCAAGGAATGTACAGTAGTCAGATGTAGACCTATGGTCCCTAATTGAACCTACCCAATCTGCATCAGTGTAGGCCTCAATTTCTAGCATGTCATTTTTTGAGAATAGAAGTCCCCTTCCTAGAGTCCCTTTCAGATACTTCAAAATTCTAAATATTGCATTCATATGATCTTCATTAGGGTTATGCATGAATTGACTGACAACTCCTACTACAAAGGCTATATTGGGCCTTGTCTGAGACAAATAGATTAATTTGCCAACCGTTTTTGATAGTTCTCCTTATTTACAGCCTTGTTCTCAATATTCATTCCCAATTTATGATTTGCATCGATTGGAGTGTCAATCACTTTGCATCCCAACATTCCTGTAATCCTTCAGCAAATCTAATGTATATTTTCTTTGTGATAGAAATAAAGCTATAGTATTTTTTATTTTATTTTTTATCAGAAACAAAAGATTTATTAATTGAAGTGAATAAAAAACATGAGAAGGATGAGAAATTTTTCCCATGAAATATAAACCTGATCAAAAGACCCAAAGAAACCTCCGCTTTACAAGGACTATACAAAAGAAACAAAAAAAAAGCCCTATACAAGTATAACATCTCCTTACGCTCATCTAGGGACCTCACCAAGTAGGCCTAACCTTGGGGTGTACATACCGAAAGCCAATTAAGCTAAATTACACTCAATGGAAATGGTTTTAAAATGCTAGTATAGTGGGCCCAAAAAGAAACATGGAAATGAAGTAAGTCCCACATCATCTCAAGCGTCTTCCAAGTATCCCCAAAAATCTTAGCATTCCTCCCTCTCCACACAACCCACAACAAAGTGAGACAAGCAATCTTCCAACAAGTTTTGCCTCTAGTAGTGTTCCCAAAACACTTAAAGGAGATAACCATCATATCACAAATACTGTATGGCTGAACCCACACCATCCCAGCTTGTGGGAATATCTTGTGTCATAACCCTAAAGTAATCGGACAATGTAGGAAAAGATGATCAACCGTCTCTCCACTCCTCCTGCAAAGGGTGCACAAATCAGGGCTAAGGGCTTTGAATGGCCTTCTCAACTGTAGTATGTCATTGGCATTTACTTCTTATAGCCATAGTATGATTGACATGAAAAATCACTAAGACATGAGCTATTCCCCTATAAATGGGAGACAAAAAAAAGAAAAAAAGAAAAGAAAAGAAAAGAAAGCGTTCCATATTTTTCTTACCTAGATGGAAAGAATGCTAAAATAAGATTCATGAAGACAACCTATAATTGTTGACATGAAGCTTCAAGTTGAAATCAATTCTCATTGTACCGATGACAAGATGTTTTTTTAGGGTAGAATAAAAGAGTCAATAAACCATATGTTGATTTGTAATTCCCTTTTGAGTCTCATTGCTCATCCACCATTTTCTTCTAGTCAAGGGAAACAGCAAGAAATTTATTCTACTCAATTGGTAAGCATATACTTCGAGTATTCAAGTCATTCACATGAGGGTGCACTTATTTTCCTTTATATTGTTAGAGTAATCCTAACTTGATTAGAAAGCATAAAAGAAAATCCATGAATATACCCATTGATGAGGAGCACCACTCTGTTTCCTCGAGTGATCGGAACATAGTTAGTTTCCTACAAATATAAAAAGAAATGAGAAAAACAATAGAATATCAAATCAGGTGTAAAGTTAAATATAAAAGATATTATAAGTTTTTTGTAACAATACAAGAGATATAACATAAAAGAAAATAAAAGAAATTAAGTTTAATCCTATTAAAGGGATAAAGAAATAGACTAGCTAAAAAGCATTCATATAAGAGCAGCAAAAAGCAAAGCAAACTACTCATAGAATGGAATTATTTTCTTGTTAAATTGCAATACTTTTAACCCACAAAATTAGCTGCCTAGTAACTTCATATTCAAGAAGAGATGACACATGGAGCTTGCAAGGAAGAGAATAATAGTTTCATAATATGTGAGACTCATGATATTGCCATGACTTTGTAAGAGTTAATCAAGATCAGATTACCTACAAGGTACTACGAAAGCAAAAATAGAGCATGACCGTTGTCATTCATTCCCAAAAAAGTCTAGTTACATGTGCTTGGTCTTATTGAGACTACATTGAGGGGGTCTTATTTAGCTAGGTCTTTTTCCTTGTGAAGGATTCTCATCCTTCCTAGCACCCTTATTTTTGTTTCATTAATAATATTTCTCAGTTTCTAATAGCAAAAGTTCATTAATAAATATTTCTTAGTTTTTCATCATTTTAAAATTTTATAAAATAAAATAAAATAAAAAATAAAATAAAAAGGTATTAATCCTGAGGCTATCTAGGTGATACTTGATTCATCTAATAATACCAAGTTGGATGTCCAAAGAGAAAGTTTCATGTCAATGAGCTGTCATTCCAGTGAATAATTTAAAGCATAAATGCAATTTTTAGTCATCTCCATAAGAAACTTCTTTTATATTATTTAAAGCAAAACAGATTAAAGAATAAGAAAAACAAGGAACATCGAATTAAGGTGTCAAATGAAATAATATCAAAAACGTCGATGAATCAGTTAAGAATCCTCATAGGATATGGAAGCCAAAGGCTTTTTGGTTCCTTGATTTTAGGACAGATATTTTAGGAAAGTTAGTTTTTTCTTTTAATAGTTATATATAGACACCTATAAGACTATACAGATTCATTATTCGAAATATAATCAATCATACATTCAACTTCATGGTATCAAAGCTTTTGTCTCTTTCATTCTTTAGTTATTTCACAGTTTCAACTATTGGCAACAAAGAACCATTTTCATCTCTTTTTTCATACCATTCTATGCGGTTACAAATTTAGCCTTTACTCAACACACCATGTTTCAAATATCTGAGGTAAACAACCAAGTTGTTGCTTCTCAACAGGTTACAGTCGAGTATTAGAATCTTCAAGCATCTTATCAATTGAATAGAAAGAATTATCTCCTTTGGTTAGAACTTGTTTCAACTTTCTTGAAAGGTAAAGGAAAGCTAAATCATCTAATTGGACCAAAGCCTATTCGTGATGATTCCAAATTTGATGTTTGGGATGAACAATATTTGATGATTATCCTAGCTCTAAAGTTCTATGCAACCTGAGATCAGTGGCACTTGTAAACTCCTAACCACAGCAAAGGAAATCTAGGAAGCAATGCGACAAATGTACTCCAAGGTCAAAGATGTTGCCTAAATCAATGAAATCAAGACAAAAATCACAACCACCAAACAAGGAATCATGTTTGTCATAGAGTATTATAATACAATGAAGGCGCTATGAGTTGGACCATTTCTAAAAATTTAAAATGAAGTATAGTGAAGATGCTACTATGTTACAGAATCATGCAAAAAAAAAAAAAAAAAGAGAGAGAATCTTTGAATTCCTGGCTAGTCTCAGTAACAAAGACTAAAGAAGGACATCAGACAATAATGTTTGATAATCAATCCATCAAAGGCTCAACACTTGTTACAGCCAAACCGAACAATGGAGTGCTAGTTATGAATTAAGGGTTGCAGAATAACAACAGCAAACTTTCTACAATCCGTGAAAATAGAAGCTAGCAAATCAACTATTAATAAAGATGGTTTGGGGTAGAACTACAATAAAAAGCCTAGGCACACCAAGGAGAACTATTGGAAGCTTCATGGAAAACTTCAGTCAGTAAGTGAAAACAATGACAATCAAGGAGCACAAACTGGAAAGCGAGGAAGACAAGCATGTGTTGATCATTCTGAAGAAGTTTTCCAAGAGAATGCAACCAACAATACTGAAATTGGAGAGTTCAATAAAAAGAAAATTGAGTAACTTAGAAATCTCCTCTAATCACTAGAAAACCCAAATGGTTTGTGCTCTTTACACTCAAGTAATTACTTTCATTCTCATGCTCTTACCATCACAAAAGACTGTTTCTCAAACTCCAAGATCAATGAGTCAGGCATTACTGAACATATTGTAGAAGAGAGCTGGAAAGAATGCAAGGTAAAAATTCTTTTCCTTAATCTTTTGCCTGTACAAAGACTCATATATATACAAAAAATCCTAGCACCTAAATAGAAAACTTTCCTAACTTAATTACAAAAAATCCCTTTGATCACAAGATTACCTAATTCTCTCTACAAAATCACGACTTTCCTAATTTAATTCTTCCACACATATGACAAATTATGCACATTTTTTCTCTACATACAGTTCATATCCTGGAAATAAAAATATTAACATAGTTTATGGTACTTTAGCAATAGTAATTGGTCACCATCTTTATCCTTGAAGTCAATATTCATGTGCCAAAACTATTTGTTAATCTTTTATTAATCTATCAAATGAACAAAGATTTAAATTGCAAGGTAACATTTTTCCTTTCTCATTCTGATAATAAGAGGGAATACTTTGAGGCTTGGCTCATGTGATAAAAGGGTTGGGAAGGGTTGGTGGAAGGTTCCAAGTTCAAGCCCCATGATGACAAAAAAATTTACCTGTCAAAAAACAATAATGAGAGGGGATACTTGAATCCAATTTTAGCACCATTTTTCCAAGAAACATGCATCATTTCATCAATGTTCTTGTAATGATTCTTCACAAAAACAAAAAATAAAAATAAAATAAAATAATAAAAAAAGGGTTTGCAAAGAGAAAAAATAGGCATCTTCAGAAGTTATAACAACCCTAATATTTCAAAAATGTGCTTGAGTTTTACTAGGGGGAAGTAGTTTTAAAGGTTGAGCACCTAACCAAAATGCTTTTAGAGTCTCAAATCATCAATCTCCAAAGATTGATTTCTCAAAGTTTTTCCTTGATGTTAATGGTTTTTGCTAACTCCCTTCTAAAGTGTTTGGTTGTTTCCCCTATGTTCATATCCATTCTTAAAAGAAGAACAAATTATAGGATATTCTGAAACAAAAAAAGGGTTACAAACGCAACACCCATCTTCCAAAAAGTTCTTCACAACCATGGGTGTCATTTTGTGGAAAACCAATCATTCTATCCCAAGACTTACCTTCAGAGGGGAGCCTTTAGTGGAAAATAAGCCATCTTTTTTCTTATCTTGAACAATCTATGTCTCCCTTGATCCCACCTACTGCATCTCTGAATTTACAGATGAAAGGTGAGAGACATGGGCCTGTTTCGGAACATTTTCAAAAACATTTACCAAAAAATAATTTTGGATGATAGTTTTCAAAAGTAGTTCTTTGATGTTTCCTAAATCAAAAGGTTGTTTAAGAACTTGGAATGTTCTCAACCTGTTTTCTATGTTTTCAAATATTACTTAAAAATAATAAAAATCTACAATGATTTATTTTCAATCATTTCCCATATTTCTAGAATTATTTTTTGAAACAACCCCTAGAAAATAAATGAAAACAACTGAAAAAAAAAAATTAAAATCACTATTTTCAGAACAAGTTTTCAAAACATTGTTTCCTATCAAAAAATTACCAAACATTTTTTCAAGTCTGGAAAACAGCTTTCCCATTTTCATAATAGAAAACTGTTTTTAAACACAAATCTTAAACAGGCTTGTGGAGGCCCTAGTGTCGCCACATTGCAGGTCTATCAAAGAAGGAAACAACCATGACCAGAACAAAATAAAAATAGGTTGGAAAATGTTGATGATTCTCATGATGAACCTGATTTTGAGGATACCTAAGGGCTATTGCTACTAAAAAAGGAACACAAAAGCACACTCAACAACCTATTTCCATAGTCTCAACCAATAAATTGATATCTTCACACAAAGCATTCTTTCGTCACCTAAATCTCATCGAAATTTCGTAAACAATCCAAGAAACATGAAGAATCTAAATAATTGGAAGGAATAAAGAGAATAAATTTTTCCTTAATTTCAATTTGCACAAACCCACATTCTTAGCACCAAAAATAGGAACCTTCCTAACCTAATCACATCAGATACCCTTGATTATGGGATTGTCCTAATTCTCTCCTTAATTACAAAATTATACCATGGTTCAAAGTCGCGATCGCAATCATCGACTTAGAGGGCCCCGAGGCATATCGGTCTTGGTGTCTTGGCTCGGTATCAAACAATACACAAAATAAGATAAATAAATAATCATTGAGTCGTGTTTGTCCCAAGTATCAAACTGAGGATCTCCTCTCTTTGGTCCAATTCCTAAGAAATGACTTAATTTCCTTTTTTCGTTCAGAAAGGTACAAACAAGTCGTGACCATTTTAAATAATTGTTCCCATTAAATTTGTAGGCGCTTGAATATTCTATAATTCTCCCATGGTGTGACTGGTTATAACTACCTCAGACTGAGTGGTTATAGTGGGAGTTTCTAATACGTCGTTAACATTTTTTATTTTTTTTTGTGGTTCAAATATAAAAACTCCAAAGGTTTTTGAAAGTTAAAGAACATGTTGAAGACAACACGTAGAGCTCAGAATTGTGTTAAAGCCCTAGCTAGTGGCAATCTAGGATAACGACAATCAAGGTAATTGCATCAGAGGTCCTAAGCTCTCAATCTCCTATTGTACCAATGGCGCAAGGACAAAGGTGGTTGTTGGTCTCCTGTTGCTTTGGTGATGAGTTCACGATCTGTGTTTGCAGCTTAGTGTGAGGCTAAGACAAGAGTGACTATACAAACCGTGTTTGCAGCAATGGCGCAATTCAAATGAGTAGGAAACCCTTAAAGGTCAATAATGAAGGTTGACAATGATCTTCGAACTTGATAATGAAGGCCAAAAACACTTCTCTTCTTGATTCCCAGATTTATGAGCCTAAAGCTTTGATACCATGAAGAATCTAAGGAATTGGAAGGAAGAAAGAGAATAAATTTTTCCTTAATTTCAATCTACACAGACTCACATATTTATACAATTATTCCTAGCACCAAAAATAGGAACCTTCCTAACCTAATTATATTAGATCCCCTTGATTACGAGATTGTCCTAATTCTCTCCTTAATTACAGAAATATATAGTTATAACTTCCCTAATTTAGCCAATTTGCCAACCTACATACAAATTACATTTTTCCGCAAAACATTTAGGAATGAGAATTAGAGAAAAGCCATAAGTAAGGAAATAAGATTGTAAGAGCACTTAAGAAGGGTCAAACATGGGAAAATGTATAACTTCTTAAAGGGACATATGCCAAATGGGTGTAAATGGGTATTTGGCATGAAATACAATGCACATGGGACTCTAGAGTGACACAAAGCTATATTAGTAGCTAAGACCTATGGAGTTGATTATCAAGAGACATTTGCCCCAAGGGCAAAGATGAATATTATGTGTATCTAGTTGTATTTGACTACCAATCTTGGTTAGTCCTAGTAGGAATTTGTTGTCAAAAATGCATTTTTGCATAGTAACTTGAAAGAGAGTCTATATGGAAGCTCCAACAAGATTTAATAAGAATTTCAATAACAACCATGTGTGCAGGCTAAAAAAAGGCTCCATATGCACTCAAGCAATCTCCTAGAGTATGGTTTTGGTAGATTCACTAATGCTATAGTGGGGGTGAAGTATCAAAAAAGTCAAGGAGATCATACTTTCTTTCTTAAGCACTCAACTTTAGGAATGGTTACTGCTCCAATTGTCTATGAAAATGACATAATTGTTACTAGAAATGATTTAGAGGAAATAGAATGGCTTAAAAAAATTCTAGCTGCAAAGTTGAAATAAAAGATCTTGGAAAACTGAAGCATTTCTTGCATATATATAAGTGGCTCACTCAAGGAGTGGTATTTTTATATCACAACAAAAATATGTTTCTGATCTGCTAAGGGAAACTAGGATGCTAGGATGTAAGTCGGTTGACACTCCTAGTGGATAGAATCACAAACTTGATGATGTTAAGGAGGAGGCAGTTGTAGACCGACATATGCATCAAAGGTTAGTTGGAAAGTCGATATACTTATCCCATACTAGACCGGGATATAGCCTATGCCTCGAGCATTATAAGTTGGTCTATGCATTCACCAAAACAAAGTCATCTTGGGGTAGACTATATGATCTCTGATACTTGAAATTCACTCTTGGAAAGGTATTCTGTTTGAAAGAAGTATAGAGTTGAGCTTGCAAGCATACACTAATATCAATGTGCTGGGGTCAAGATTGTACCAATTCATTTTTTTTTTTTTTCATAGGAAACGACAAAGGGATATATTGATAGAAAAAAAGAAGTACAAGAGAAGGATGAGAAATCCTCTCATCAAAGAAAACTAAACTACAAGAAAACAAAAACAAGAAAGTACATAGTAAAAACAAACAAACTCTTTAGATTAGACCAACCCTTTGGAATTACACACCGCTAACCAGTCAAGTTGTAACACATTAAGGGGAGTCCCCTTAAAAACCTTGGAACAGAAAGCCTAAAGAGAAGCAAGGAAATAAGTTTATTATATTACAAATTCATTATTTGAAATCCAATGGTTCATACAGTCAACTTAAACATACACACACACACACAAGTTTATTATATTACACTAGCTTCGAAGCATTCATACAGAAGAAGTAAAGGCAAACCAAACTGCTCAAAATTGAACTACTTTCTTGTTAAATTGCATGAACACAAATTTGCTGCCTAGTAGCTTCATATTCAAGAAGAGATGACAATGAGTTTGCAAGGAAGAGAAGAGTAGTTCCAAAAATGAGGCTTATGATGTTGCCATGACTTAGTGAGCATGAAAAAAAATTAGATTACTTACAAAGTAATGCTCAAAAAAAATAAAGCATGAACTAGTTGTTCATTCCTAAAAAAACACTATTCACCAAGAGATATTTGTTTGGGTGTAGTGGGACTATACTAAGGCCTTACTTTGCAGGAACTTTTCCTTGTGAACAATTTCTCATCCTTCCTAGTAGACATCTTTTTCTTTCATCAATAGTATTTCATAGTTACTGATTCTTGATGCCCAATTTCTCACTAGCACATGGAATGCTCAATCAATCCAACTTAAGTTGCTCCAAATTGATTCATCAAATTCTAATAAAATGAATTAAGGATTAATGTGATTACCTAACATCCTAAGGTCAAAGAAATTAGCACATCAAATTACTCAGAAATCTTGTGCTCAAAAAATCTTCAAGGACACACAAATGCTGTAAAACCCCTCAAAGGTTTGTCATTTCAAATTTAGCATGTGTGAGTCAACTTAGACTAACCTAGAACATTATTTTTGCAACACAATTTACTATTAAAAGCAGAAATCCTGACAAAAAGATGACCATCTTTAATTATCCAAACAATAAGGCAGAATATATGTCAGAACATACCGGTGATAAAATCTGCTTAAGAACATGAGAAACCACAACATCCACAGGCTGAAGGTCAGCAACAGCTGCCCCAGGTTCCCCATGCTGAAAAGAAATGCATTTTTAGCTAACTGGATATTCAAAAGTAGGATCAGAGTTAAATTAAGAGGTAAATAGAAGAACCAATTATTTAGTAAATAATGCCAACAAAAACAATGTAAAGTCGATAAAAAGCACCAGTTTATCAGTGGAGACTGCAAAAAACATAATAATAATCAATAATTCGCCACTACCAAAAACATAATAATAATCGATAATTAGCCACTAAGTAAAGTGCATAGCATCAAGAGTAGCCAACAAAAGTTGTAACTCAACAATTTGAAAATATAGAGTAAACTCCATGTCAAAGTCAATTCAAAATACATGCTAAGTAATTAATGCAAACTGCATTAATGATCAGAAATAATGAGAATAAGGGGACTTATTGAGATTAACTTACAATCCCAAGACCAAGTTCCATCTTTCCTGGACCCAGACGATCAGATGTGACCTGACCTGGCAGTGTGCATACAGTTAATGCAACACCCATCGTTCCAACCATTTCAGATGCATGTCTTGCTTCTGCAGCAACATCAGCAAGCGAAAGGCCAGCAGCAGCAGCAGCTCCAGCAACCTATTTTTTATAAATTATAAAAGGAAAAAATATTTGAGGAACTCATCGAAATTATGATTGACATATAAATGAATTGTTCTTTCTGAGAACAAAATATGCAGTTGAAATAGAAACTAATTTTAGTCACTTTGTCAAGCTAGCAATAAAAACAAGTGAATCTACAGCAGCACCTGAAGGAGAAAGAACAAGTATTATTTCAAAATGAAAAGCAATAACTAGATTGGGTTTCAGTCCCCTGTATCTAGTACATGTTAACCAAGGGCTTTCAAAAGCTTTTTACAATAGTTGGGAGACTTGGTATTCTCATTGCAAGAGTTTAGGTTAAGCATGTTTGGATGACACAAATTGATGTGGAACCAATGACGATGTTTTTCTTATGATGCATAATGAGTTTATGAGCTAATAGGTCTTTTTTTGTGTGCGTAAGTGTGTTCAAAGTGTTTTAAATTGATGTAGAAAGTTTTAAGTATTCATAAGATAGGAAAGGAGAAAACAGTATTAACAAATTGACTTTCTGAAATTCTCATACTATGCAACTATAACCTTAATTATCATCACCCAACCATGAAGGAAGGTAAAGGGTGGTTTGCAGTGGAGTCAAAATCCTTGGAGATTTATGTTGAGTTGGTGAAAGGGAAGTTTGTTGGTCTGGTATGGGAAAGGAGTCAAGACTTTTAAAGATGGATTAGATTTGGAGAAAGAAGCTTGGTAGCCCTGCTTGTAGGGGTGGAGGATTGCTGCCTAAAAGGTTGCAGGGAAGCCTTTCAAGGAATGGAAGAATGGGGAGACGAGTTATAGGTCGGAGCTTCAGAGTAATGGTGCAGGTCACTTTATTTTGTGTTCCATTTGCTTTGTGGAATCTAAGAGGTTTACCTTGGTCTTCCATGAAGGGAAAGGGGCACCTGGGAGGTTAGATTACATTGGTGAGGAAGTTAAGAAACTTTGGTGTTGCCCCTTCCTCAAGTGCCTCTACTGCCCCTCTTGTGACCTTCCCATCCTCAATGGGTAAAGCATTGGCTTTGAAGAAGGAAAAATCATTTGTTGACACTGTCAGAGTTCACCAGGTGGCAATCGATGATACTCATCTGGCAGTCGGAGAGGTGGTGTAGATTGAGGTAAGGAAAGGGGAAGTAATGGGCTTTTCTGAGGACATTCATCACTGCATAGTGGGTCGGTGGGGGGAGCTTTGACTTTGTCCTAGGCTCATCCTCACTGAAAAGGTGGGTGGGTGGTGGATAGTAGTAACATCAAATTTGTGTTTATAAGATATACCCATGTGACCCTTGTGCAATCATCAATAAAAGACAAACCATTTTGCCCCAGAAATAGTTTGAATTTGAGTAAGCCCCCAAACCTCAGCATGGATTAGATTGAATAGAATGGAACTTTAATTAGTCCTTGAAGGGAGTGACACACAGTGGTGTTTAGCAAATTCACACACAACACAATGAAAACCTTGAATATCTAGTTTTCCCAACATAAGAGGAAACATCCTTTTTAACAAATAAAAAGATGGATGACCAAAACAAAAATGGGATAACCAAACTCAAGTCTTATTGGTAATTGTCAAATATAGTTAGGAAAGTTAAGATTTTTATGCCTTTTTGTTCAATAAAATCCAACTAACAAAATTGGATTAGTTATAATATTTTTTCTTTTTGTTATCTCCCACAAGTTAGGATCTTGTGGTGCTATGAGTCTAATTTATTTGTTGTTGTGTATTATGATTTATTATTACAAAGAAATCGTATTATCTTCTAAAAATCTTTATGATATCAGAGCTATGGCTCTTAGATCAATCTTTCAATGGTTAAAATGGCGATGACCAAAATCAATAGGACATCAACAGAATTTGAGGCTACATCTGAAGCCACCCAAACAACCAATGGCGTGGACCATTCATCTGCAAATTCCTCTCCGCAGATAACCATTCATGAATTGAATGGTAAGAATTACTTGAAACGGTCGCAATATATATATATATATATATTGTTGAATATAATGTATTTATAGTGTACAATCTTTCTTTCCTTTCTTAATATAGGTCACATATATGGTAGTTAGTTCAACCTAGCCTTGTATATATATTTCTCTATTGTAAGAAGTTAAACATATGAATGAGAATTAAGGTTTTCTCTCTCTCTCTTTCAACATGGTATCAGAGCCAAGGGAGAAAACTTTATTCTTTCTGGTTTACCCGTGTAATTAATTCCGAGAATCCGTCCAGTGATCGTGTTTCATTTTGGTCACCTTTTCCATCTCCCAAAGCTTTCCGATCAGCCATATCGTGGTCAAAAAACCCTCATCACCGTCAACATTTTTCCGGTGATATTTTCCAGCGACTTTTCCCCAGTGATATTTTCCGACACCGACCACATCATCCGGAGCGCAAAGAGGAGATTTGCAACTTTTCTCAAAGCACCGGAGCCAAACACCGATCCATGCGCCTCCACGCACCGTTATTCTCCAACGGCCTGAATCCCACGTGCCAACGCGTGAGGGCGCATGGCCCACTTTCCGGTGTCGAGCTTCTACCAGCAGGCTCGTCCGATGCCGTCTTGCACTTCTAGGCCTCCGTCAGTCCTCTCCGAACCCTGCTTTTCCATTTTTTTTGGCATTTCAGCCTCCTCCGACAACAGCTCCCTTCCTTGGCCGAGACCTGTGTGTGCCTTGGAAAGGCCTCTTCTTCATCTCCAGTCACTTTTCTCCTTTGTTTGGGTCCCGACATTGGATGATGTGTTCGCTCGTCTCTTACACCTCTCCTCTACTCAGACCTTGTCGACTGATGGTCCTTCAAATTCATCTGTGTTAGTCTCTTAGACTAACTCTCGAGGAGGACGTAGTGGCAATCAGGGTCAAGGACAACGTCCTCAGTGCACCTATTGTAATAAGCTTGGTCACACTCGAGATCGTTGCTATCAATTACATGGACGGCCTCCTCGCACTGCCCACATTGCTTAGTCATCTGATCCTCTGCTATCTCGACCTGACTCCGCTGCGAGCTCCACATCTCAAAGTATCACCCTTACTGGTAGTGATTATGATGCCTATCTCCGATATCAAGCAGCCACATCAACTTTTGTTGCTTCTGTTGCCCGTACCGGTAATGCCTCTGTCTGCTTTACTCAATCTCCTTCTCTTGGCCCGTGGATTCTAGATTATGGAGCATTTGATCATATCTTTGGTAATAAACACCTTTTCTCCTCTATTACTACTACCTCTACCTTACCTACTGTTACTTTAGCTAATGGTTCCCAAACTATGGCTAAAGGTATTGGTTTGGCTCATCCTCTCCCTTCCCTACCTCTCCATTCTGTTCTTTATGCCCCTGAGTGTCCTTTTAATCTTATTTCCATCAGCAAAATAACTCGCACTCTTAACTATTCTATCACTTTTTCTGATAAATCTATGATCTTACAAGACCGAAGTACAGGGAAGACGATTGGTATAGGGCGTGAGTCTCAAGGCCTCTATCACCTCACATCACCTTCATCTCCTGCAGTTTGCATTTCCACCGATGCTCCTCTTCTCATTCACAGTCGTCTGGGTCATCCTAGTCTCTCCAAGTTCCAGAAGATGGTTCCTCGTTTTTCCACTTTGTCGTCGCTTGCGTGTGAGTCCTGTCAGCTTAGGAAACATACTTGTGTCTCGTTCCCAAAGCGTTTGAATAATCAGGCAAAGTCTCCTTTTGAACTTGTCCACACTGATGTTTGGGGTCCGTGTCGGACCGCGTCTATTTTAGGATTTCAGTATTTTGTCACTTTCATTGATGACTATTCAAGATGTACTTAGTTATTTTTAATTGAAAATCAAGCTGAGTTATTCCCCATTTTCCAGAAATTTTATGCTAAAATCCAAACACAATTCAATGTTTCTATTCGATTGTTACGTATTGACAATGCTCGGGAATATTTTTCTACACCCTTTACTTCTTTTATGTCCCAACATGGGATCCTCCATCAGTCATCTTGTGCTCATACTCCTCAACAAAATGGGGTTGCTGAACGTAAAAATCGACATCTTGTTGAGACAGCTCGTACCCTCCTTCTCCATAGTCATGTTCCTTTTTGTTTTTGGGGGGATGCTGTTCTTACCGCCTGTTACTTGATTAATCGTAGGCCCTCATCTATATTACATAACCAAATCCCTCATTCCCTCATTTTTCCTACCCAACCTCTTTATTTCCTTCCTCCTCATGTCTTTGGTTGTACTTGTTTTGTTCATACTCTCACACTTGGATAGGACAAGCTCTCCGCCAAGGCTACGAAATGCATCTTCTTAGGATACTCTCGACTTCAGAAGGGCTATTGTTGTTATTCCCCCAACACTCATCGTTATTTTCTCTTTGTTGATGTCACCATCTTTGAGGACTCTCCATTCTTCTCATCCTCTGAATCTCTTCCCATTTCTGAAGTATTACCACTTCCCTATATACCCCCCTCCCCCCTTCAGATGCGCTCTCTCGTCCTCTTCAGGTTTATCATCGTCGACATTGTGCTGTTGCTCCTCCTCTCTCTTTAGCTAAGGTACCTGATGACTCACATCCTATCCCACCGATTTCCCCTACCCCGGCCTTATCATCTACTGACCATTTGCCTATTACTCTTCAGAAAGGTAATCGATATACTCATAATCCTCATCCTATTTATAATTTTTTGAGCTACCATCGATTATCTTCATCCTATTCTGCCTTTGTCTCTACTTTATCCTTTGTTTCTCTTCCTAAGAGCACTAGTGAGGCACTTTCTCATCCTGGGTGGCGACAAGCAATGGTTGATGAAATGGTTGCTCTGCACTCCAATGGCACATGGGATCTTATTTCTTTACCTCCTAGTAAATCTACAGTTGAATGTCGTTGGGTCTACACTATTAAAGTTGGTCCTGATGGTCAGGTTGATCGCCTTAAAGCACGCTTGGTTACTAAAGGTTATACTCAAATTTATGGTTGTGACTATGGTGACACCTTCTCTCCTGTTGCCAAGATTGCTTCTGTTTGCTTATTTCTCTCTATGGCCATATGTGTCATTGGCCACTTTATCAGTTGAATATTAAGAATGCTTTCCTTCATGGTGAACTTCTCGAGGAAGTGTACATGGAGCAACCACCTGGTTTTGTTGCTCAGGGGGAGTCTGGTTTAGTGTGCAAGTTACGCCGCTCTCTATATGGCTTGAAACAACCTCCTTGGGCATGGTTTGGGCATTTTAGTTCAGTTGTTCAAAAGTTTGGAATGCTTCAAAGTGAAGCAGATCATTCAATTTTCTATCATCATAACTCTTCGAGCCAGTGCATCTATTTGGTAGTTTATGTGGATGACATTGTCATTACAGGCAGTGATCAGGAGGGTATCCAAAGACTAAAGCAACACCTTTTGAACCACTTTCAAACCAAAGATTTGGGCAAACTCAAGTACTTTCTGGGACTTGAAATAGCTCAATCCAGTTTAGGTGTGGTTATGTCACAAAGGAAGTATGTCTTAGACATCTTGGAAGAAATAGGTATGTTAGAATGTAAACCTGTTGACACTCCTATGGATCCAAATGTCAAACTTGTACCAGGACAGGAGGAGCCTCTAAGAGATCCTGGGAGATATCGATGACTTGTAGGTAAACTGAACTACCTCACCATCACTCGGCCAAACATCTTTTTTCCTGTGAGTGTGGTTAGTCAATTTCTACAGTCACCATGTGACAACCATTGGGATGCCATGATCCGCATTCTTCGATATATTAAAGAAACACCAAGCCAAGATATGTTGTATGAAGACAGGGGTCATACCCAAATTGTTGGTTACACAGATGCAGACTGGGCTGGTTCACCCTCAGATAGGCGTTCCACCTCAAGGTATTGTGTTTTTATTGGAGGTAACTTAATATCCTGGAAGAGTAAGAAACAACATGTAGTGGCCAGATCAAGCGCCAAAGCTGAGTATCGAGCTATGGCTTTGGCAACATGTGAACTTATATGGTTGAGGCAACTCCTTCAGGAATTGAGATTTGGAAAGGATGAACAAATAAAGCTAGTCTGTGACAATCAGGCCGCATTACATATTGCATCCAATCCAGTCTTCCATGAAAGGACCAAGCATATTGAAGTTGACTGTCACTTCATTAGAGAGAAGATCGCATCAAGGTGTGTTGCTACAAGTTTTGTTAATTCAAATGATCAACTAGCAGACATCTTCACTAAATCTCTCAGAGGTCCTAGGATTAAATACATTTGTAACAAGCTTGCTGCATATGACATATATGCTTCAGCTTGAGGGGGAGTGTTGAATATAATGTATTTATAGTATACAATCTTTCTTTCCTTTCTTAATATAGGTCACATATATGGTAGTTAGTTCAACCTAGCCTTGTATATATATTTCTCTATTGTATTCTCTCTCTCTCTTTCAACATATATATATATATATATATTGTCATTTATGATACCCTGAATTTATCCGATACTAGTTGTTGCGGGGCGGTTAGCAACCCAAGGTTTGGGTCCCCATGGAGAGTCCTAAGGGCTTAACCATGGAAGCCTCCTTGTTATCAAAAATAATAATAAATAATAAATAATAAATATAAATGTAAATATAATATATGTATTAGGATATCTGACAAGTGAAGCGATGAAGCCTGTAGAAAGGGACCTAAATTTTAGAACTTGGAGATCAAAAAACTCTTTAGTGATGGCATGGCTTCTCAACTCTATGGAGTCGTCTATTGCTAAGCCCAATATGTTCATGCCTATAACAAAAGCCATATGGGATTCTATATGGGAGAGTTACTCTGATTTGGAGAATTCCTCCCAAATTTTTGAATTGAAACAAGGAGATCATGAGGTTATTGTCTACTACAACTAGATGGTAACTTTGTGGCAATAATTGGACCACTGCTACGATGATGTCTAGGAGAATCCCAATGATTATGCAAGGCATATGAAGCATGAAGAAAACAATCGGGTTTATGTGTTTCTCACAGGTGTAAACGGCTGCTTGGAAGAGGTGAAAGGATGGATTCTTGATCAAAAGCCTCTCCCATCAATCCATGAGGTTTTCTCATCAGTGAGGCAGGAAGAATGCAGGAAGAGAATTATGCTTAGCAGTCCTGAACCAAGTCTCAAAACAGAACCTAGAAGCTCAGCCCTTGTTTCACAAGGCCCTTAATCGAAAGGAGACAAGAGAAAAAAGCCTTGGTGTGATCACTGCAAGAAACCATCGCATACCAAGGAAACTTCCCGGAAAATTCATGGGTAGCTATAGCAACTAAAAAAGCGACCTAATAGCCGAGCTCTTCAAACCATGGCTGAAACTTACCTTTCAGACATAATCGTGGAAAGCCCCCAAATCAATACTCACAAGATTTTGAGGAAAGAAGATCAACATACCCAATAGCCAACCATGTATCAACTTGGAGATTATCAAAACCTCTCAAGGCGTTTGTACACAACTTGTCTTCATGCAATGTTCCCAACAGAATACAAAAAGCCTTAACAAATCTGAAGTGGGCTCAAGTGATAAAAGAAGAAATGGAAGCGCTATAAAAAATAAGACAAGGAAATTGCTTCAGCTTATCAATCTCCTCCTTGTTGAAAATTTCTCTTGTAATAGTATTTTCTAGCTGTTTCGCTTCTATATCAGCAACATAACTCTGGGATTTGTAACCTGAATTTCCTCTTCTGCTGCCATTATTTTTTCCAAAGAAATTTGAAGGCTTGCCATGTAGCTTCCAACAGTTTTCATTGGAGGGACGATTCTTGTGGCAATAGTTGCACCAAAGTGAGTCCTTATTGTCAAAGGACAGCTTTGCTGTCCACACTTCTTTCCTTATTATAGCCCACAATTATTTCCTTATTTCTCCATTTATTATTCTGTACAGTTAGCATACATTATTTGACATATTATAGTTTACATGTATAGGGCTAGAATCATGCGGGGATTTATTTGCTTTTATTTGCTTTCCATGTATAGCATCCTTGTAAAGTCTATATAATATACAAAACTCAAGGCCAAAGTATTTGACCATTCACACAATATTTTGACACTTTTCACTTGGTTTTCGGTCTTCCTTCTTTCCTGAATTCATAGCATTAGCAGTAACAATAGTGGTAGTCATGACTCCTTCATTAACATTTGACTAAGAGAAAGACAATGCAGAACCATCCACAAAATTAAAATTTTCCACCATTACATTTCTAGCCGAGGATATCTCTATTCACAAAAAAGAATCATTCACCTAAACTAATAAGGAAAAAATTAATTCAAAAATATTTCCCAATTGAAAAGTCTTCATACAGGTTCTGCATATTTTCCAACAGGAACGCCTCCTTTTTTCCATTTGATGAAAAGAAATCGAAAGATGTAACTCTTTGAGTTTAGCCAAATCATTTTATCCTCAATATCTCTATTACTTGTCTGAACTTGCAACCTCATAAATAAAGCCTCCACCTCATCTAAGAAGCCTTCAAAAAACCCCTCCTCCTTCGCTCTAATAAGGATACGAGAGAAGGCCTCCATTGCCAAGATAAACAGATAAGGGGACATAGGATCACCTTGTCTCAAACCTCTAGAACTTTGGAAGAACCCAAACAGGGATCCATTGACCAAAATAGAGGAACGAACTGTGAAAATACACCATCTGATCCAACCAATCCCCTTGAAGCCAAACCCCATTTTTTCCAATAATGCTAAGACAAAGTTCCAATTTACATGATCATTGGCCTTTTTGATATCAAGCTTACAAATAACCTCTTTCAACTTGCCTTTAATTCTAGAATCAATGGCCTCATTTTCAATCAAAAATGCATCCAATATTTGTCTCCCCACCACAAAAGCATGTTGAAAGTTTGAAACAAACTTACCCACCACTTTTTTAAGTCTATTGGCTAAGACCTTTGCTAGGAGCTTGTAAAGGCCTCCTACCAAGCTAATTGGTCTAAAATCCTTTAAGTCATATGCACCCCCTTTCTTAGGAACCAAGACTATAAATATGGTATTTAAACTCCTCTCAAAAGACCCTACGTCATGGAATTCTGCAAAAAACCCCATCACCTCCCTTTTCACAAAATCCCAACAAAACTTCCAAAAGGCCATGATAAAACCATCCATGCCAAGTGCTTTATCCCCACATAGATCAAATAAACCAACGAGGACCTCCTCCTCGGAGAAAGGGGTCTCCAAGCCTTCAGCATCATCACTTGGCAGAGAATCAAAAGTCGGGATCCCAATAGTCAGTCTCCATTCCCCCGACTCAGAAAGGATCGTGCAAAAAGCGCTAGCCACCCCCTCTTTAATCCCATCTTCCTCAGTTAACAGTTCATCGTTCACCCTAATCTTAGCCATAAAATTTCTCCTTCGCCGAGCATTGGTCATTTTGTGGAAAAAATTAGTGTTTTTATCACCCTCTTTTAGCCAAAGCTCTCTTGATTTTTGTCTCCAAGAGATCTGCTTCAGATCTGCCCACATTCTCACCTCCCTTTCCTCTTCAATGAGAAGCCCTTCCCTTTCTTTTCCATCCCACTGTCCCAATTGAGACAAAGCAATTAGCTTCTGAGTAGAGGCATTCACAAAAACCTCCTTATTCCAAACTTTAAGATCCTGCCTTAAAGCTTTTAACTTAACGGCTAAAATATGACTAAAGGAGCCCTGAGCACTGTCGCCCTCCCTCCCACCAATTTCTTATCAGCTCTTTGAATCCATCAACTTTTTTTTTTTTTTTATCAGACTTCGAATCCATCAACTTTCAACCACATCTTTTCAAATCTGAAAAGAGTTTTCCTTGTCCTTATCCCCACTCCATCAAGCAAGATTGGCACATGATCTAAGACTGGTTTTGGTAGAATGCTTTGGAACAAGTCATTAAAATGATCCTCCCGATCATTAGAAACCAAAAAATGGTCCAACCTGGAAGCCAACCTATTATTTAAACCACCACACCAAGTAAAAGAACCACCAGATAAAAGGAGGTCTTTTTGCTCCAGATCTTCAATAACCTCTTGGAAGCGGTTAACCTCTTAGAAGCACCTCATAGAACCCAAACTTCTAAAGCAATTCCTCCTTTCCCCCAAGAATCTCACAACATTGAAATCCTCTCCCATGCACCAAGGGTCATTCTAGAGACCTCTAATAGCACTCAACTCATTCTAGAACCACTCCCTCTCCTCATTTAAAACTGGACCATAAACGCCTGTAAACATCCAAACAAAATTATCCTCACAGTTCTTCAAATGACATGAAACTAAAAAGGCCCCAACCTCCATCTCAATGAGTTGTAGTACCTTGTTATCCCAAAAAACCAAAATCCCCTAGCTTGACCCCTAGAATCCACTGCCCCCCATTATAGATGCCTAGCCATACCCAAGCTTCTGACCAAAGACACAGACATCTAGTTTACCTTCATTTCTTGAAGGCAAACAAGATCAGCCGAATGCGTACGAATCATAAACTTAATGATTCTATGCTTATCCCTCTAACGTTCCACAATAGAATGCAAAGCTTCATTAACAAAGTATTCCAGCATTCAAAGCTCCCTCTCAAACTTCAAGCCAACTGAGAGGCTTTTCTTTAACCCCTACCTCATAGCCTTCCCTTTCTTACAAAGCTCCAAGCTTCTTAAAAGCACCAAGATTTCCTCCTCAAAACAATCAACTGGTAGCCCCACAAATTTGCTAAAAGAGGTTAGCATATTGAAACCATCTTCTAACATAATGGATCTCCTTGTCTACCCCTCTAGGGTAAGACCATTGACCTGCATAGGCCTTGCTTCCTCCCCTTCCTTAGCGTCAACATCAAGGTTCATGCCACTCACCAAGAAATCCACCTTAGAACCATCCTTCAAAATCATCTTGAGCAGACCTCCCCTCACTTCCTCTTCACCTATGAAAGGCTCACTGACATGCTTCTCCAAATCCCTCCAGCAAATCAACCCCTCAAAGCGTCTTCCATCCCAATCCGAACCCAGTAGGAGAGAAGTAGAAGAAGTCCTGCACCCCACCAACGAAGAAGTGTTAGATATCGTACCTTGGAACCGAGCCGCTTCCGCCTCCAATGCTTCGTCCACTAGAGGATGCGTAACCCCTATTCTGCACCAATGAAGACTCAAATCTCCCAGCAACCCAAGAGTTGAGAGACAAACCATTAGACTTAGGGCACCAAACTCCCTCATCAAAAGGGAAGGTGTCCAACGAGGCCTTAAAACCTCCCTCCTCTAGGCCCAAAGAAGAGGAGCCCACAACTTCCACTTAGATCACAAGGGGGTTTAAACATTGGGCCTTTTCGCCAGCCACAGCCAAACATCTTTAAAACCATTAGAAGACCCTTCTATTGTAGTTTCCACCCCACTTCCCTAACTAGGCTACCAGAGGGCCCTATACCCTCCTTTAAAGCTGCCCAACTGCTGAAAGAGATTTGTTCTCTTCCGCCTCAAACCCATCAGTCTCCTGAGCCACGAATTGCAGCTTTTCTGCAGAGAAGACTGTTGAGTCCGTACCATCAACAGCTTCCAGCCTGTCACCACTCGCCATCTCTCCCCTCTTTGACCTTAGCTTCAAAGCTAAAGACTCCACTCTCCTAGGGACACATGGAGCCCCCATCATCTTCTCCCTTGCCTCCAACCAATCCTTACTGGAAGCCACCTGAGAAATCCAAGAGAGTTCCCACCAGAAATGGACTAAGAAACACAGCTTCCCTACCAGAACCTGCAAACTTTCTCACCATAGTTCTCCCATTAGTCTTGACTAAGACCCTTGCCCACTGCAAATTCTGCCCCCCTGCAGTCTCCTCATCTACTCCTTAAAAACCCCCACAGGCATCACCCACCTGTTTAAAGAACGCTTTGTCCCAAGGAAAAGCAGGAGACCCACTAATCTCACCCAAGCACTTCTAGCTTGAACGCCTTCCTTGAAGAGGCCTGTCTCTGGGCTCCACCTATCAAGCATCAGAACTTTTCCATTGAAGACACGCACTCCTTCAAGCAAGACCCTTTCCACTTCCCCTGCCAGCTCAAAATCAAATAAGATCAAAGAACCGCCCAACAAGGACAGCTTTAAGTTCCCTTTTAAACTCCACTGAAACCTCACCCATTCTTTTAATGGAGGTAAGAGTGGGGCATCGTTACTAAAATCACCCCAACGCCCCACCAAGCACCAGTTGAGGGACTGCAATTTGTTAAAAGAGTTAATACCCCCAAATTGCAGCCAAATGATATCACTCATCCCCCTCCGAGGCACACCCATCGCTTCCGCCAAAGGCAACAAGTCCTTCAACCCCATAGCCGCTTTCCTCTGCATGGAGGTATCCCCAGCCAAAAGAACTTCAGCAACTTCATGAGGAAGCACCACCCCACAACTTCTCAGCTTCTGAGCAAACACTGCCCACCCTCCTGGCAGTCCCTTACCTTTAGGAAAAATCAAAACAAACCTCTTACCTTCCACAGAAAAAATTGAGCACAAGAGAAACCTTCCTACCTCATTAATTCGAAGTTGGAGCCTGTAGCTCCTCCCTCCCTCTAACCAAGACTTGCTGAACACCTTCAAGTTCTCTTTCTGACAACAAAACTCCACCCCTTCTAGGAAAAGAGAAAGACCCCCGTCTCCAAACCTAATCCACAACGAGAAACTCCACCCCCTCTCAGTGATAACACCAGAAATCTTTCCTTTGAGAGACTCAACCGAAATTTCAAAAGATTTGACTCAATCCCAAACCAAACATTGCCTCCAATGCCCATGAAGGATATCTTCTTCAAACCATCCTCTAGGGGTCGACCTTATTTCCTATAGCCCCCATCCACTGCAAATAGACTTCTAATTTGTGGCCAATGATGCCTTCATTATCGCATCTTGGGCACTTCCCTACTCAATTAGAGATATTCTTCATAGTCGCCCCAACACTTTTGTTGGAGCCAAAG
This sequence comes from Vitis cinerea var. helleri x Vitis riparia, assembly GCA_946000715.1. Lineage (NCBI taxonomy): Eukaryota > Viridiplantae > Streptophyta > Magnoliopsida > Vitales > Vitaceae > Vitis > Vitis cinerea var. helleri x Vitis riparia. The sequence goes on along the minus strand of OX254008.1, from coordinate 20,028,766 downwards.
CAAAGCTATTTATTTAGAGGCTACATGTGTTATGTATCTTTTAGATCACTTGGTGAGGGCATAATAGAATAACACATGAATGATTAGAGCAGACTTGCGTGGAGTTGAAAGATGTGCTTCTCAAGACTATTCTTGTGATTAGGTGGGAAACTAAGGGCTTATTTGGGAACATTTTTTAAAATAGTTCTTAAACAACAGTTTTTTAGAACGGTTTTGAAAACAGATCTCTAATGTTTTATAATTTTGGAACTTGAAATGTTCTCAACCTGTTTTCTATGTTTCCAAAAATTTCTTAAAAATAACTTTTATCTGCAATGCTATATTTTCAATCATTCTTCATATTCGTACAATTATTTTTTAAAATGCCCCTAGAAAACAAGTGAAAACAATTAAAATATCTTCTTAGAAAACACCTTGTTTTTAGAATAATTCTCAAAAACTTGTTTTGGAAACAACTAACGACCAAACATTTTACGTTTTTTTGTTCTCAAAAACAAAAAAAAAAAAAAAAAACTGCTCCTGAGAACAGTTTCCAAATATACCAATGTTTTCCTTTCTTGTCCTCTTTTGGTTTTATGGGTAGTGTGACAATAAAGGGAGTTGTTTAGCAAACAGAGGCTAAATTGGATTTTTGGATTTCTTATCTTCTTCTTTTTGTTGGTTGAGTTCTTGCTAAAAGGAGTTGTTTTTTTGTGTTTCATATTTTTTCAGCTGTGCCTTTTGACACACATTGTATGCTTCCTATGTACTTTGGTATACCATTCCTTTGGTGCTTGTTTATAAAATCTTATCCTTTGCCTATCAAAAAAGTTTAGCAAGATTGTTAATCTACTTTTCTGAGATTTGCTTGTATACATAGTGTGTACATGGGTTTGCATCCTATTTTTTTTTAGACACGTTTTTTAAATACATTCTGCTTTTTAGCCTATCCATAATAAATGAATAAATAAAATTAAAAACAGAAGAGCTTCAAAATGATTACATTTTCTCTCATAACATTTAAAATGTGACTAGGCCAATAGTATTAAAATATCATGCATAGGATTTCAAAAGGACAACAACTTTTTCCTCATTTTTTATGACCATTGTGACCATACTAGAAAATCTTCGAGTGTGTGTGTGTGCATATATGTATACATACACACACATACACATATAAATATACACTTATTGACATAGACACAAATAAATATATGCATATATGTATACATATGTAAACACACACACACACACACACATAGAGAGAGAGTGAGAAAGAACCTTATGAACAAGAATAGTCCCAGCCAAGCCTCTTCGTCCTGCTATGCCTCGAGGTGGTGGTAAGGCACAATCATCACCAACAATGACAATCTGCAATGGGCAAAGATCATTTTCTTCCCATTGATTTTATCCTTTCTGATTATTTGTTAAATGATTTTCAAAGAAAAAAAATTCAAGTTGACTTCACATACCTCAACTTTGTATCCCTCAGATTTTGCTTCCTCGGCAGCCAAACCAAAATTTAACCGATCGCCAGTATAATTCTGTCAAAATCCAGAAGACGACACTAGTAGTCAAGAAACATTAGCTGAATGCCTCATATAATCCGTGCTGATATTAATTGAATCAACCAAATTTCTTACAAAAATAAATAAATAGCAAAGCTGATAAACTATTTCACAGAGATGGGCTGTCTGCTGGTCTAGATGTCATTTCACAAATAGAAACATCGCTAAACACCCTGACTCAGTGAATTTCCAGCTGTCTAACCAGTTTAGAAGATAAGATACCTTGACAATCAGAAGAGCACCCATGGGACCAGTAACAGCTCGAATACCCTAAAGTTGAATAATATCATTCAGTAGTCACCTAAAGAAAGATGATATTCCAAATGGTACATAATATGCATGTTTCTTCGATTTATAAGATTAAAAAGCAAGAAACCATACGGCTAGAATTGAATCAACTGATGGGGAGGCAAAAACATCTCCACATATAGCTGCTGTCAGCATCCCTTCCCCCACAAAACCAGCATGGGCAGGTTCATGACCACTTCCTCCTCCTGTATCATGCAACACATCTGTATAACTAAGACAGACCCAATTCATTTGCAAGAGGACATCAGATTCCATGCTGTCTATCTAAAAGAAGAAACACATGAGAGTAATACCTGCTAGGGTAACATTACCAACTACAATCACACTTATAGGGCCTAGGTATCACACATAGAGAAGGCTCCATACCCTCTGAATCTGTGAATCACTCACAAGAATTATAAATCTCTGCTGCACTCTTATTCATCTGCATTCATTCCTCTCAAACTCCTACATGAAGCTCTTTTGTAGAATCATGGGAACTCTCAACACTTTAAAAGTGGAAGATTAAAGAGTTCAACTACTTAATGAACTCACGCATACTTAGGACTCACAAAATTAATTACTCGTCTAGATACTTCATTTATTTAGATTTCAGATTGAAAATTGAACACATATTCCGGGTACTTGATAAATTCTCTATAGAATCTCTCTTTTTTCTTTAAAGGCAAAAGGAGAAAATATATTAAAAAAGTCTAAAAAATGGTGCACCAAGGTAAGCATGATGTATACAAGAAGCACCATGAGGCAAGCAAAAAGGAAGAGAGAAAACAAAAAACAATTTCACTCTCCCTACTTGGAGCTCAACCAATCTATAATGGAATCTCATATATATGATTACTAATATTTGACTAATAAAACAAACAATGACCCAAAACAAAACCAAGTCTCCAAGTTTCTATCTCCATTGAGTTTGTGGAGAATTTTTACCTCCTTGAGCAGTAGTTCTAGTGTATGCTTTGGAGTTCCTCATTATCGAGTGTTTTTGCAATTATTGTTCGAACCCTTTCTTTTTGTTTTTGATAGATAAAGATACATACATGTAGATTAATAATGAAGAAAAGTACACCAAAGTACACAGCACATAAACGAGGGGCACCAAAAAGAAAGGCCTTGAAAGAAAAGACACAAAAAACCACCCTTAACAAAATCAATCAAAAAAGACCTAACCCGATCTGAAAATCAATCAATGGCATTGAGCCTTCTCTTATGTACATACCCAAGTTGAAAGATTACAAAGAAAAGAATGTTTTAAATTTTGGTCAATCATTTCTGTGAAAAGAGAGAAAAGGAAGAATCCCTAATTTTTGTTATTAAAAAACTGTTAATAATACACATTGGACTTGGGTATATATATACATGTTAGTGGGACCCACAATACAATAAGGAAAGAAAAGGAAAAGTAAATAACTGAAATAACTGTACACTATCTAACAGTCCCCCTCAAGCTGGAGCTTATATGTTATATACACCAAGCTTATTACAAATGTATTTAATTCTAGGATCTCTGAGAGATTTAGTAAAAATATCTGTTGGTTGATCATTTGAATTGACAAAACTAGTCGCCACACATCCTAATGCGATTTTCTCTCTAATGAAGTGATAGTCAACTTTAATGTGTTTGGTCCTTTCATGGAAGACTGGATCGGATGCAATATGCAAAGCGGCTTGGTTGTCACAGATGAGCTTCATCTGTTCATCCTTTCTAAATCTCAACTCCCGAAGAAGATGTTTCAACCATATGAATTCACATGTTGCCAGAGCCATAGCTCGATACTCGGCTTCAGCACTAGATCTGGCCACTACATCTTGTTTCTTGCTCTTCCAGGATATTAGGTTACCTCCAATAAAAACACAATACCCAGAAGTGGAATGTCTATCTGTGAGTGGGTCAGCCCAATTTGCATCTGTATAACCAACAACCTGGGTATAACCTCTGTTCTCGTACAACACACCTTGGCCTGGTGTGCTTTTGATATATCGAAGAATGCGGATTACAGCATCCCAATGGCTATCACATGGTGACTGTAGGAATTGACTAACAACACTTACAGGAAAAGAAATGTTTGGACGAGTAATGGTGAGGTAATTCAGTTTACCTACAAGTCGCCGATATCTCTCAGGATCTCTTAAAGGCTCCCCCTATCCTGATATAAGTTTGACATTTGGATCCATAGGAGTGTCTACCGGTTTATAGTGTAACATACTGGTTTCTTCCAAGATGTCTAAAGCATACTTCCTTTGGGAAAGAACCACACCGGAACTGGATTAAGCTATTTCAATCCCTAAGAAATACTTGAGTTTCCCCAAGTCTTTAGTCTAAAAGTGGGTGAAAAGGTGTTGTTTTAGTTTCTAAATACCATTCTGATCACTGCCTGTAATGACGATGTCGTCCACATAAACTACAAGATAAATACACTGCTCCGAAGAGTTATGATGATAGAAAACAGAATGGTCTGCTGTACTGCGAAACATGCCAAACTCCTGAACAATAGAACTAAAGCGGCTAAACCATGCTTGAGGAGATTGTCTCAAGCCGTATAGAGAACGACGTAACCTACACACTAAACCAGAAACCCCTGAGCAACAAAACCAAGTGGTTGCTCCATATAAACTTCCTCAGCAAGATCCTCATGAAGGAAAGCATTTTTAATATCTAACTAATAAAGAGGCCAAGAACGCATAGCAACCATGGAGAGGAATAGACGAACAGAAGCTATCTTGGCAACAAGAGAGAAAATGTCACCATAATCAAAACCATAAATCTGAGTATAGCCTTTAGCAACTAAGTGGGCCTTAAGGCAATCAACCTGACCATCAGGGCCAACCTTAACTGTGTAGACCCAACGATAACCAACTGTAGATTTACCAAAGGGTAAAACAACAATATCTCAAGTTCCATCGGAGTGTAAAGCAGCCATTTCATCTACCATTGCCTGTCGCCAGCCTGGATGTGAAAGAGCCTCAGGGGTGCTCTTGGGAAGAGAAACAAAAGATATAGCAGAAACAAATGTAGAATAGGGTGAAGATAATCGATGGTAACTCAAAAAATTGTAAATGGGATGAGAATTACGAATAGATCGATTACCTTTCCAAAGAGCAATTGGTAAGTCAGCAGAAGGAGGCAGAGCCGGGGCAGGAGAAGCCGAAGGGATAGGAAGTGAGTTAGCAGGTACCTCGGCCAAAGAAGGAGGAACAGCGACACGATGATGGCGATGATAAGCCTGAAGTGGGCGAGAATGCACTGCATCAGGTGGGGAAATAATGAGAAGGGGTAAGACTTCAGAAACAGGAAAAGACTCAAAGGTGGAGAAGAATGGTGAGTCCTCAAAGAAGGTGACATCAGCGAAGAGAAAGTTGCGATGAGTCTCAGAAGAATAACAATGATAATCCTTTTAAAGTCTAGAGTATCCCAAGAAGATGCATTTTGTGGCTTTGGCAGAAAGTTTGTCCTGTCCAGGACCTATCCAAGAGTGAGAATATGAACAAAGCAAGTACAACCAAAAACACGAGGAAGGATATAAAGTGGTTGGTCAGGGAAAAGAAGGGAATGAGGAATCTGATCGTGTAATACAGATGAGGGCATACGATTAATCAAATAACATGCTATAAGAACAACGTCCCCCCAAAAACGAAAAGGAACATTACTATGGAGAAGGAGAGTACGAGCTATCTTAACAAGATGTCGATTCTTACATTCAGCTACCCCATTTTGTTGAGGAGTATGAGCACAAGAAGACTGATGAAGAATCCCATGTTGGGACATAAATGAAGTAAATGGTGCAGAAAAATATTCCCTGACATTGTCACTACGTAACACACGAATAGAAATATTGAACTAGGTTTTGATTTCAGCATAAAATTTCTGGAAAATAGAGAATAACTCAACTCGATTTTTCATTAAAAATAACCAAGTACATCGAGAATAGTCATCAATGAAAGTGACAAAATACTGAAATCCTAAAGTAGACGCGGTCCGACAAGGACCCCAAACATCAGTGTGGACAAGTTCAAAAGGAGACTTTGCCCGATTATTCAAACGCTTTAGGAACGAGACACGAGTATGTTTCCCAAGCTGACTGGACTCACACGCAAGCGACGACAAAGATGAAAAACGAGGGACCATTTTCTGGAACTTGGATGGACTAGGGTGGCCCAGGTGACTGTGGATGAGGAGGGGAGCATCAGTGGAAATGCAAACTGTAGGAGTTGAAGGCGAGGTGAGGTGATAGAGGCCTTGAGACTCACGTCCTATGCCAATCGTCTTCCCCGTACTTCGGTCCTGCAAGGTCACAAATTTATCAGAAAAAGTAATAGAGTAGTTAAGAGTACGAGTGATTTTGCTGATGGAGATAAGATTAAAGGAACACTCAAGAGTATAAAGGACAGAAGTGAGAGGTAGAGAAGGGAGAGGATGTGCCAAACCAATGCCTTTAGCCACAGTTTGAGAACCATTAGCTAAGGTAACAGTAGGTAAGGCAAAGGTAGTAGTAATAGAAGAGAAAAGATCTTTATTACCAGATATGTGATCAGAAGCACCAGAATCTAGAATCCAAGGTCCAAGAGAAGATGTGTGGGTAAGACAAGCAGAAGCATTACCAATCTGGGCAACAGAATCAAAATAAACTGACTTGGTGACCTAAGAGCGAAGATAGTCATCATACTCACTGTCAGTGAGGGAAATACCCTGAGATGTGGAGGAACTCGGAGGCTGAGGCGGCTGAGGATCAGATGACTGGGCCACGTGGGCAATGCGGGGAGGCAGCCCATATAACTGATAACACCAATCACGAGTGTGGCCAAGCTTATTGCAATAGGTGCAATGAGAAAGTAGACCTCTACCTCGGTTACCACTGCGTCCTCCTCGAGAGTTAGTTTGAGAAACTAATAGAAAAGAATCTGAAGTGTTATCAGATGGCAAAGTCTGAGTGGAGGAGATACGGAGGAGGCGAGCAAACACATCATCCAAGGATGGAACGAAGGAACTGCCAAGAATCTGATCGCGAACGGTCTCAAGATTTAGACAGAGGCCAATAAGCGTAAGAACCATGAAGAACTTGTCAATCTGTGTTCGTTGATCCCCAACATCAGTAGTAAGAGGCATCACGATCAACAATTCCTCCTTAAGAGAGGCAATCTGGCCAATATAAGTAGATAAATCCATGTCTTGTTGTCTGACATTGACAATAGAAGAAGCCACCTTATAAAGACGTTGGATATCATTCGTGTATAACCCTTTCACCTGATTCCAAAATTGAAAGCATGTTTTGTAGGCCCGAAGATGAAGCAGAATCTTAGGATCAACTGATTGCCATAACACACTACATAACTATGCATCTATCTTCCTCCATTGTACTCTGTCAACCTCAGGGATATCCGCCTCTTGCGTAACAAGGTGATCCTCATAACCTTGACCCATAAACCAAAGCTCCACAGAGGCAGACCAGGACAAATAATTTTCACTGCCAACCAATTTCTCTGAAGCAATCATAGGAGATCCAGATATAACAGAGGAAAAAATGGAACTTTTAGTAGTCATATCTACTTATCTGGAGAACAAAATATGTTTGGATTGAAGAGAGCCCTAATACGGCTTCAGATCGCGACTGAAAGAAGAAAAACCGGATTCCGCGGCTGTGAGAGACCAAATAGTAAAGAAAAATAAATGTGGCACTACTGGAAGGGTAGAAGAACACTTCCTAAGACACGTGCAAGGCTTAGGGTGGAGAGGAAGTCACCGAAGGTCACCAGAAAGGCTGTTTAGAGGGCCGACGGAGACAAAAAATCCCAAAAAAATGCACTTGTAGGGCTCGAATGGCACAAGCACAGATAAAGAGTGGCTAGACAGCGTCAGGCGAGGCTGGAGGTGGAAGCACGTGGCCAGAAAGTGCTCCACACGCCCTCACGCGCCGGCATGTGAGGTTCAGGCCGCCAGAGAAGAAACGCGCGTGGCTGGAGCGTGACTGAGATTCTCCCTCTGGTGCTTTGACAAAACTTGAAGATCTCCTCCTTGATGGTATGGTCGGTGTCAGAAAAGGACTTCACCGAGAAAAGTTGCCGGAAAAGTCGCCGGCGGTGAGGGTTTTCTGACGGCAATACGGTTGACCGGAAAGTTTTAGGAGATGGGAAAGGTGACCGGAATGAAACACGATCACTGAAAGGTTTCCCAGAATTGATTCACAGATAAACCGGAAATAATTAGGTTTTTTTCTCCCTAGGCTCTGATACCATGTGAAAAGAGAGAAAATGGAGAATCCCTAATTTTTGTTATTAAAAAACTGTTAATAATACATATTGGACTTGGGTATATATATACATGTTAGTGGGACCCACAATACAATAAGGAAAGAAAAGGAAAAGTAAATAACTGAAATAACTGTACACTATCTAACAATTTCCTTGTTTTTGAAAGCTTTTTGGTTTAGTTCCCACCAAATTGTCCAAAAAATGCAAAGAGAAGCGGCTCTCCACACCTTCTTCCTTTTCTTCCCTACAAAAGAGTCATGTCAACTTAACATATTATCTTTCACCGAAGAAGTGATCACCCAAACTACACTAAATAAGGAAACAACATCTGCCATAGAATCCTTACTTTGGTGCAACGAAATAGAACATGATCCTCTCCCTCTAGTTTACAAAGGAAACGTCTATCACTAGCAATCCCCCTCTTTTTTGAAGTTGATTTAAAATCAAAACTTTTCCCTAAGTGGCTTCCCAAACAAAAAAAAGCTCACCTTGAAAGGGACTCACAGATTCCAAATAATGCTTGTTGGAAAGGGGATTGACCTTCCAGGTTTCAATACCAAATAAAAAGATTTCACTGAAAAAAAAAAGGCCCTTTTTAGCATCCTTCCACCTCAACCTGTATGTTTTTCTTTCTATGGTTCACTCTTTTTTTGGTCAGATGTTTTCTTTTTCCTGAGAAGGATAACTCATCTTCCTACTGCATATGTTTGTGCACTTCAATAAACAAATAGTTTGTTTCTGATCAAAATAAAAATAACACTAATAATAATTTGCTTTGTTCTTTCATGGCATCTCATAATTTGTATCATAAGTGAAGACACATTAATGCAGGATTGTCGAAAATGATAACATCTTTCAAGGTTCTTATTGTTGTCGACAGTACCAAAAAATAAATAAAGAAAAACAATAATACATATTTGATCAAATAATAATTTGCTTTGTTCTTTCATGGCATCTCATAATTTGTATCATAAGTGAAGACACATTAATGCAGGATTGTCGAAAATGGTAACATCTTTCAAGGTTCTTATTGTTGTCGACAGTAACATATAAATAAAGAAAAACAATAATACATATTTGATTAAAACTAAGAGTTGGATCACTAGGGACGTTCAAATTCTAAACAAATGTCTAAGCCAATTCAAACAAATTGTTTCAGCTTCCTGACAGAAAAAGAGGAGAAAAAGAAAATAAAGCAAAGGTCAACACCGATTAGAACCATCTTGAGAGATAGGTAAATACTCCACTCTTGAACATTGTTAAGATCAAGAGAAATGTGCCTTTTTTTTTATAGGCCAGGAGAGATGTGTCTCACAAATGGTGTTATAAAGTTGTAGAAATTGAGAATAATAAAATTGTATATTCAATCATATGTTTTTTACATAATCGGGTCCTTATTTAACATATACACAGAGAGCAAAATATGGAAAAATAAAAGTCAAACCAAACATTTAGCCTAAATATCAGATCTAATTGGGGCCTCAATCTTCTACCACAATATCCTACAAATCACCCCCCCAAATCATATGGGATTTCCACACTCCCCCTCAAGTAGGATCATAGATATTAAGCATGTCCAACTTGCAAATAAAATCTTCAAAGCTAGATTTCTTTAACCCCTTAGTGAATATATCTGTCAACTGTTCCCTTGCAGGGATATAAGTCATGCAAATAGTCCCCTTCTCAATTTTCTCCTTTATAAAGTGTCTATCCACTACTACATGTTTGGCCTTGTTGTGCTGAACAAGATTATGAGAAATACTAATGGCGGCTTTGTTGTCGCAATAAAGTTTGATGGGGAGCTCTACTGTAATGTGTAGTTCTTCCAATAGTTTCTGCAACCATAGTCCTTCACACATACCTTGTGCAACTGCTCTGAATTCACCCTCAACACTGCTTCCGGCTACTACACTCTACTTCTTACTTCTCCATGTTACTAGATTTCCCCAGACATAGGTACAATAGCCGATAGTAGACCTTCTGATTTTTGCTGATCCCGCCCAATCTGCATCTTTATAAATCTCTACCTTCTTACTGTCACCCTTCTTAAAGAATAGTCCTCTCCTTGGAGAACCCTTTAAATATCTGAGGATCTTATACACTGCTTCCAAGTGACTTTCCTTTGGTGAATGCATGTATTGGCTAACCACGCTTACGGCGAAAGCAATGTCTGGTCTAGTGTGAGAAAGGTAGATCGGTCTACCTACTAGTCGTTGATATCTCTCTTTATCCACGGGTTTTCCGTCGCTTTCCGTCCTTTTTCTTGCCTTGTAGGGGTATCGCTTAGCTTGCAACCAAGCATGCCAGTCTCAGTCAGCAAGTCAAGTACATACTTTCTTTGGGAGATACTAATTCCCTTCCTTGATCTGGCGACCTCCATTCCTAGGAAATACTGCATTTGACCCAGGTCTTTTAGCTCAAACTCTGTGGCTAAGACCTTCTTCAACCTCTCCACTTCTCTTGTCGTTATCTCCAGCGAGAATAATGTCATCAACATACACGATTAGGATGTTCATCCTTCCATCATTGGACTGTTTGAAGAACATAGTATGATCCGACTATCCCTGTTGGTATCCTTGGTTCTTAATTACCTTTGCAAATCTATTGAACCATGCTCTCGGAGATTCCTTGTGACCATACAGAGATTTCTTCAATTTGCATACCCTGGTTTCTTCTTCTTCCTTACAAAACCCTGGTGGTAGCGTCATAAACACTTCTTCTTCCAGCTCACCATTCACAAAGGCATTCTTCATATCAAACTGATGGAGTGGCCAGTCTAGGTTTGCTGCCAAGGATAAGAGAACTCGTATAGTGTTCAGCTTTGCCACTAGCGCAAATGTCAAGGTATAGTCGATGTTGTAGGTCTAAGTGAACCCCTTTGCAACCAGGTAGGCTTTGTATCGTTCTACTATGTCATCCGCCTTATATTTCACTATAAATACCCATTTACAACCCATTGGTTTCTTCCCTCTCGGCAAAGTCATCACTTCCCAAGTCCCATTTTTTTCCAATGTCCTTAATTCTTCCATCACTACCTCTCTCCATTCTGGAATCTCCAAGGATTCTTGAATGTTTTTAGGAATCTGGATTCTATCAAGGTTAGTCGTAAAAGCACGACACTTTGCAGAAAGAGCATTATAAAACACAAATTTCAAGATAGGATGGAGAGTACATGAACGAGGTTGCTTCCTAAGAGCAATGGGTAAGTCATTTGTTACTTGATCAGGATTGGAGCCAGACTCCTGAGGGGTTGGAACTATCACCGGTTCTGACTCTTTTAGTGCTTCGGAGGTGAGTGTCTCATTAGACTTCAATTATGGCCTCCTTGAGTAGACGAGTGTTTCCCTATTTGTCTGTATTTCCGTATCTCCCCTTGAGTTCAAGTGTCCTTCTGTATTAGGTGAAGGGGTAGATATAAGGAACGGAGTGGATTTGAACACAGCAACATCAAGGTAGTCTAAGGTTAAGGTTGGTCTAGCTTCACTCACGGACTCCCCTTGAAGCGAGTAGTAGGGAGTATGCTCAAAGAATGTGACATCTAGGCTAACATATAGCTTATGTGAAATTGGGTCATAGCATTTGTAGCCCTTTTGTGTGGAAGAGTAGCCAAGAAAGACACATTTAAGCGCTTTGGGATCCAATTTGTTCCGCTTAGGTGCGTGAGCGTGGACAAACACAGTGGACCCAAAGACATGAAGTGGAAGATGTGCAACAAGTTTAAAATGGGGAAAAAACTCTTGGAATTTCTAGAGAGGTGTGACAAAAGATAGGACCCAACTAGGCATTCGATTAATAAGGTATGTGGCTGTCAAAATGGAGTCACCCCAAAATTGTGAGGGCATGTGAAAGGTAAACAGCAAGGCACGAGCAACTTCAAGAATATGTCTATTTTTCCGTTCTGCAACCCCATTTTGCTGAGGGGTGTCAACGCAAGAACTTTGATGGATAATACCATTTTCTTGTAAATAAGTGCTCAGGGAGTGATTGAAATACTAATACACACAAGGCAAGAAATTAACCAGAAAACGCAGAGAAAAAGTAGAGGAATAACTGGTATTTCTGTATTAATGTCTGAAATGAAATATCCAAGCTTTCGAGAGGCTTAGTTCTCTCCCAAATGGGCAAGCCCAATTCTATATCATTCTTTTCATCCCCTCCCCCAAATCCCACCTCACCTTTTATTCCCTTCACCCCTCTGGTCCTAACAGAAAATCTCAACCAAATACCCAACACCTCCTTTCTAATAGAATTTGCAATCATTCCTTCCACGTCAGCTACTGCTTGCAATTCCAGAATTATTCTTACGCCTAGTGTAGGTGAAGTGCACAGGTGGCCTAACATTACCTCCCCCCCAAACTTTCACCTTGTCCTCTAGGTGGAAAGCAGGAAATTGTTGGTGAATCAAATGAAAATCTTCCCAAGTGGCTTCATATTCTGGCAAAGACTTCCATTTCAACAGCACTTCAACTTCACCCGGCTGGCCTTGAGCTTTCGGACGAACATCTAGCAATAAATTCGGCTCCACAACAAGTTCAAGTTCAGGAGTTAATTGTGGAGGTAAAACTGGTGAAGAAGAGGAGACTCCATGTGCAGGTCGCAACTGAGAGACATGGAAAACAGGATGGATTGCTGCTGTTGGGGGAAGCTCCAGCTTATAAGCCACCTTGCCAATACGCTGCAGAACCTTGAAAGGACCATAATATCGAGCAGCTAATTTTTCAAACTTTCGCTGCGCAAGAGAACGCTGCCGATATGGTTTCAGCTTCAAAAAAACTAAGTCAACATCTTGAAATTCTGCATGATGACGCTTGGTATCAGCTTGCAACTTCATCCGCTGTTGCGCCCGTAACAAATGCATGCGCAAATCATCCAAGACAGCATCTCGATCATCCAAAAACTGATCTACAGTAGACACCAACGCAGTGCCTCGTTCATAACGGATGAGAGGGGGTGGATCGCGACCATACAAAGCACGGAAAGGGGTACAACAAGTGGAGGAGTGAAATGAAGTATTGTACCAATATTCAGCCCAAGCCAACCATCGAGCCCAACTACGCGGCTTATCAGAAGCAAAACAGCGCAAATAAGTTTCTAGACATCGATTAACAACCTCCGTTTGGCCATCAGTTTGTGGATGATAGGCAGTGCTACACTTAAGAGAAGTCCCTTGCAACTTAAACAACTCATTCCAGAAATTGCTCAAGAATACTCTATCCCGATCAGAAATAATGGATTGAGGAATGCCATGAAGCCTCACAATTTCACGAGTGAAAATGGTAGCGACCGAGACGGCTGTAAATGGGTGTCTTAAGCCGATAAAATGAGCATATTTACTAAGTCGATCCACCACCACCAAGATTGCATCCAAACCTTCCAAACGAGGTAGCCCTTCAATGAAATCAAGTGTGATCTCATCCCAAACCTGCACCGGAAGAGGAATGGGCTGCAGGAACCCAGCAGGTGTGGTGGCCAAATACTTGTGCTGCTGACAAACCAAGCATTCCCGAACAAACTTGGCTATATCCTTACGCATACCAACCCAATAGAACTCAGCTGCAAGGCGGTGATAAGTTTTTGTTTCCCCTGAATGGCCCCCAACTGGAGTGGTATGAAACTCTCCAATTAGAGTAGAAATGAGCTTAGATGTCCGTGGAATAACGAGACGATTCTTGTAAACCAATACCCCTTGTTCCACAGTAAACCCAACATGAGACTGAGTGCCCGAAGTGATGTTGTCCTTTAATTTCTTCAGAAAATCATCCTCTGCCAATTCTGTCCGTAAAGTGTCCCAATGCTGCCACTGAGGTACTACTAAGGTAGTACACTCTACTTGATCAGATACACGGGAGAGAGCATCTGCTACTCGATTGCTTGCCCCACTACGGTATTGTATATCGAAGTCATACCCCATGAGTTTAGTAACCCACTTTTGGTATTCTTCCCCAACTATTCGCTGCTCCAAAAGGAACTTCAAACTCAGCTGATCTGTCCTCACAATGAACCGTCTTCCACGTAGATATGGCCGCCACTCAAAACAGCAAATACAATGGCCATCAATTCCTTCTCATATATAGACTTAAGGCGAGCTCGGGAACCAAGAACTTGGCTATAATAAGCCACTGGCTGCTGGTCCTGGAGAAGAACAGCACCCAAACCAAATCCAGAGGCATCTGTCTCTATGATAAAGGGTTTGGTGAAATCGGGCAACACTAAAACAGGGGCTGAGGTCATGGCTTGCTTAAGTGTTTCAAAGGCTGCAGCGGCTTCCGAATTCCACCCAAATTTATCCTTCTTTAATTGATCAGTCAATGGCAAAGCAATGCGGGCATACCCAGCCACAAACTTCCGATAATACCCTGTCAATCCCAAAAATCCCCTTAGAGCTTTCAAAGTGGTGGGGGTTGGCCAAGAGAGCATGGCCTGAATCTTGCTAGGATCTGCTGCTACCCCCTGTCCAGAAATGATATGGCCCAAGTAAGCCACCTCAGTTTTCCCGAATTCACACTTTTTTTGGTTGACGAAGAGGCGGTCAGCTTGCAGAATCTCTAGAGCTTGTTTTAGGTGCTGCTGGTGGGACTCTTCAGAAGGACTATAAATCAGGATGTCGTCAAAAAATACCAAGACAAACTTCCTAAGGTAGGGCCGGAAGACATCATTCATCAAGGATTGGAAAGTAGCAGGGGCATTCATGAGCCCAAAGGGCATGACGAGGAATTCGTAATGCCCATCGTGAGTCCGAAAAGCTGTTTTGTGAACATCTTGGCTACTAACTCTGATTTGATGATAACCCGACTTCAAGTCTAACTTAGAGAAAATTTTTGCACCGTGTAACTCATCTAGTAACTCATCTATTACTGGAATTGGATACTTATCTGGTACTGTTACCTTATTCAATGCCCTATAATCCACACAAAATCGCCAAGACCCATCCTTCTTCTTAACAAGCAGAACTGGACTTGAAAAGGGACTGTTACTGACTTGGATTATTCCAGTTGCAAGCATTTCCTTGATTAATCTTTCAATTTCGTCTTTTTGGGCATGAGGATAGCGATACGGACGAACACTAATCGGTTGGCTGTCGTCTTTGAGTACAATGGAATGTTCATGTCCTCTAATAGGGGGTAGTCCCATGGGCATGTCAAAAACTTCTGCATAATCTGCCAAAATCTGATGTAGAAATGGTGGCACATCGGACTTTTCTTCACCCAAGCCTTCTAACTGATTCAACTCCACTAAAATTCCAGTGCCCTCATGCTTGATGGTTCGCATCATAGCCTTTAGAGACACTAGTGTCTTCCCCAGTGAAGGATCCCCACGTAGAGTAACAGATTCATTACCCAGCCTAAACTTCATTACTTGAGTTTTCCAGTTGGTATGTGTCATACCCAAGGTCTCAAGCCATTTGATTCCCAAAATCACATCAGCACTTCCCAACCCTAGTGGTAAAAATTCTTCTACAACATCAATCCCCTGTAGATGAAGAGCTACCCCTCTGCATAATCCTCTCCCACGGACAGCAGTTCCGGTCCCCATAGTAACCCCATATTCCTCACTGTCATCAATAGGCAACTGTATTCTTTTAACCAAATCTAAAGATATAAAATTATGGGTTGCACCTGGATCGATCAAGACCACCACCTCCTGCTCACCCACCATTCCCTTTAATTTCATAGTTTTTGGGGTAGTTAATCCCACAACAGAGCTGAGCGAAACTTCCGCCACTTGATTAAGTTCAACCGCCTCCAAATCAGCCACTGCCTCTTCCGTAACGTCAATCTGACTCGATTCTTCTTCATCGGCGTCATGTATGAGAAGAACACTTAGTTCTTTCTTCTTGCAGCGATGCCCGGGTCCCCATTTTTCATCACACCGAAAGCACAATCCCTTCTCTCGTTTCTTTTGTAGCTCCGAATCAGAAAGTCTCCTCACTTCCCCGGCGATCTTGGCTTCCGAATGATTTGCCCTAAAAATTGATCGGGAGGCTTCAGAGGGCACAATATTGCCCCGTGAAGTCCCTGTTCCTGCTCTTGTAACCCCACTAAAGGGTTTATGGGCTTTAGTGATCCACAATTTTTCCTCAATCCTTTGGGCCAAGTCGATGGCCCGGCCCAAATTGCTGGGTTCCAGAATCCTAACCTCCACTCTGATTTCTGGCTTCAGCCCGTTAATGAAATTGCCCAGAGCTACTTCATCAGAAATGTTCTCTAATGGCGCCGACAACTCGATGAATCTCCAGCGATAATCCTGTACACTTCCGTCTTGAACCAGGGCTAACCATTGCTCGTGAAGAGTGCCGGCCTGGGTTGTTCGAAACTGCTTCAAGAGAAGCATCTTCATCTCTTCCCAAAGAACGATGGATCTTTTCCTGTTTTCCCACTGATACCAAAGCAGTGCATCACCTTCAAAAGCCATAATTGCAGCCTCAAGTTTCTCTTCATTTGTTAGCCAATTAAATGCAAAATATCGCTCCGCCTTGAGAATCCATCCATCCGGATTCGTTCCGACAAACGGAGGCATTTCGAGCTTCCGAAATCGGGATTCATGGCGAAATCCGGCGGAACCAGAGCTGCCATCTGACCCATGAACCTCCCCCATAAAAGGTCTGTCTACCCTATTTCCCCCAGAAGAAATTCCTCCAGCCCGTACAGCGTCTTCTTGCAATTTGATGAATTGCTCGAATCTGTGATTCAGATTCTGCATCTCCTCCTTTAGCGTACCCACTTCACGCCGAAATTCTTCCTGCACTGCTGCAATTACCTCCTCCATAGAATCCATACGCTGAGCCATGTTTTTACTAGCCATTTTCTCAAGTTCGTTACCGCTCTGATACCAATTTGATACACACAAGGCAAGAAATTAACCAGAAAACGCAGAGAAAAAGTAGAGGAATAACTGGTATTTCTGTATTAATGTCTGAAATGAAATATCCAAGCTTTCGAGAGGCTTAGTTCTCTCCCAAATGGGCAAGCCCAATTCTATATCATTCTTTTCATCCCCTCCCCCAAATCCCACCTCACCTTTTATTCCCTTCACCCCTCTGGTCCTAACAGAAAATCTCAACCAAATACCCAACACCTCCTTTCTAACAGAATTTGCAATCATTCCTTCCACGTCAGCTACTGCTTGCAATTCCAGAATTATTCTTACGCCTAGTGTAGGTGAAGTGCACAAGTGGCCTAACAAATACTCAGTACCATTATCAGTACGAAGAATTTGAATTTTGGTGTGAAACTGAGTTTGTATCATAGAGTGAAAATTCATGAAGACTGATCAAGCCTCAGTTTTATCAGTCAACAAATATACCCAACACAGGCGAGTATGATCATCAATAAAAGTAATAAACCATTTTTTATGGGTCCTATTAGGGGTACGTGTGGGTCCCCATAGATCACTATGAATTAGAGTAAATGGTATGGATGGTTTATACTTATATTTAGGAAAAGATGCACGATGGTGTTTGGCAAGTTCACACTTTACACTGAAAATCCCATGAAGCTTTATTTGAACATAGTGAAGGAAATAAATGTTGCAAGTATTGAAAACTAGGATGACCCATCCTTTTGTGCCATAACAAAAGTTCACTTTCCCCAGGACTAGATGTAGAATTACAAACAGTAGGAGGACACTATCCACGCACATTAGCTTCATCGAAGTAATATAGCCCCTCACGTTCCTTAGCACTGCTAATCGTCTTCCCCGATGATAGGTCCTGAAAAACACAATGAGAGGGTAGGAATTTAGCTAAGCAATTAGACTGTTTGGTTAACTGGCTAATAGACAGCAAATTGCAAGATAAATTAGGAACATGTAGGACAGGGTTGAGAGTAATAGACTCAGAAATACGAATACTCCCTTTACCAGCAACTAGGGATAAAGTATCATCTACAATTTTTACTTTTAAATTACCAGCACAAGGGGAGTATGTAGAAAATAAATGATGAACATCAATCATATGACCAGATGCACTAGAGTCAATAATCCAAGGAGTAATATGAGACGTGGTGCTAAGTGTTGTCAGAAAGGTACCTTTATGGGCTAAAGAACCAGAGGACAGAGTAGTAGAAGATTGACCATAGGCTTGGAAATTAGAAAAAAGCTCATATAATTTCGCAAGCTGGTCAGAATTAAACCTCACATTAGAAGCTGATTGATGATTTTCTGTGGGTGTTTTGTCTGTCTGGGTTTCAGTGGAGGCCTGATGACTATGGGCTTTATTGAGTTGTCTAGGCTTCCAATCTGCGGGCTTGCCATGTCAAGTCCAACAAGTGTCTTTAATGTGGCCCGTTTTCTTACAATGCTCACAATAAGTCCTCTTAGACTATCTTAGGCCAGATCCAGCGTAAGGCCCACGGATTACAAGTGCTAAAGCCTCGAGCACAGAAGTGAGATGTTCCCGCAACATCACTTTCCTTCTACTCTCCTCACGTTGCACCTCAGAGAAGACCTCTTGGATGGAAGGCAACGGCCAACGACTGAGAACTCTACTTCTAACATCGTCAAGCTCGCGATTCAAGCCCGTTAAAAACTCGAAGACTCTCTCGTTCTCCATCTTCTTCTTGAATCGCACATTGTCACCCGTGCACTCTCATTCCTCTTCGCAACTGACATCGAGTTCTTGTCACAAACCCAACATCTCGGTGTAGTGTTCCGTCACTTCCCGATCTCCTTGCTTCATCTACCAGAGTCGCGTCTTGAGTTCGAAGATTTGGGAAGCATTCTCGACATCGAAGTATGTTTCCCGTATCACATCCCACTCATCCTTTGTCGTCGGGAGGAACATGTAGGTTTTGCCAATGGCTAGCTTCATGGAGTTGATCAAGCATGAGGTGATGAAGGAGTTTTAGGACCGCCATTTATGGGATGCTGTTGCATCAGTCGAAGGTGGTCGCCGAGTCTCACCGGTAAGAAACCCTAGCTTTCCCTTTCCGTCAATAACAAGCTTGATTGCTTGTGCCCACTCTTTGTAATTCTTACCGTTCAATTTTTCAACGGTAAGATGGAGTGGGGAGTTGTCAAATGCACCGACCGAGCCCATGGAGGAGTTTATCTTCGACTCTCTTTCCTGGGTTGCCAATTGACTGGACTCATGGTTGTCTCCTTTTTGGGCAGCCATGGATTGATTAGGGTTTTAGAGCAATTTGTGCTCTG
Organism: Vitis cinerea var. helleri x Vitis riparia; assembly: GCA_946000715.1. Taxonomy (NCBI): domain Eukaryota; kingdom Viridiplantae; phylum Streptophyta; class Magnoliopsida; order Vitales; family Vitaceae; genus Vitis; species Vitis cinerea var. helleri x Vitis riparia. The sequence continues at coordinate 20,009,519 of OX254008.1, read as the reverse complement.
ATACCATGTAGAAACTGAGAATAATAAAATTGTATATTCAATCGTATGTTTTTTACATAATCGGGTCCCTATTTAACATATACACAGAGAGCAAAATATGGAAAAATAAAAGTCAAACCAAACATTTAGCTTAAATATCATATCTAATTGGGGTCTCAATCTTCTACCACAATATCCTACAAATCACCCCCCAAATCATACGGGATTTCCTCAAAAGTCAATGGCCCTTCATTCTTCGGTGTGTTAATTGATCAACTAAAAATTGGTATTCAATTAGATTCCCATTACTTAACAAAGTTATTCTAATAATTTATTAAACTGGTTCGGGAAGTTTTTGCAGCAAAGGTCAAGTGTTACTTCTAATTTTTAAGAGGAAAGTCAATTGTCAAGTGAAGCTTTAAAGGGCACCCTTTTGTCATGGCAAGGTAGTTTGGTTGGGTGTAAAAGGAGGAAGGCCCAGTAAACAGCTGCACAAGGCCTTTTTTGGCAGAGCTTTCAGGGTTGAAGTTCTAAGAATCCACAAGTCATATGGCATTCCTGGTGCTGGCATTCAAGAAGGGAGTTTATCACTTCTTGATCATATTGATTGGATGGCATTGGCATGTTTTCTAGCCAGGCCTTCTTTTGGGCTTTCCATTTCTCTAATTTTGCCCGGCCTTTGTTCACCCCTTTAGGGCACTTTAATATATCATTAATTGCCTAAGAAATAATAAAAACAATAATAAAATGAACACCACCTAAACAAAAAGCTCCAAATATCATTTATCATTTCTTGTTCAAAACATGGGAAATAAAAGTGCAAACTACAATAAATCTATCCATATCCATAGCGCTTTTCCAAGGCAGAAACTATTTAAATACATAACGATTCATGCATTTCAATTAGGTAACTGATGCTTCATTTCCAATTGAAGTAGCAATTCGAAAATTTGAAACACTATGCAGCATCTCAAACCTGATATAACTGCAACTTTGTTGTACGTTGCACCCGAAACATCAGCACGTAAGACCACTTTAACCTGCGTACAACATGGGATATGCCACCACTGAATGGTAAAACATATGTACAAAAAAAAATTGAAATATTGAACGGTAAAGAGACAAAAATTGAAAAAATCAATGACCTGAGGAAAACCATCCAGGTACTGCAATCCAGGATAAGTTTCCACAAGACCCTCGATGAACTCCGTTACCACATCTGCAACCACAATAACAAAAGCATTTTACTTCTAAATTGGGATCATTCCCATAATCGACGAGTTTGTTCCCTTGAAAGAGTAAAAATATTGAAGTCAATGGAGCAAGCGTGTCTCAACGTATGAATCATAACTCTAACAATAAATCAGAACTAGAACCCCTTTACACAAATCAAACGTGTCTGGCTGCCAAGAAAATATAAACAAAACCTAATCAAGGACAAATAATCAGAATTGCAACATAATTTCCCTAACTAAAAGGAAAATGCTAAGAAGAAGGAAAAATTCAAACCATTTGGATCATTGATGAGTTTCTTCGCCTGGAAAGCCATGCCTGCGAATCTTCCTATGAACCCTCTCTTCCTTGATCAAATTCCACAGAAATTCCGCGAATCCAAGCGAGCCCTATCTGTGGTTTCTTAAGAAAGCAGAAACCAAATGGAGTGCTTTCTATACTATCTGTATCTATAAATAAATATAAATAAAACAAAATTAATAAACTTACTAATAAATAATTTATAACAATAACGATAATTATAAAGATGATAATAATAATAATAATTAGAAGGTGCCTGAGGCGTGCGTGCAGCCGTGCTGAAGAGGAAGGGGACTTGAGAGTTGGTTGTCTTGGTAGAAGGTGAAATGTTATTAAATTACATAAATACCCTTACCTCTTCCACAATTGTATTTCATGTCCTCCCGCATTTTGAAACAATTAAGTGAAAAAAGATACCAAACAAAGAGAGGTCATAGTTAATAGCAAATCAAAATATTTATGATCTAAACACAACATGGAGGGAGATCAACAAATTTTTTCTTAATTTTTTAATATAAAATCTTCATTCCTTTGCTTCTTCGACATCTTCAAACCCCTAGGTATAAGATGTTAATTATTTTCCCTCATTCAAAGATTGTCTTTTACTTTCATCTTAATTTCTTTTATATAGGAATTTGTCCCACAAAGATTAACATACTAAAAAAATCATTCACACCCTAATTCATGCACACAACAAATTAATTATGTCTATGAACTCCAAGTATAAAAACAGAAATAATTAATGTCTAATTCTATCTAATTTATTGTAGAAAATTAAACATAAAAACACAAAGATTTGATTCTGAAAATAACTTTTGTATTGAAAACATACCTTGATTACAAAAAGTTGTTGATTACAAGCTTGTTGATAGCAGAGGGATGACTACAAGGAGATGATTACAAAGGAGTAGATTTTGAAAGGGGAGATTATAAAAGCTAGAGAGAGAATTTTAGAACACTCGTTGCTTTTCCGCTCTTGAGCTCTGCTTTGTGATGAGGGTTGCATCTCTATTTATAGAGAAAATGTCAGACTTTGAGTCTTGATGAAATCCGTGTGCTTCAAAGTTTTGAAATCTACAATCAAATCTTGGACAGCTAGTTGTATTCTTGAAGTCTGTCGAAAAATGTGAGTTCTCTTTTCTTATGTTAGAGATGTGTTAAAAGAAATCAAAAGATAATAAACTATCTTTCTCTTCTCTTTCTCCACGTTGCTTTTTGAAAATTACAATGGTAGACAAAATTTACTATTGAAATAGTATTAATACTATTTGATACTATTCATTACTATTTGAATAGTTTTTTTTTTTAATTGGATAAATACAAGGAGACAAATGTACAAATATACAGATGTACAAAAGATTTCTTGATATCTCTTAACTGAACATTTCTAAGAGATATTTCTCAAAAACTTGTTGAACTTCTTTTTCAATGACGTAATCCTTTTTGTATTTATCAACAAGATAAGAAAATTGAGTTTGGAACAGAAAAGGGACTTCTGGAAAATCATTTGCAAAGATGATCTTTTGAATATTGTCTTCAGTGATGAGATTATAGTTAAAAGAACTATAAATCTTAGAATCAAGGTCTCTTGCTATCATTCTTGACCTCCAATGTTTGATTTGTTTTTTGAGGTTGATTTTAGTACAAGGCTAAGGGTCCTCTGTACCAAACAATTGATGTTTTCTATGATTGGATTTGAGAAGGATTAAATGTTAAGCAAGATAAACTCCTCTATCATTCGACCATTCAAGAGGCTTAATTTCGATAATGAGTTTAACTTATTTGAAATCCCGGATGAAGGCATTTAATGCATAAACTTCTAATTTTCTTCCAAATCCATCGGTTTGATCAGGATAGGAGAAATCAGTTGATAAAGTAATCCATAGTTTATACGGAGAGCGGAGGTTACTTCTATTGACTCATTAATGAACTTGATGACTACCGGTCTATATTAGCTTTGCATATATTGTAAGTAAGAGCATACTTACAGTCATGCCTTTCTAATGGAATTTTCCTACACAAGGGATCAAGCTTTGGACATTCATTATTGATGTTGCCATAATGAGTATGCCAAATGAAACTCATCCCTTGAATAGTAACTCCAAAAGTACTACAATAAGTAAGAAATTGCATTATATGTTCTTGCTTAGCTTTTCCTTTAGCTTGAGCCTTTTGACTTATTATTTGTCTAAGTTCTTGAGAAAGATTCAAATTTTTTTTTCTTGAAAAATGAAAATCTTGATTTTTGAAATTCTAGGCTTTCATTAGAAAGTGTTGGAAAATCATTTTGAAAAGATTTTGAAAATGTAGCTTTAGATTCTTCTAAAATTTTCTAACAATTGAAACTTTCAAGATCTGTATCCATGGGATGCAATGCATATCAGAACTTGAAGGGTGAGGAAAATTGTCTAAGTTATCATTTAACTATTTAAAATGAAAAGACAACATTTAAAGCTTTTAACTTTTGAATATCACTTTTTGCATTCTAGAGGTTGTCTAAGATGCATTTTTGTGATCTGTCTAAACCTTCTATATCTTTATGAATCCAAAATGATAGATTACTTCTAGGAAACATTAGAAGAGTGAATTTCTCAAACTTAATCCTTTCTTGCTCCATCTATAAAGAAAATTCAAAATTTAGTACACCTTTTGAAGCATGAATAAGATATCTAATGAACTTATCTTTATTATACTAAAATTGAAAATATATTGAATTTATGAGGGGCACATAATTGTGAATAAGAATATTTAAAGGAATTTTTGAATTTTTTGAAATCAAATTTATTGATTTATAAGAACATGCACAAATACCATCACAATCCTTTTGATTATTCGATTCTTCTTCATCCTGACTAAACTCTTCACCTGATATTTCTTGTGTTATTAATATTTGATTATCTTCTTTTGATTCATAACCTTCACTTGAATCTTCATTTTCTTTATCAATCATTAGTCCTATCATTAAATTTTTTTAGTTTATCACTTATTTCTAATGAATTGCTCTCATTTTCTAATTGGCAATCTTTTGAGTAATGACCTACTTTTCCACATTTATAACATGTTGGTGTTTTCCTTTTTAGAGTTGATTTATTTGAGGATTTTGATTTATTAAGATTAAATTTTACCAATTTGTTTTGGAATTTTGACTCTATTGAAGGTTTTTTACCTTTTTATATTACTTTGTTTATTTTTTCTTTTTGAAGGGGCTATTATTGTATCATAACCATAATATGAACAAAATTTTCCTAATTTTTTCTTACTATCTTTTTTTTTTTTTTTCATTTGACTTTTTAACTTGAGATTTGTACAAAGAGCTAAACCTTCATTATTGATGAAAGTAATAAGTTCTCCATATGTTAATGACTCATAAGGAATTTTTCCATTATGGATATTTCTTATTCTTTGTTTAACATTTTCATCAAATAAAGTTGGTAAACCAGATATAAATTTTTCTTTCCAATAATGACTTCCACAATCAGGTATTGACATAACTTCGACTAAAAACATATCCCTATACCACTTAAAATCTTGAAGTTTTGGGCATCTAAGATTATTAAGGATTTCAGAAGTTCTTTCTTGAAAATAAATCTCCTATAAAATGTTTTGTTATTGCAAATATTAAAGTATTGACAACGTCTTTTTCATAAGTTTGGACAGATGTTCCTTCTTCTTTGATTATTGTCCTTTTTGCATTTAATATATATTCTTTATCATTTTGACTCAAATAATGATCCCACCAACCTTTAAGCAAACCGGTGAATCCTATGACTAAGGTACTAACAGTATAAAAATCAGAATTACTAGTCTTGATTCTATAAGCATTAGCAACCATCATCATTTCATGAAGTAAATTAATTATTTGATGTTCACTCATTCCATCTATATTCCATTCATAAAAACTACTACAATCATAACTAGCAACTAATTGATAATTTCTTTCTTCCAATTGAACATCAGGAAAAGAGGGTTTTAAATAATAATTTTTTTCTACTTACAAAATTAGAAATTGCATTAATTGTTGAGGAGGTTTTAACTATTGAATCTGGAGACATTTTGAATTGTTACTCTATTTTATTGATTTATGATTTTCATTTTGCTATAGTTTGAATTTGATTCTTATTTTGATTAATACCATTAATATTAAGTTTATCTAATCTAAGTTGTATTCCTTTTAACTTTGTCTCTATTGGAGTAGCTAGTTGTATGTTTGATTTTGCAGCATTTATAAGAATAACAAAAGGTTGATCTAGAGGCTTAGCAGAATATGATGATGATAATGATAAAGTTTAAGAGAATTTTGAAGAAAAAGTTGATTTTGATGTTTCTCCTATCTTCCCTCCCGGGGCAGAACAAAACAAAAATTGAGAAATTTTTGTTATTTGTTAAGTTAAATTTTGAAGAGAATGATTTGTATAATTTAATTGTTGTTGAACTTGTCTAATATTTTTGTAAATTATGGGACTTTGTTCATCTTTGGTTCTTGAAATTTTGAAGGGTGAGGCAAAAATTGAATTGTTATCAAAATTAAATTGATGATTATTTAAGGGTGGTTGAGAACCTAATTCTGAGTTATTATTGAAATTCTTTTTTGAATATTTTCTTAGTGTTTTATTTCTAATTGATGTCCTTCTTCATTTCTTAAAGTTATGAGTTGTTTTCTTTGTTTTCTAAGTTTGAAAAACCAATAGAAAAAATGAATAGTCATTTTCTTTTGATTCATGTATTTTTCATATTGTTTTCTTAATGCATTTCTAGCTTGAGGAGGAAGAGTTTGAAAATAAGCTCTTTTGGTATTATTATAAGGAGAAAAATATTCTGATTTTATCCATTTTACATTAGGAGTAAAATGAGTCTTTTTATAATTTTTCTTATGAATAATGTTAACTTGATTAGGATACATGTCAGAATGAGTAAGTGACACAGGAGGAGATTCTTGTTGTTGATATACAGGAATAGGAATTTTTGGAGTAAAATCGACACTATTTAAGTTTGTATTTGAAGTGGAAGATCTTGTAGAAATAAAATCTTGATTAAATGAATATCTTAAAGTTGGACTAAATTCTATTTGAACAGTACCATCTGTATGTTGTATAATTTTTGAAGGAGTTGTTAAAGGTTTAATTGGTTTTAGATGGGTTAAATCTTTTAATTCTCATTGACCTCCTTGAGTAATTTCATTCCATTTTAGTTTTTTAGGAACAAAGGCTTGAGTATTGTTAGAATTATATTGTAATAATAATGTTTCATCTTTAACAGATTGACACATAGCTCTAGGATTTAATTGAGTAGTCATGACTTTATAATATATCCTACAAATTATTGCTATAGTTTGGGCTTCTTCTAAAAAATTCATATTTTTGGTTTTAATATTTAAAGTTAAACTTGAGAGAATACTTGGGTCATTTATGTTCATAAAAAAGTTTGGAAAATAATTAAAATAGACAGGACCATTTGCAAGGTTTGAATCAATCATGCTAAGAACAAAATTAGTAAATTTTGTTGATCTAGCGTCTCTTAAACAAACAAATACAAGAATATCTAAACCTAAGCGAAACAAAGGTTTTATTGCAAATTGAACTAATCCTATATGAATATAATTAAATTTCTTTCCATGATGATTAATAGTGTTTTGACTTAATAATTGAAGACTTTCTAAATTTTGATTAAGAGAATTCTTCAGTTTTAATTGAATAATTTTGACTAAATTCGAAATTTCCTTATCGATGTGGAATTGAGCAATTATATAATTGATTTTCTATTTGTGATATATTTATTTCTTGACTATTAACAATGTTTTGAGTAAGTGAAGTGTGTGCAGAATTATCTGATGAAGATGCAGTATTATCATCAGACCTAAAAGATCTGGAAGAACTAGATCTACTTAATTTCCTTATAATATTACTCATTGTCACAGAAAATAATCACAATCTTGTGCATATAGTTAGATATCATTATGGGATCTGGTGGGGCGCTCAAATTAATTATTAACTTGTTAAAAAAGAAGTTTTATTTATAGTTTTATGTATTTCAAAATTTCAAAGTGATTTGATAAACAAAAAATTTCTTTTAAAAATTGATTAAAAAGCTGCAAAAGATATTTTACAAAAGGATGTTAAAAATTTAGTTTCAAAACAAATTTTTGTAAAATAACAAGCTTTACTTTCAAATTTTGATTTTGAAATTCAATTTATTGAAGGAGAGTTGAATTCCCTTCCTGACTTCCTTGCTTGGGAGTTTTTGAAGGGTAAGGATCCTCTTATATCCTAATGGGTACTCTCGTTAGGCCCCAGATTTCTTCATCATCCAAGAAAACCAAAGCTTCATATGTAATGATTTCAAATTTTCTAAATATTCGTCCTATTTTTCCAATACAAACGTCAAATTCCTTTCAAGTCCTAAGTCCAAATTTTCCTCCTCTTCAACCTTCAAAAAGTTTCATTCAAGCTTCTAAATCAACCTAAAAAAATATTCCTGTTCAAAGTCAATCCAACCCTAGCACTATTTCAACACTTCCTTCTCATTCTTCTTCTTTTTTAACTAGTCAATATATCAAAAAACAAGAATACAACAATCAAGTGCATATTAATTTTTTCGTATATAGGAATTTGTCCCATAGAGATTAACTTACCGAAAAAACCATAAGATTTTTTCTCTTTAGTGGCAAAAGAGAAGAAAAAAGCATTTCCAAAAAGGGTAATATTGACATTTAAAAAAAAAAAGACCATAATATCCACAAAATATATCAATGTTTTGATTTAATTAGACCCATTCCTCAAGTTAGATTAATTTTTAGAAATAAAGGGGAGATCCATTTAAAAGTACATCAATGTTTTCATTGATCATAAATTTATTATTCTCATTCATTTTCTTCATTTTTTAAAATTTTTTATATTACTTAATTCTATAAATAAAAAAGTTTTGATTGCAACAAAAGAACTCAAAGATGGAAAAACCAAGACAAATAAAAAAGGTTGTCACCATGACTGAAAGAGGTGTCTCCCATTGTTATTGTGACGACCTAAACTCGAAAGTTAGAACATTACAGTCATTATGTTAAGAACCTTGGATTTCTCCATCCCCAAAGCCTTAGATTGTATAGGTGCATCTCAACTATCCCTAAGTGTCACATGCACAAAAAACCTACATAATTTTTTTGCATCTATATGGTGCTTAGACACCTCTCTAAACCAACCTTCTAAAACCTACACTAAATTAGACTAAAGAACCCACACAAGCACACAGCAAATTATGGGGCACCAACCTTAGATTATATTTTGTTGTTATACTAAATAAGAATACAAGACACAGATTAACAAGACTCCCAAATGGCAGTGACAAGTTCATGCTCTCTCTAAATCTCCCTCTTTAGATCTCTCTGAATGCGTATGTCAAGGTGGCTTCTCTATCCCCCTTTTATAGAGTGGCTGCCACCCACTCCTTGTAAGACTAGGACTATTCATCCTAGTTTTACTAAGATTCTTCCTCATAGGTTGTGGCACCAACCATTCCCATTAGGAACTAGGTCCTACTCAAACTACAATTACAATAGGAATAAGACTCTTACTCATGCTGAATTCATAATTCCACTTCAAGTCCAACTCTTCATGTTGCTACCACATGCATCTATATATAGGTCGTGTACCTTCCAAGCTCTCTTTTGGTCCATACATTTGAGTTACATCTGAGTCACATCCATCTCAAGGCTACATGCTCTTGCATTCATTGTGTTGTTTTTGGATGCACCTATGTGAGCAGCTCTTGTGCAAACCAAACCTTCTTCTTAGTCAGCATATTTGAGTCTTATCCAAGCTAAGGCAACCATCTATCTCTATGCCCATGCCCTATGTCATTGTGCCCATAGGTTGCATTGCATCCTAACTCTTTGCCCATGGCTGCATGCTTTAGTAAAGGCTACTCTCACCCCTTGCTCATTTATGAAGCCTACACCTCTTCATGTTGTTGTTATGACACCATGCCACGTTCCTTCATTCTTTTGTTACAACAACAAGTCATGGCATTGCACCCATGACTCTTCATATGTGCATGAGACATTGCGCCCTCACGCGTAACATCCCACGTCTTGTCCTTAGTTGACTTCATTGTTGTTGCATCTCCATGTCGCATCTAAGCAACAGGTCATGGCGTTATGCCCATGACTCTTTAAGCCTCCTTGCACAAGGCATTGTGCCCTTGTGCCATTGTCAGGAGACGAGTTCGCGTCATGCCTTATGCCATTATGGCCATGGGTTGCACACCACCACATGTCCTAAAGCCCGTGTGTGGGTGCCAACAAGGCTCACTCCATGTGTCTTACTCATGTTGGAGACCTTACACAAAGGCTCCTTGGTGTTGTCACATCTAAGCCACCACCATGTTTCACCTTGAGTCACCTACCCCCTTTAAAGAGCATTTTGGGTCATTTTAGAAGTATTTAAAGGAGACATCACCTATTCTTAAGAATGAATAATGGATTTATTTAAAAATTCAAAGAATTCATTAATTTCCAGAAAAAACATCTTGCTTCTGTGCATGTACATGTGTTCGACCTGCTATGTGTGCACCACGTGCATGCACCCAACCTATTGTGTGTGTGGCACATGCATGCACCTCATGCATGTGGTTGTTATGCACCCAACCGGTGTGCGAAGTCCCTTGCACCTATCCAAGTGTTGTAACCCTTTTGCTTATCTGATGCCACAAACCCTTTGTCACCTTGTTTCATTCCTCATGGCTTCCCTCATGGGTGCAAGGCGCCCACCCATGCGACCCTTGATGGCCTTAATGTTTGGGTGAGGGCACGAGTACTGACACTAGGCCTTGAGATCCTATGCAACAAAAGCAAATATATATAGATAAAGCTTGAATAGTCTAAAGGTCTTATATGCCTAGTATCTTCTGCTCGATGACTTGAACCATGACTTTGGCACTCCAAAGTGTGGGCTTTGGAAGGGTGAATAACTTGGCTCTCTCTTTCTCACTCTATAGAGGTGAAAGATGTTTATCTCTTAAAAAGTGATGGAAACCCTAACCCCTAAGTGGGTATTTCTAAAGTTCCTCTACTAGGCTTAAGTGACTTGAGCCCACTAAGGTGGTGTTTGTTTTTTGGTTGAATAAAAAAAGCCAAAATATTTGGCTTTTTCTATTAAGCTAAAAGTACCTTGTTGATATTAACCAGCATAACTAAAGTGAACTTGTTATCAATAAGTTTAGTTTAGTTTAGTTATGTTGGTTGATGTCAAAGAATGGAAAAAGTCAAATATTTTGGCCTTTTCTATTTAGGCAAAAAACTAACACCACCTAAGTATCACAAGATGCTTCAAATGACCCTTCTCATGGGCTTATATAGGAGGTGAGAAGCTTCTAGAGACCCCTGAAGACATCTAAACTTAGCTACAAAGTGGAAGAGTATGGAAGCTTCTAGAGAGGGCTAGAGATGTCCACACATCTTTACACTTGGCTAGGAGAGCATTGGAATAATGTGGGGGTGTTATAGAATTTTCCAAAGTCATCTTGTACATAAACTAGTGTACGAGCTTCGAGATTATTCTTGATTTGTAAGGAACCCTTCAAGGTTCTAGAGATTTCCTAAGGTGCCTATAAATAGGTTAAGGTCTCATTCGGCCAAGGCATGACCCAAGAACCTAACCAACCAAGCAAGTGAGTTCCAAAGCACTTGTAAATCTTCCTTTGAGCAATAAAAGCTTCCATTCCTCAAGAGTTGCCTACTACGCCTTCTAAAGCTTTTGAGTCGTAAGCATCTTAGCCTAGTAAGCTAAGCATTGGGAGTAAGCTTGATTTAGCAAGATCAAGTGTCTTGACTTGTTTAAGTGTCGTACGAGTTTAGGAAAAGACTAAGTCTATGATAGTTGGTATCAGAGCGCGGTTACGAAGCGGGCATAGTAAAGGAAGCATGTCAGGCTCCAACATGGATGAGACTAGTGAGCAAACCCGTGGGAGGGAGACTGAGCTTGCTGCATGGGGCATGAGTAGGAAAGATAAATCTAGTGATGCCATTACCAACATAGAGGCAAGGTTAGCCAAGGTGGAGTTATTCATGGCGAACACTTAGGAAGGGTTGGACTTGATCGAGTAAGACATGGAGAAGGGTATGAAGGATCTTAGGGAACATATCCAAGACCTTCATGAGGGGTTGCTAGTCTCACAGGTTCAGCTAGTGTCACACGAGGAGTTTATGTCCTTCCAAGAAAAGGTCTTAAGCATGCTTGTTAGCATGGATTCAAGGATGGAGGCCTTGGCCACTCAAATGGAGTCCCGAGACCAGGAGGTCAGGCAGGAGTTAGCCATCTATAAGGGTGCTGTGTCGGCATGGGTCATGGCCACATAGGAGGCATCTAAGGTGAGGGTGCCGAAGCCATAAGGGTTTAGTGGCAAGTGGGATGACAAGGAGTTGGACAACGTCTTATGGCATATGGAGCGATACTTCGAGGCTATTGCACTAACTGATGAGGTGGCAAAGGTAAGGACTGTAACCCTATACCTTACTGACATAGGTACTCTATGGTGGCGTCAAACGTTCGCCAATATGGAGAAAGACATTTTCACCATAGAGACGTGGGAGGACTTCAAGAGGGAGATCAAGAGGTTGTTCTACCCTAAGGACATGGCTTACCTGGCTAGGAAAAACATGAGGCATCTCAAGCACACAGGCTTGATACGCGACTATGTCAAGGAATTCTTTTCGCTCATACTTAAGATTCATAACGTGACTGAGGAGGAGTTGTTATTCAACTTCATGGATAACCTGTAAGGATGGGACGAGTAAGAATTAAAGTGTCAAGGTATTCAAGACTTAGCCATTGCTATGGTAGTAACAGAGTCTTTAACGGATTACAAGGGGGGAGACTCCTCCAAGGTTGAGTCTTTGGAGGATAGTCATGCCATGGGTGGAGGAGATGAGGTTTCAAGGGACCACAATGCTCCTAGAATGGGATCAGGCAAGATGCCTAACGTTTGGGAAGGAAGGGGTAAGGTGGAAATGAAGGAGTTTATGCTTAAAATCAAATGCTTCCTATGTGACAGTTCACATTGGGCATAGGATTGTCTAAAAAGGAAGGCGCTCAGCGCCATGATCGAGAAGAGGGAATAGGAAGACGAAGCACATATGGGCTCGATGCTGTTACTAGGTGCCCTCCAAGTTAACCTAAAGCCCAGTACGCCTAAGACCCCCTTACTATTAGGGGTGCAAGTAAAGAAGGCAAAAAGGGAGTGAGCTGAGGTAGCTTGCACACACATGGACAAGGTCACCAAGGAAAGGTGAACTCGATGGGCAAGAGGAAGCAACACTCCAATCATTGAAAGTGCAGGTATTTACATCCATTTGAGGCCTCACGAGAAAAGGATGTAAAGAATATCCTGGTTGAACGGGTCACTAGGAGACAAGGGGCTCCTCCTGTGATAGAGTATCTAGTTTGATAGAAATGACTACCTAAGAGGCAGGTAAGTTGGGAACATGTGGATGCCTTGAGAAGGTTTTAGAAACACATCGAGAGGTTTTAAGAAGAGACAATGACGGGGACGTCGACAGCATAGGTGGAGAAAAGTGTCACAAGATGCTTCAAATGACCCTCCCCATGAGCTTATATAAAAAGTGAGAAGCTTCTAGAAACCCCTGGAGACATCTACACTTAGCTACAAAGTGGAAGAGTATAGAAGCTTCTAGAGAGGGCTAGAGATGTCCACACATCTTTACACTTGGCTAGGAGAGCATTGGAATAATGTGGGGTGTTCTAGAATCTTCCAAAGTGATCTTGTACATACCCTTGTACATAGACTAGTATAGGAGCTTCTAGATTATTCTTGATTTGTAAGGAACCCTTCAAGGTTCTAGAGACTTCCTAAGGTGCCTATAAATAGGTTAAGGCCTCATTTGGCTAAGACACGACCCAAGAACCTAACCAACCAAGCAAGTGAGTTCCAAAACACTTGTAAAGCTTCCTTTGAGTAATAAAAGCTTCCATTCCTCAAGAATTACCTACTACGGCTTTTAAAGCTTCCGAGTCATAAGCATCTTAGCCTTGTAAGCTAAGCATCGGGAGCAAGGTTGACTTAGCAAGATCAAGTGTCTTGACTTGTCTAAGTGCCACATGAGCTTAGGAAAAGACTAACTCTGTGACATAAGGCTTAGGTAACTTAATTTAGCCCAAAATGGGTCCCAATTGATTAATTAAACACATAAGGTCATCTAATTAATCAATTAATCCAATCTAGAAAATTATTCACTATTTCCTATGCAACTTTGTGTAATTATCAAAACACCCTTATGCACAAAAGTGAACCTAAAATCAATTCAACCTTCACAAACCTCTTAGGATTGAGACCCTAAAAGCAAGACATGATGTAACAAAGTCAGACTTGATTTTTCCCTTGCTATTTTTTTGTATGCATTGATACTAATTTAAGCATTCAACCTATATCTCTTACACTGTACATGACTTGCTTTTATTCGGAGTTGCATAGAAATACAATTCTTAGGTTCCTTATAAGTAGATAAGTTGTCCATAACCAGTTCAATCCAATAGAGACTATAGTGCATCACCTCCTAATTGGAGGGATAACTTGTCTTGACCGTCGAGATGAGTTTCCCATGGTGAGTGCACTAGTATATATGATGCACATTGGATAGGATCTATGGTGAATCATGAGGCAATGCTCTCAATTATCATGATTTACCAAGCTATTATACTACATGGACTCTCAACCTTTAGATGATATTGAGTCTATGTTAAAATCAATAGGATGTTTTGACTTATGAGTGAGACCCTAAAGTGGTCATATATCTTTATGAATTGGGTCACTATTAATGAAGGCTAGTGGCAATAGGTATTCTCAATAAGAGCACCATAATATCTCATGGGATTGAGATAGTGTGTCCCCTTGGGTGATGTAAAGAACATATGATCATGAAATCTGTGGTTGCAGTAATTCCTTTAATGGAATTTGGCATATACTACTTGAAATTAAAGTATGTCACTTGATCATATAATAAGTGGGATCTGTAACTCAAGGATTTGAGAGGTAATCTTGATAGGTTATAACACTATCTTATTAAATTACAAATACTAGTTCATGGCGAGTCTGCATGTAGTGAATAGTAGTTTACGAATTTGAACTTTGTCTCATTGTTATTTACATAAGGTACAAAAGTGCAGTTGATTATCTTTAATGAAATGTTGAATCAACTTCAAAATTGGATTATGAGAGAGCCAATACTCCTATAAGTTTCAATGGTCCCTACTTTGATCTCATATACCATGATAACATAGTTTGTGAGGGTTGGATTGACTTTAGGTTCATTCATGTGCATAAGGGTGTTTTGGTAAATACACAATATTGCACAAGGGATAGTGAACAGTCTCTAGATTAGGCTAATTGATTAATTAAACGACTTTGTGTGGTTAACTAATCAATTAGGACTCATTTTTATGATAGATTAAGTGACTTATTGAGCTCAAGTCACTTAAATCTAGTAGGAAAACCCTATAAATCTCTCTTAGAGGTTAGGGTGTCCATCACTTTTTTTGGTATCAGATTTGTCTTCCACCTCCATAGAGAGAGAAAGATAGAGCCTATGATTACTTGCTTCCAATGCCCACACTTTAGAATGCCAAGATTGTATTTCAAGTTATTGAGTGGAAAATTTTAGGTGCATAAGACCTTCGAACTCTTCAATAGATGGGTTATAAGTTTCATTATAGGAGCATAAGAATTTTTATTATTGTAATATATATATATATATATATATATATATATATATATATATATATATATATCTATTTATGGTGACCAAAGAGGAAAAAAAATGTTGAAATATCTTTTTCAGATTCTATGATGATCTAAGAGAAAAGAAAGAATCTAAGTTTCTTTTTTGAAATCCTATAGTGATTTAGGAAAAAAGAAAGATTCTTAGCAGTTCTTGTTTTGGGATCCATGAAAGCATAGTGACATCAACTTTTACTCAAAATTGAGATTATCTCTCATGAGTTTCTTGAGGCAAATCACATATGATTCTAAAGATTAGGAAGTTAGGAATCCAACGCTTCAAATGGATCATAATTCGAAGTTGAAACAAGGGAGATATAACCAATTGAAGTAAGGCTATGTAAAGAGCATGATGTTACGGGATTACATATAGGTCCAATTCCTTTTGATTGTTGGTCTCATTTTTTGGGCCTCTTTTTTTGTCGATTTTTTTTGTTGCAATTGAGCATTTTAGGGTTTTTCAATTTGTACTAACCCTAATTTTTAGTTGTAAAGCTATTTTGTTAATTTGGATTCTATCCATTTTTTAATTACCAAATATGCAATAGGATTCCTAAACCCCATGAGAAATATTTTTTAAAATTATTACCTTGTTTTTATTATATGCTATATTGATTAATTGCATATGTGGCCTTAAGATATTTTGGTATTCTTAATTTGAAATAAATTTTCATGAATTTTTCAAAACTAGAAAACTTATTTAAATTGGAATGTACATGGTTAGAAAATTTTATTTTAAGAAAAGATAAGTTGAAAAATGATTAAGAAATTTCTTTCATTTTTTAAGATTATTTCTTAAATATTTTAATTTTATTTAAAATCTTCTTAAATATTTGAGATCTCTAAGAATAAAATCTTTCTTTTAAGGAAAAACTCTTATTTTTTCAAATCTTTATAAAATAATATTTTTCTTATTTTGCACAAGATTCCGATTTAATGAAAATAAGTTAATTTTGGAAATTCATGATAGTTAATTTTGGAAATGAACTAATTAAGAAGGTTACCCAAATAAATGTTCTAACATAAAGAAAAGTATTTTGGTGTTCTTAGTAAATTTTCAGGAGAAGTTTTTTCTAAGATTATTTATTTAAATTAATTGTTGTTAATGAGAATGTTATTCTTTTTGGAACTATCCTTTTGATTTTAGCATAAGTGGTTCTCTAAGCTCTCTCCCCCTGAGAGAAAAACTATACCTATATGGTTTGTCAGGTTCTCCTTTTCTAAGAGGAGGAAACCATTTGGTTTGAATATAGATAATTTAAGGATAAGGAATAAAAGAACAATTCTTTTAACGTAGGAGTCCTAAATTAAATGATAAATAACGGATTTAGAAAATAGGATGATAGAAAATTTATGATAAGAAGGGTTGCTAAAATATTTTTGGAGACAATTAGTAATTTAATGGAAATATAAAATATTTTGAAAACACTTTCCAAAATGGATTGTTTGATTCATTTAAATGAGATAAACATTTTTGGTAGTTTTCCATAGAGAATATTTTTTCCATTAAGAAATTACTATAAACTTATGTTTTTAATAATATTTAATGGAATATATTATTAGGAAGTTTCCATGAGAATATTTTTTAAATTGGAAAGGTGTAGGAGTAAGGAAAATAAATTTGTGAGGAATTTTGAATGTGAGAAGGTAAAGTTCATTTCTTGGATAAAGTGTTTTCCAAATTTTCAAAATCTCATAAATTGGTAATTTCCTTATTGCACTAGTGTTTCCGGTTTGAAAATAAATATTATGAAAAATTTCATTAAAGATAATTTATCATTAAAAGGTTATTATCAAAAGACTTAGTAATTTGATGGAGATAAATTTCTTTGAAATCATTTCCTATATAAAATATTTATTGATTGGATTAATTGTGTATAGAATTACCTTTATAAATGATTAGATAACCTATTTATTACCTTTCTAGTTAGGATCATCAAAAGGTATTTGTTGGCACAAATTTCAAATTTTTTATCAAGACTATATGATAAAGAATGAGGCAAATAGTGAGACATAGATTGGAATAGACTAGAAGATAGTCCCACATTGCACAAGATACCATGGATCTAGAGGGTTAAAGACATACCATTCCTATGATTTCTAGTACACCAGTACCTCATCATAGCGGGAGACCTATATCTTATGGATTATGATGAAGTGGTGAACGATTTTTATGCTCATCCTTGGCAAGGAGCTATGAATGTATAGTTAGAATCTTTGTATTCTAACATAGTTTGGGTTTTTGTAGAAGCACTTGAAGGGATAAAACCCATAGGTGTACATTAGCCTACAAAAGGAACATAGGAGTAAATGGATAGGTTGAGACTTATGTGGCTAAGACTATTGCTAAAAGTTATAGTTTAAAACTTTGCTTCAACTATGGAAAACCTTTTCAACATTAGTCATACTTAAATACATCAGAGTACTCATATCTATTGCGATGCATCTCATTTATGAGATATAGCAACCAAACTTTTTTATAGCAAAGGGCCTTGTGTGTAGAAGAAGACATAAGGAAGCATGGTGATGCTCTAAGATTGTGTAGGTAGATGACAATCTAGTCATTAGATATGATGTAGGGATATTGTGATTAGTAAAGATCTATTAGTATACTCAATTCCAAAAGATAATCTAGAAGGAGGAGCAATAAATATTTTTGGGGTTAAGGTCCTTTGAGAGCGAGAATAGGAAAATTGCATTATGTTTCTTACACTGATGAGCATTTGGTCCATTGCATGTTACAGTACTCTAAGAAGGGTTTATTACTCTTTAGGTTTGGAACTGTCTTTCTTAGGATCAATGTCCCTTGACATATGAGGAAAGAGATTGTATTAAGGTAGAGTATCCTATGCCTCTACAATGGATAGCCTTAAGCATATAATGTTATGTGCAACACCAAATATTCGCTTTGTTATACGAATAATGAGTATGTATTAGTCCATTTTAGGATTAGAGTTTCAAGAATATGTCAAGCATATACTCAAGTATCATTAGAGAACGAGGGATTATATGCTTGTAAGTCTTTGTGATGAGTTGGTATGTCTTTTTATGCTAAGAGTTAGACTTTCAATCTGTTGAGGACTTGCCAAGTCTACCTCTAAGTATGTGTATACTCTAAGTGATTTTGTTGCTTCTTTAACAACAAATGAAACCTTTTGGCTTATAGGTAGTTCCCTTGGCTATATCATCTAAGATCCTGTTTTTGATAACAACGGGATGGTGTCATAGTCTAAAAAACAAAGATACCACTAGAAAAAAAAACGCATGGAGTGGAAGCATTACTTTCTTTGTGAGATAGTTAAGAGAAGTGATATGATTTTCGAGTAGATTCTTTTTGGAGTGCCTAGTATACTTTTCGGGCTAGTGGGAATTTGTTGGGATTGAACCCCTGAAAGCAAGATATGATGTAACAAAGTTAGACTTGATGGTCCCCTTGCTAATTTTTTATGCATTAACATTGATTTGAGTATTCAACTCATATCTCTTCCATTACACATGACTTGGGTGGATTATGAGTTGTACATAAGATACAAGTCATGGGTTTCTTGTAAATAGATAAATTGTCCATAATTAGTTCATGGATTTAGACAATCTAATAGAGATTATAGTGTACCACCTCCTAATTAGAGGGATGACTTGTCTTGGTCTTTAAGATGGGTTTTTTTTATGGTGAGTCCACTAATGTATGTGATGCACATTGGATAGGACCTACGGTAAATCACGAAGCAAGGCTATCAATTGTCATGGTTCACTAAGCTACTATATTGCATGGACTCTCTACATTGAGATGATATTAAGCCTATGCCAAAATCAACAAAAGACTTTGACTTATAGGTGAGACCCTAAAATGTCATATATCTTTATGGATTAGGTCACTATTGATAAAGATAGGTGGCAATAGGTATTTTTAATAAAAACACCATGATATCTCATGGGATTGAGATAGTGTGTTCCATTAGGTGATCCAAAGGACATGTGATCATGAAATCTATGGTCACAATAATTCCTTCAGTAAAATTTTACATATGCTCCTTAGAGCTAAAGTATGTCAATTGCTTTCATAATAAATGAGATTTGTAACTCAAGAATTTGAGAAGTAATATTGATAGGTGATATCACTACCTTTTTAGATTAAAAATACCAGTTCAAAGGGAGTCTGCATGTAGTAAATAGTAGGTCACAGACCTAAGCTTTGTCTTGTTGTTATTTACATATGGTACTGGATTGTAGTTGATTCTCTTTAGTAGAATATTGAATAAACTTCAAAATTGGATTCTAGGGGAGCCAGTACTCTTATAGGTCCCAATGGCGCTTGCTTTGAGCTCATATACCATGATGACACAATTTATAAGGGTTATATTAGCTCTAAGTTCATTCTTGTGCATAAAAGCATTTTGGCAATTATGCAAGGTTGCATAAGAGATAGTGAACAAAGTCTCTGAATTAGGTTAATGGATTAATTAGATAGCCTTGTGTGGTTAATTAATCAATTAGGAATTGTTTTAGGTTAGATTAAGTGACCTAAACCTAGTTGGGCTCAAGTCACTTAAGCCTAGAAAGGGAACCTTATAAATACCCCTTGGGGGTAGGGTTTCCATTATTATTATTATTATTTTTTGTGTAAGAGTTGTCTTCCACCTCTAGAGAGAGAGAAAGCATAGGATTCTTCCCTTCTAAAGCCGATACTTTGGAGTGCCAATATTGTAGTTCAAGTCATCAAGCGGAAGATCTTGGGTGCACAAGACCTCTAAAATCTTTAGGTTTCATCTTCATTAGATGGATTTTGATCTAGGAACATCCAAATCATAGGTATGAGTACTATGCCTCTAGATATATAGTTGATAATGGTTTTTATTGTTATTTTATTCCATTGCGATAGATTTAGAGATGCCTAGAGATAGATGCATGCACCCTAAGAGATCTAGGCCATGGGAACAAAGTAATTCAAGGTTCCTAACAAAACCGTGTTATCATGGTATATGAGCTAAGAGTGGAGATCACTAGGACCCATAGGAGTACTTGCTCATTTAGAATTTAATTCTAAAGTTTATTCAACATAAATCCAAATTATGACAATCCTCCAAAAAGTAGTAGTAAATAAAAATAACTAAAATCTAAATAAACTAGTTTCAAAACTAAACAAATAAAAGAACTTTTCGAGCCCTTTCTACCCATGTCACTCTTTCCTAGAATCAAGTGCACTTCAAAACATTTAAGGGTAAAAATCAAGTATATTTATTTAAAAAATATGAAATATGGAATGTTTGTAACCTAAGTACAATCATATGAAACAAACTTGTATTACATATGCTATTTTTATAAAAGTATCAAATCAAATTTCTTAATAAACATGCATATATTCATAGCAAAATTATGTTTGTTAACAAAAGTGTCAATCATAGTCTTTTAATCTATTTTATGTATTGACATTAATTTGAGCATTTAACCCATGTGTCCCACATTATACATGACTTAGGTACAATATGAGTTGCATAGAGAATACAAGTCATGAGAAATGATGAAAATATTAGTAATCACGAATATATTGGTACTTCGATTTTATAGATATGTCGAAGATGTATTGATGGATATTAGAAAAACATATCAGTAGACCTAAAATTGATCAAAACTCATGAAAATGCAAGAAAAAACCTCATTGAAATTTAATTAGAAGTATAACAGACATTTTAAATTTGTTTCGTTCAAGAATTTGATATATGTATGATATAATTTATCATATTTGATAATAATATCATATGTGTCGATAAAAAATCTGAATTTTATAAGTGTACACTTATTATTAAATTACATCAAATATTATTCCACAATAATATTGTGATATTTAATTATAATATGTCTAATTTTAAAATATGTTTAATATTAAAATTATGATCCATTTAATTCGATTGTATTAAATGATATAAAATAAATGATGATATATTTATAATTTTTTTTAATATTTATATTTTTTGTATTTAATTTATATATAAATGATATAAAAAAAGCCTATGAAAATTATCACCATAATTTTTATATTTTTAGTGGTCAATTAAATTAAATTTAAAAATAAAATAATTAAAATTAATTTGTTTATTAAAATATTTTTTTTTTTATCATGATCTTAGTATATTGTAGACCCTCAATTTTGTCCCTTGACACTTGCATTTATCCTATGAGTGTCACATGCACCCATGTTTTCATATGGCACCACTAGGACCTCATTTTGGGCTTAGTCAGTTTTTTTTTAGCCTTGTTTAGGTTCGTATGTGGTTCATTGTGGTGTGAGTATGGTTCATTTTGGAGTGCCATCATGGCCATTTTCCTAGTTGTTGGCATCATGCCATAGGAAGGAAGTAGGGTCATCCCGAAGTTTTAGCTCAATTGGAGTTTATCGGAGTGTGTCTGAGCTCGGAGCACTTGGGCCTGTTTTGGCCATATCTCCCTCATCCGACCTCAGAATCGTGCACCGTTTTTTTTTCATGGCTCCTTATTCTTCAGGAAAAATTCTGTCAAAATTTCATAATTTTTCTCAATCGGCTCGACCAGTCCCCAAAGTTTCAGTTTAGGCAGAATGCATGGGAGCAAGTCCGAATTCGGAGCACTTGGTCTTGTTTTGGCCATATCTCACTCATCCGACCTCGGAATCATGCACCTTTTTTTTCATGGACTCCTTATTCTTCAAGGAAATTATATCAAAATTTCATAATTTTTCTCAACCAGCTCGACCAGTCCCCAAAGTTTCAGTTTAGGCAGAATGCATGGGAGCAAGTCCGAATTTGGAGCACTCGGGCTTGTTTTGGCCATATCTCCCTCATTCAACCTCAGAATAGTGAACCATTTTTTTTCATGGACTCCTTATTCTTCAAGGAACCTTATGTCAAAATTTCATAATTTTTCTCAATCGACTTGACCAGTTGGCGTCCAGTTCAGTCGATTCATCGAGCTAGCTTGTATGGAGCACTAGTTTTGATGATTTTGAAGCCCAATTCCTACATGGCTTGGGCCCATAAGCTCTAGATCGGTCTTGGGCTATATTGTGGGTCCATTTTGGGCCTTGGTTTGGGTTCCTTGCAGCCCACCATGAATCCATATGGATCATTGGTGGTGAAACAAGCTGAAAACTTAAAGGAGTCATCTTGCATGGAGAATTGGTGAGGAGAGTTATTGAGGAGTGTGGTTTTGAGGTTGAAGGGCTATTTTCCAAAGCTAAATGCATGGGAAAATGAATGGAAGCTGGAGGAACAAAGGGGTTTGATATAAAATCCAAAAGAGGGGAAGAAGAGGAGGACTTCTCTCTGGATTCTAGGAGAAAACTCTATCAAAACGGTGAAAGCCAAAGGAAAAGAGGGTGAGAGCTTAAAAGAGAGAGAGAGAGTGGGGGAAGAGTTCTGGACCTGAGAAAGTTTTGTGTGTTGGGAGAGAAAGGAAAAGAAAGAAGAGAGGAAAAAAAATAGAAAAAAGAAACAGAGGAAATAGCAAAGGAGACGGAGGTTTTGAGAGATTTTCTGGTTGTAGAGGGAGTAGTTTCTTGTTCGTGCTGTTGAAGGGGAAGGCCTTGATTTCTGGAAGTGGAACTTGGATGTTTGCTACCCCAGTGACTTCATTTCTACCTCGGCATCTTCAACGCATGCATAGGTAACTCTTTGATCCTGCTTTCTGCTATTTTATATTCTCATTCTTTCTGAGGTTTGTTGCAATAATTTGTTTAGACAAGAAAATGAGGGCCTTTGCTGATTAGTCTTTGGGTTAAGTTTGTAAGTTGTTTGAAACTATGCATGTCTGATTCAACTGAGAGTGAGTCTGTTATTTTTTGAGCATTTGAAACGGTCATTGGAGATATATGAAAGATAAGGCTAGGATCCTTGCATTTTCGTCATTGCATGCCTAAGCTCCCATGTATGGTGTGATTTGTTTTGTGAACAAAACAAGTATTTCTCTCATTAACAAGCAGTTTTGATTTGCTTTGAGTAAGCAAAGGTCTCTAGTGCTCGGATTTAGGTTTAGAATGAGGGTTCCTTAGCCCTCAATTTAGGTTTGTTTTGCTTCCTTCATAAGGCCTTCGTGGTTCCCCTTGTCATTGCATCTAGAGGACCTTTGGGGCTTTGGTGCCCATTTGTGGGTAAGGTTCTGGGTTTTAGAATTAAACTGATCTCTTGTGTGATTTGGTTGCTATTGGAGATCCTCTGTTTTTTTCTTTATTTTTTTTATTTCTTTTTTTCTGCTATTATTTTTTTTTTGCCGTTACTTGTGTGTGGTTTTCTTGGCTAACTGATCATTGATTGGGTTTCAAAGGCTGTCCAAGTTTAGTTTTTTTTATATTGGCCCCTGAGGCCTTGACCTTAGTAGTTTGCAAATAAAAAGGGGCCATTGGTTGACTATTTGATGCATTCGTTTGTTTTAAGCCTGAATGTGGAAAGAGAATTAATAGTCTTAATGGCTTATAAGGCAACTGTTTAAAGCTTTGGTCATATCTGATTGCTTATGAAGGCAAGGCTTTTGTGCTCATTAAATGGCATTCTTTGGGATCTTGGTTGCATGTATGTTTGGGGTAAGGAAACCATTGTTTGGTTGCATAGTGAGGGTGGAATTTGCATTTTGCTTGTGGCATTCAAGTAAGGTCCTTGCTGCGTTATTGGTTTTAGGTTTAGAAGTGCAATCAATTTTTTTTTTTTTGGGTTGCCATTGGGCTTTCATGCTAGGTTCCAAAATACCAAAAAGGGGCTTGCACCTTTAGTTTAGGGAACCATTCCCTTTAGTTTTGATTTGAGAAAAAGTCTCTTTGGACTATTTTGTTTGAAATTTGGGGTAGACCATTTCTGTTTTTCAATTAGGATTAGAGGTTATGGCATACTGGTTGAGCCACTGTGCTCATCATTCAACCATCGGGGCCTCGTTGGTCCTAGATTTGGCAAGGGAGGGGACATGGTTAATTTGTTTGGGAAGTAGGCCCTTTCATTTGTGGCCTTGCCCTTTTAGGCATGCATGCTAAAGGCTTATGGAAAAATTGCATCTACTAAAGCATTGGCTTAAGTGGCGAATTTTAAAGAAAACAATGCATTTTGGGTGGCTCGGGTTTGGCCTTTTATGGAACACATCGCATTGTTTTGGCTAGTTCTCCCTCATCCAGGCTTGGAATTGAGTGTCGTTTATTTTTTTGGATTCCTTATTCTTTGAGGAATATTCTGGTAAAGTTTCAAATTTTTTCTCAATCGGATGAACTAGTTGGGAACCAGTTCAACAGGTGGCTTGGTGGCAGCCCTGTTTTATAAATGCTTTGCATTGTTTCGGTCGGTTCTCCCTCATCCGTGCTCAGAATTGAGAGCCGTTTGTTTTTTTGGATTCCTTATTCTCTGAGGAATATTTTGATAAAGTTTCAATTTTTTTTCTCAACCAGTTGAGCTAGTTGGGAACCGGTTCAACCGGTTCTGCTAGGTAGTTCCAGTTTCAGCGTGTTTTGACCCCCATTTTTGTTATGGTTTAGGCACTTAGGCTCCAAGGCACTTGTAGGCCACCTTTAGGGTCTTAATCCAGATTTGGTTTGAATTAATGAGGGCCCACCTATGAGTTAAGGGTGTTATTGGCTAGGAAGGTAGGGGGTGGGGGTTTATTGTGAATGTTTGGCTTGGGCACATTTTGATGCTTGTTTAAAAAATGCTTGCCATGTGTTGACTAACCCCTCAATGCAGTGCTTGGCTAGGGACCCAAGGTACGTACTTTGACCCATGGTTTGAGCTCATTTGTGGGCCTTGGTATCTAGTGATTGATGTTTTGACATGTGATTGTCAAGCATGCTTGTTGAGTATTTATTCCTATTGGCTAATCATTTATGCAGCACTTGGCTAAGGACCACAGGTATGTGTTTGATTGTTGGCTTTTGTGTTAGTATGCCCACATGGCATTTGGATTGCGATGCTTGTTGTGCATTGATGCTTATTGACTGATCTTTTTTTCAGCGCATGGCTAGGGACCTCAGGTACGCCATTTGTTGATTTATTGAGTGCCTATGCGTGCTAGATATCGAGTAGGTTTGTGTGATTCGTGTTTTCTATGATTAGCCTAAGAGACTATTTGATCCTTGACCCATATACTCCTACTTGCCCAATTCAATAGTAGAGACCGAGTTCCGGGCCTAGAGGGGTGCTACCTCACATGAGGTACCTTTCCGATAGGTAACCTGATCCCCGGATCCAGACTCAAGTTTCGTAGACCGCTTTTTCCATATTGGAGTCATCAGGGGTTTTTGTTCTTACTTAATTTTTCCCTTTTAAAAAATAAAAATAAGAAGTAAGTGGCGACTCCAAACAAAACCGTTCCTCATTGGAGAGGATTTTTCAAAACCCGAAAACCACTTTTCCATTCCATTCCACACTACTTTTTAAAAAAAGAGATAGCGAGTCGCGCCATCTGAGTGGATTGGGCCTGGGTCCACATATATATTTGTTCTAGTGCGTAATAAATAATATTAAGCAAGTTGGTCTAGTGGTGAGCAAGGTTGTAAAGGTTTATTTTTGGCCTGGGTTGAAGTCCCTTAAGGTGGGTTTGAGTCCTCGCCCTTATTAGGATAGAGCCCTTAAAAGCATGGCATGATGTAATAAATTTGAAATTCATTATTTATTTAATGATGTCCTAGTTTAAATTTTATTTATCCTTATTCCATGTATTATACTTTATAAGCATTCTTAGCTGCATCATTTGCATTGTACGTGACTTAGGTGCGTTAGGAGTTGCATAGAAGATCTAAGTCATGGGTTCCTTACAAATAGATGACTTGTTCACAACCGGTTCATGGGTCTAAGCAACACATTAGAATTTGTAGTGCACTACCTTCTAATTAAAGGGATAACTAGTCTTGGCTATCGGGATAAGTTTCCTATGGTGAGTGCATTAGTGTGTATAGTTGCACATTGGACAGGACCTACGGTGAGTCATGACTTAAGGCTATCAAGTAGTTATGACCTCACCAAGCTGCTTCATTGTGTTATCTTTCAACCTTGAGAGAATATTGAGTTGGTGCTGAAGTTAGCAGTGGCATTGACCTATTGGTGCGATCGTAAGATGATCATATATTCCCTATGGATTGGGTCATTGTTGATGGAAGTCGATAACAATAGGTACTCTTAATACAGACATCATGATATCTCTTAGGATTGAGACAATGTGTCCCCTTGGGTGATCCTAAGGAGGTGTGTTCATGTAATCTATGGTCATAGTAGTTCCTTAAGTGGAACTTGACATGGGCTCTTTAAGAGTTAAGTCATGTCAATTGAATACATAATAGGAGGATCTGTAACTCAAGGATGGTAGAGGTAGTCTTGAAAGGCTGATAGCTTTCACCTTGTTAGACTACAAATATCGATTCATGGGGAGACTGAACACAATGGATAGCAGGTCACGGACTTGAGCACTTGGTGTCTCGTTGTTATTTACATAGTATACTAAAGTTCAGTTGATTATTTATAGTGAGATGTTGAATCAACTTTAAAATTGGATTATGAGGGAGCTAGTATTCCTATGGGTCCCAATGGTCTCTGCTCTGAACTCATATACCTTATTGGTACGGTTTATGAGGGTTAGATTAGCTTTAGGTTCATTTTTCTACATAAGAGCATTTTGGTAATTATGTAAGGTTGCATAGGGGTAAGTGAACAAGGTCTCTAGATTGGGTTAATTGATTAATTAGTAGGCCCTATTAGGTTAATTAATCAATTAGAACCCATTTTGGGCTATATTAATTGACCCAAACCAATGTGGGCTGAAGTCACTCAAGCCCACTTAAGAACAATATAAATACCCTATAGGGGTTAGGGTTTCCATAGCTTTTGTCTTTCACCATTCAGAGAGATTGAGAGCCATAGCCTCCACCATCTTTTCCTCCTCACCGGAAGTGTGCCAAGATCAAGGTTTGAGTCATTAAGTGGAAGACTTTGGGTTTACAAGATTTCTGCGATTTCGATCTTCATTTTCACCATGTGGATTTGATTTGGTAACATCCAAATCTCAGGTATGGTTTTCGGTAGTACTTTTTGAATCCTTTTAAAATATAAAAATATTATTTTTCCATTGTGCATAGGATTTTAAAAAAGCCTAGGATGGTTATGCATGTTCCTAACCTGATCATGACTTGGGAAACAGAGAGATCCGAGTTTTTCCCTTTCAACTGGTATTAGAGCCATAAGTTAGTAATCGTACTAGAACCATTCTAGGGTGTGCTAACTTGTTTTTCCAGGGTTTTTGTTTATCCCATGACCCTAGGGATAATTAATGTGTGTTCTTTATTATGATCTTATTATATATGATGGATATAATTGTGATTGCTTTTTATTAGGGATGTAATAATTACTTGGATTGGTTTTTACTTTTCCTAGATGGGTTGTAAGCCTCATAAGAGGCGTATGATTTTTTTTTCTTTTGTAAAAATTTATTTTATTTTATTTTTATTTTTATTTTTAAATTTTTTTATCTTAGAATGATATGTAAACTCCAAACCTTTGAAGTATATGATTTTGTTGTAATTTTATTATTATTATTATTGTTATTATCATTCTTTGTAACCTATGGAGAGTATAGAAGCAATCTAAAGCATTACAAAGTGTTCGTGCACATTCCCTTGCTAGAAAAGATAAAAGAAGGCTTCTTGAAGTATCTTTCATGAGTTCTTATGGTGATTTAAGGGTTAAGAAAGAATCTTGGAAGTTCTTGATTTGAGATCCTTAGCAGCACAATTTTGTCATTTTTAACTTAAAATTGAGATGACTTACCAGGAGTTTCTTAGATCAAGTTTGAAGCTTAGGAAGTCAAGGATCCAAGGCTTCAAACGGATCACAATTTGGAGTTGAAACTAGAGTTATAGTCGATCGAATCAAGGCTGTGCAGAGAGCATGGTAGCACAATGATGTTGATTTCAACTCAAAATGGGGGCTATCTCCCATGAGAATTTTTGGGTAATCCACATATGGTTTTAATTCTTAGGAAGTCAATAATCCATTGTTTCAAACGGATTTGAATTTAGAGTTGAAACGAGGGAGATATGACTAATTAAAGCAAAACTGTGTAAAGGGCATGCAATTATGAGATTGAGTTCGGGCAAAATTGTTTTTGGTTCTTTGGGCTCAATTTTTTGGCCATCTTTTTGGGCTATTTTTATGGCAATTGGGCCCGTTAGGTTTTTTTTTTTTCACAAACCCTATCTTTGGTTGCAGGGCTATTTTAGTAATTTGGATTTTATCTAAGTTTTAGTTACCAAATTTGCAACAAGATCCCTAAGGCCATGAGAATAATTTATTTAATTTCCTTTATGTCTTTTATGTTTTTTTTGGCATAAAATATATTTTGGTATTCTTAAGTTAATGAATTTTCATTTTTTTTCCTTATTTTAGATAATTTATTAAATTGGAATATGCTAGGAATTAGGAAAATTTTATTTTAGATAAAGACAAGTTGGAAAGAAATAAGGAACTTACTTCATTTTCAAAATTAAACTCTTA
The DNA here is from genome assembly GCA_946000715.1 of Vitis cinerea var. helleri x Vitis riparia. Lineage (NCBI taxonomy): Eukaryota > Viridiplantae > Streptophyta > Magnoliopsida > Vitales > Vitaceae > Vitis > Vitis cinerea var. helleri x Vitis riparia. The sequence goes on along the minus strand of OX254008.1, from coordinate 19,980,744 downwards.
GAGATTTTTTTTAAAATAAATCTTTTTAGATTTTAGATCTCTAAGATTTTTTTTTTCAAGGAAGAAGTTTTATTTTTCCAAGTCTTTATGAAATAAAATCTTTCCTATTTAGCACAAGATTCTAATTTGAAGAAATAAATTATTTTTGGAAAAATATATGATAGATAATTCATAATTGAGATAACTTGTCAAGATATTGTTTCAAATAAAAGAAATTAAAATGGTAATTTTGGATTTTCTTAAAAGAATAAATTTTCATGAGTTTTATTTCCATTATTATTTATTTAAGAAATTGGTTGTTGTCATTTGGAATTTCAAATTCCTTTTGGCACTTTCCTTTATTTGGGTTAGGTGGTTCTCTAGGCTCTCCCCCCGGAGAGAAGGAGAATGACACCTAAATTGGTCCTCTAAGCTCTTCCCCACCGATAGAAGAAGGAGACTATTTAGTTTGAAAAATAATATTTAAGGATAAGGAATATGAAAGACATCCCTATTTGGCACATGAGTCCCAATTCAAGTAATAAATAAAATTTTTGAAAATTCTTATGATGGATAATTTATTTTAAGATAGTTACCAAAATGATCTTAAAGCCTCTCTTCCAAAATATTATGTGGGAGCATGCCATAGGCAAGTCCATAGCCTCCAAGATCGAGCCTATCTTGATTTTGGGTCCATCACCATCCTAAAGATGGGTTGGCCCAAGGAATCAAGGGATATGGAATATCCTTTATGGACAAGACTATATATGTTTGTAGTGGGAGTAGTCAACCTTAAAGATGGAACTCTTCAATTGGTAACATTGATGTCAAGGATCTTGGTTACACACTTAAACATGAAGTGGTAGAATAACCTAAAGTGGTCCCACTTGCATGGACTAAGGGTTAAACATAAAGTTATGTTGATCAATGCCTTAGGATACCCTTTGGAGGTTTAAGGCAGGTTAATTAAGTAGAGAGGGTCTCTACCCAGTAATAAGTGTCATGACCTAGTTAAAGTAGGCTTGATTCTTATGATACTAGGATACCTTGCATGGATATATGTAGTTTGAGAGCACTATAATTTTGCTAAATTAATTTCCAACTTGCCTTGAATGCTCAATTTCTTTTTATTAATGCATGGAATTATTATATTTATTACAAATATCATGTCTTTAACCTGTTACCTATTATCTTTTATTTAAATTGGACCTAATTATATTTTGAAAATAATTTGGATATAGTATTAATTGCATAAAAGCTGATTTTGGTAGAATTTGTTATTTCCTTTGAACAAACCTATCATCAAGTAAGAGAAGCATATCAAAGGTGGCATAATATGGATCAAAAGACTAAGTCTCTCATGCTTGGGTCTTTAGATAATGTGTTGCAAAAGCAACACATGTTTACTACCATAGTCTATGATATTCTCTTTAAAGATGCAAGGGTTATTTGGTGATAAGGGTAAGTTAACTTGATAAGTTGCCCTTAAGACTATATCAACACTAGGATTCATGTTATCTTAAAGATCTTACCAGATCCCTTTGGGATGGATAAGAAGATTCTCAAAAAGTGGAAGGGTGTTCATATAAAAGTCAAGGTTCTTTAAGTTCTTCTACCAAGAAGAAGAAGAACAACACCAAATAAGGAAAGTTCAAGAAAATGAATGAGAGAACAAACTCATGGGTAGTAATTCTTTTGTGACCATTTCGGACACTAGAAAAGGAATTCTTGGAGTGCCTAAGGATAGGCAAGTGCACATCAAGTTCTTGTTGTTGAACACATAGTGATGGATTTCAACAATTGTGGTGGATAGATTCAATGCCCACTATTTATAGTTCTTTACAGGGTTTTGACTAAGTGAGAAGGTTCTATGATGGGATTGTACTTACCTTAGCTTCAGTTGCAAGATTAGTTGTACAAGTTAGTGGGACGTATTACCTTTTTTATGTGAGACTACATTATAACTTTGCTAAGTAATGAGAATAGTTAGATCTCACTAAAAGAAAGAACCTAGCACTAATCAAACATTTGGCTTCTAAAGCCTATGTCATATTAATCTATATAGGATCCAAAGACTAATTAAGTCTGGACCTTCTTAATCCAGAAGATCTTTTAGTCTACGAATCCTATATAGATGGTAAAATGACCAAGAGGCCCCTTTATTTTTAAAGGACTTGGAACCAAGAAATGTTTAGAGTTAGTGCATACTCACGTATATGAACCTTTTTGTGTTTATATATGTAAATTATGGGTATTTGATCATTTTATTAATAAATACTCTAGTTTTGGATATATAGATAGGAAATCTGGTGCCTTTGATAAATTCATTGAATTTATGGCAAAATCAAATAACCTATTGGGTAAACATATCAAGATACTTCGATTAAATCGAGGTAATGTATCTAGTAGGTTCAATCCTTTCCATATGGAGTATGAGATGATATCCTATTTGTGTGCACCAAGGAATCCATTGTAAAATGGTGTAATGGAAAGAAGATATTGAACATTGAAAAACATAGTGAGATCAGTGATTGGTTTCCCATTACTTCCCATATTCTTTGGGGATATATTTTAAAGGATATATAATACCTTTTTTTCTAAAGAGGTGTATCACTTTATAAGATATCCAAGAGGATTTAGGAATTATTACGTTATAATCAAGATTATCATAAGGTGTTTGTTGTTACAAATATTAGATTTATGATGAAGACTATATGATATGTAATAAGGCAAACAATTATATACATTGGAGAGTACTAGAAGATAGTCCCGCTATACACAAGATACTATGGATCCAATACCAACCATTCCCATTTCTAGTATATTGATGCCTTGTCAGATTGAGAGGGTTGTTAAACAACCAGACTGATTCATGTAGTTGGGAAAGTCTTTTAAGGTCATTCTAAAGGAGCATGAGATCGATCCCATAGATTACGATAAAGCAATGAGCGATGTGGGTGCACATCTTTAGCAAAAAACTATGGAGGTAGAGTTAAAATCCTTGTGATTCTAATGTAGTCTAGGTTCTTGTAGAAGCATATAAAAGGATAAAACCCATAGGTGTAAGTTGGTCTACAAGAGGAACAAAGGAGTAGATGGAAAAAGTTGAGATTTATGTGACTAAGTTGTAGCTAAAGGTTATTGTTCGAAACATTGTTTTGAATATTGGAAACCTTTTCACCAGTAGCCATATTAAGATCCATCAGAGTACTCCCTCCTATTGTGGTGTATCTTATTTATGAGATATTGCAATAAGATGTCAAGATAGTATTCTTAAACGATTATCTTGATATTAACATCTATATGATGCAACCAAATATTTTCATAGCAAAGGGCCTTGTGTGTACAAGAAGGTGCAAGGAAGCATAGTGGTATTTATGATCTTATGTGTTGATGACATTCTGCTCATTGGTAATGATGTGGGGCTATTGTCATTCGTTAAGATCAGGTTGTCTACTCAGTTCTAGATGAAGGATCTGGGAGAAGCGTAGTATATTCTTGAGATTAAGGTCTTTAAGGACTACAAGAATAAGAAACTAGCATTATCTCAAGCTACCTACATAAATAAGCTTTTGGTCAAGTATGTGATGCAGAGTTCCAAGAAAGGTGCATTACCTTTTAGGCATGGAATTCCTTTTTCTTAAGATCAGTGTCCTAAAACAGCTGAGGAGAAAGGATGTATGCAATCAATACCCTATGCCTCTACAATGGGTAGTCTTATGTATGTGATGCTATGTACTAGGCCAAATATTTGCTTTGAAGTGGGTATGATGAGTAGATATCAATCTAATCTAGGCCCAAAACATTGGATAGTTGTCAAGCATATACTCAAGGATAGTAGAGGTAATCTTGAAAGATTGATAGCTTTCACCTTATTAGACTACGGACACCGGTTCATGGGGAAACTGAACACAATGGATAGCAAGTCACAAACCCGAGCACTTGGTGTCTTATTGTTATTTACATAGGGTACTGGAGTTCAGTATATTCTCTATAGTAAGAAGTTGAATCAACTTTAAAATTGGTAATGAGGGAGCCAATATTCCTATGGGTCCCAATGATCCCCACTCTTAGCTCATATACCTTGTTGGTACGCTTTATGAGGGTCAGATTAGCTCTAGGTTCATTTTTCTGCATAAGGGTGTTTTGATAATTACATATAGTTGCATAGGGGTAAGTGAACAAGGTCTATAGATTGGGCTAATGGATTATTTAGTAAACCTTATTGGGTTAATTAATTAATTAGAACCCATTTTGGGCAAGATTAAGTGACCTAAGCTCATGTTGGCTTAAGTCACTTAAACCCACTTAGGAACCCTATAAATACCCCCTAGGGGTTAGGGTTTCCATAGTTTTTGTCTTCCACCATCCAAAGAGATTGAGAGCCATAACCTCCACCCTTTTTTCCTCCCCATCGGAAGTGTGCCAAGATCAAGGTTCATGTCATCAGGCCGGAGACTTCGGGTTTATGAGACTTTTATGATTTCAATCTTCATCTTCATCATGTAGATTTGATTTGGGAACATTTGAATCTAAGGTATGGTTTTCGTTAGCACTTTCTAAATCCTTTTAAAGTATAAAAATGTTGTTTTTCCTCTATGTATAGGATTTAGAAAAAGCTTAGGATAGTTATGCATGTTCCTAATCTAATCTACACTTGGGAAACGTAGAGATCCGAGTTTTTCCTTTTCATCCTTGTCAAACCAAATTTCTAATTTTTTCATTTGACCACTAACCCCAAAAAATCAACTTCATAGCCCAAAAAATCAGCCTGACAGCTAGCCTTAAAAACATAGCCTAATTTTTTGTCGAAAAATCGGCGATAAAATGTAAAATCTGGTGGTTTTTTTCACAATTTCATTTATTAATTGGCACTCGCCAATATTTAGGTGAAACTTGTCAATTTTTTTTTACTTTTTTGCTTTGTTGATTTTTCATTTATCTGTTTTATTTCACCGATCGCCGATACGCAAAATTTAGCTGAAATTATTTGACATTTTCATCCATGCTCATGAGTTCCTTGTAAGTAGATAAGCTATCCACAATTAGTTTATAGATTTCGGTAATCTAACAAAGATTGTGGTGGATTACCTTTTAATTGGAGAGATTACTTGGCTTGGCTATTAGGAAGGGCTTCTCATGGTGAGTATACTAGCGTATGTGATGTACACTGGATAGGACTTATGGTATATCATGACATAAAGCTATTGATTTTCATGATTCGTTAAGCAACTATACTGCATGAACTCTCAACTTTGGGAGCATATTGAACCTTTGCCAAAATCAATAGGAGGCTTTAGCTTGTGGGTGAGACCTTAAAGTGGTAGTATATTGATTACTACTTAAAAATAGCACTTTTTAAATAATAATTCTCATGAATTTCATACCTTTTGAGTAGTAATTATTCCTAACATGCCCAATTAATACATTGCTGCGCTTACAAGAGTTACTAATGTTTTTTGTGAAGTTTTGGAGCCATTTCAAGGTGTGATTTTGATGCATTGAATGACAAAATAGATAAATTAAATTGAAAAGAGTGAATAATGTCAATGATGAGGAATAAGCAATGTTATTGGTTTGGATCAGGATTTAAGGCTGATTAGAGGTAGTTAGCTTAGAATAAAAAAAAGAAAATGGAATTAATGGAAAAATGGAGGTTAAAAACCATATGTTGCAAATTCGCATAATCCTGCAAAAATTTCGCATGACTATGTGAATTGAACTAGAGGAGAAAAATGTTGTTGCAAGCTAAAAAGGATGGTTGAATTGATTTCTCATGAACATGTGAAATGGTCCAAAAAGTTCCTTGTTGTTGCTACTGCTCAACTGAATTTTGCACGAACATGTGAAAATGATGGTCTTCATGCGAAATGACCCAAACTTGTGCAAAATGGCCGAAGCTCATGCAAAATCATGTTTTTGCCTACTAAACTCCAAATTTTTTAATTAAGAAGGTTATGAAAGACTTCTTAGATGACGCCAAGTGTCCACTTGACCTTGGCATATAAATAGGAACTTGAGTCTCTCATTTAGAGCTTTTTGACACTTTGATTGTAGAATTTGCAAGAAACTCTTTCTCTTAATAGAATTCTCTATTTTCTTTCATTTTCTTACTAGCCAAACATGCCTTGTGAGACCAAATCTCCAAGCATGAGTGGTTAAATCTTGTTTTTTTTCGGAGGAAGTAGGATGTAGAGGTATGATCTATAGTGAATTAGAGAAACAAGGTTTAATTACAAAGGTAATTTGATCCAATTATTTGATTAATTGAATTTTAATGTTTTTTCTCTTCAAATTGTCTTCAATGATTACTGCAATGCTAGCTACGTACATTCATTAAATTCTTAAAGCTAGATTTAATGAGATTGAATAGTTGCATTGTGTGAATCATTAGAAGATGATTTAAGATGAATTGAATATATGGTTTAAATTGATCTCTTGGATTAAATAATCTAATTTGTAGAAAAATTAGATATAGAATTAACGCTAAATCTAAAATCAATTTGAATAAGAATCTAGGTTTTCAATCTAATTATTCGTAAAATAGATTTCAACACCTATTCACCATAGAGATTGTTTTCTAGAAGATCTTAACTCCAAGAAATTCTTTTCCTTGTTAATTTTCTCTTGTTTTAAATTTTATTGTTATTCCCAATTTAAAATCATTGTAATTTTGATTTTTCATCATGAATTGTCAATCCAATTTTACTTTATCATAATCATTTCTTTTCACCCTATTGAAGCCTTAATTACATAAATAATCCATCCTAGTGGATGACACCTAAAATCGCTATACTACCATAGCTTTTTCTAAAAACCCTTTTTGATCTAGTAAGAGTTACCTTAGCATAGTTGAATCAGGTTATAAATTATGTTTTGATGAGATAAATGAAAAAAAATCAATCGATCATATATCCCTAAGGATTAGGTCACTGTTGATGGTGGTTGGTAATGACAGGTATTCTTAATGGGTTTGAGACAATGTCCCTTTAAGTGCCAAAGGACATGTGATAAAAAAATCTATGATCGCATAATTCCTTTAGTGGAATTTGATATTTGCTTCTTGGAGGTAAAGCCATATCAGTTGATCACATAATATGTGGCATTTATCACTTAAGGGATAGAGAAGTAATCTTGATAGGTGATAACATTACCTTGTTAAATTACAGACACCAATTCATGGGGAGTTTTCATGTAGTGGATAATAGGTCACAAACCCGAGCTTCATCTCGTTTTTCTTTAAATAAGATACTAGAGCACAGTTGATTCTTTGTAGTGGGATGTTGAATCAACTTCAAAATTAGATTTTAAGGAAAGCACTACACCAATGGGTCCTAGTGCTCCCTGCTATAGGCTTATATACCATGATGACATAGTTTATAAGGGTTAGATTGGCTATAGGTGTTTTGGTAATTACGTAAGGTTGCACAAGGAATAGTGAACAAAGTCTCGAGATTAAGCTAATTGATTAATTAGATTATTTTATATGGTTAGTTAGTTAATTAGGACCTGATTTTAGCTTAGATTAAGTGACCCAAGTGTATATGGGCTTAAGTCACTAAAACTCAGTAAGAACCCTATAAATACCCCCTTAAAGGTTAGGATTTTCAATTAGTCATCTTCTACTTCCAAAGAGAAAGAGAGAGCCAAAGCTTCTTCTCCTCCAAAACCCACCCTTTAGAGTGTCAAGGTCGTGGTTAAAGTCATCAGGTAAAAGACTTTAGGTGTACAAGACCTCCGCAAACAACAAGCTTCTTCTTTTCTACACGAGTAGGATCTAGGAACATCTAGATCCAAGTATGAGAATCTCTTAATCCTCAGATCTGTATTCTAATATGGTTTTTGGTATTGCATTTTCTGTCGCATTAGATCTAAAGAACCCTAAGGATAAATGCATGCACCCTATGAGATATAGGGTTTAGGAAAGGAGTAATTTGGAGTTCCCAACATCCTATCAAAGTGGGACTTAAAGAAGTAGCTAGCCTCAAATGTTCTTTACATATTGATGGGTAGAACAAAAGGCAAAATAATGATATATATTTATTTATGGCTATACCAAAATTAGGTAATTAATTCATTTAATGAAGTATCTAGTTTTCATTGCTTAGGTTGACTTAACTTGTTTTTCCTAAACAATTACTCAAATTTCTTTCCTAAAAAATTTTAGCTTAATATTTATTTTGGCATCCAACCATCCAAATTATTTATTTAACATCATGTTTGGCTAGCATCAACTTGAACTATTTTATATTCACTTTCTAAGGGTAAATGTAAGGTTGGGAGATGCTTCACAAGTTCTTTTATTTTTTGTACAAGTTTAATGTCTTCTTGCTTAAAATATCTCTATCATGTGTTTTTTGTTTTACTATAAAGGGGTCCAGCTAATCTACTAAGGTTTTTAATATATGGTCTAGCATAGTTTAATAATCCTAAAAAACTTTGAAAGGTTTTTAAGTCTTCAAGATTGTTTGGAAATTTATTTATTTTTTGTACTATATGATCTTGCAGTTTTATTTGTCCATCCTCTAGTTCTAATCCTAAAAATTCTATTTGGGTTTTAAATAATTTTAGTTTCTTTTTTCTTACTATTAATCCATGATTAATTAGTCTTTCAAAAATAAATTCTAAATGCTCTATATGTTCCTGAAGAGTATATGGAAAAACAAGAATATCATCAATATATAAAAGAACAAAAGAATATTTACCAAAAATATTATCCATCATTCGTTGGAATATCTGAGGAGCATTTTTTAATCCAAATGGCATTACATTCCATTCATATAATCCACAAGGACATGAAAACGCAATCCACAGTTTACTATCTTCTTCTAATCTAATTTACCAAAATCCACTATTACAATCTAGCTTAGAAAAGTATTTACATCCTTGAATAGAATTAATTAAAGAATCTTTATTTCGAATTTTATAGGCATCATCATATGTATTATCATTCAATCTTTTATAATTAATAACCATCCTAGTTTTTCCTCTTTTTTTTTCAAAATACTTTCTTACTAAAAAACTGAAGATCTATAAGGACTGAAACTTGGTTTTATGAGGTTATTCTGCAACAGTTCTTCTATTTGAATTTTGAATTCCTTTGTATCTATAAGGTTACATGCTATATATGTCGTTTTTATTATTAAATCTAGATTTTTAATTGGTATTTTACAGGTTGTCTTATTTTTATTCCAATGTTTTTTTGGATCTTCTCCTATAATTCCTATTTTTTCTGCTTCAAATATAAGGTTTTTTAACTTATCTGCATTTCTTAATTGTTCTAAATAATCATTAATTATGCTATCTTTTTGTGCTTCTAATTTGTTAATTTGATGAGAGGTTACATTATGATTTTTATTTAATGCATTTTCCATGTTTGTATGAACAATTGTTGTGGTTTTAGGATGAAAACTGACCTAGTTATTTTGTAGTGTTATCCCTCCTTGTAAAGAATGTACAAAATTTAAACCTAAAATAAAAAGGTATAAACTTATAGTAGGTAGAAGATAAGTTAGAGGTAACACTAAGGTTATGTTATTAATTATGATTGGTACATTTGAAATATACTTTGTTAGTATTAGTTTTTGTTGATTATATATGGACTAATTCTACCAGTTGAACTAATGTTTGTTGGTTCTCCTGAGGTACTAAGGTTTCAAAAAGAGGTTTTTACTGGCTCTGGTATCTAACATTGCATTTACCTTTAATTCTGTGGTTTTTAATTTAATTGTTGTTAGAAAAATGATAGATTTAACTTTATTTGCCATGTTTACTTGTTCTATTGTTTGTTTAATTGTTTTTTCAGGACTTATTCATTCTTTTATTTCTTTAATAGGACTTAATGGTTCTTTTATTTCTTTAGGATTTAAACTGCCTTCCTCTTCTTCCGAGATTATTCCTTTAATTATTATTTGTAAGTCTTTCCACATATTATAAGGTTTTATTTTACTTTCTAAAGGTTGTACAAGGTTTTCTAAATATAAAGGGGTTTTCTTAGGTTGATTTTCCTCTTTTTCAATGATCATACAAATTTCTTCTCTTTCGGTTTCACTATCATCTATACTATATACACTTGAATTTTCGCTTTCAAAATTTAATTCACTAATGAGTTCTTCTTCTTCACTATCTACCTGATACTCATTTATTAGGTTGCTTTTTTCTTGGGTTTTTCTACTTCGTTCATTTAATGGGTTTTTAAGTTCAGGACATTCCGATCCTATATGGCCTTCCTAACCACACAAATAACATTTAAACTGTCTTTTTCTTTTTGTAGTTCTTTTTCTTTTTATCCAAAATTTCCAGGTTTTTTATATCTTGTTTGATATGGTCGTCTTTTATAAAAGGTTTTTGATTTTCTTCTTAAAAATTTATTTTAGTTCTTAGGTTTCTAAACTTATATTCTCTACATCCTACGTCTAAATTTTCTCCTATATGTAATCTTCTACAAAGTTGTTGATTTATGTCTTGTTTCTTTATTTGGCTTCTTTATTCTATACTTACATATTCTCTTTCTAACCAATTTTTTACAAATTCTATTCTAGCACCTATAGAAGGAGAGTTTTTATATTCAGAGGTTGAAAATTCATTCCATAGTCTAAGTCCTACAAGTCCTTGTATTTTTAGTATATATTTATTTAAATATTCAGGGGTTCTATCTACTATAGCAAGGATTGCATATTTTCTAAATTTTTGTTCATATTCTTTTATATACAAAAGGTTACATAATTTCATTTGTTCTAACTTATAAAGGTATATTGCAAGTTCTTTTACATCTTCTTGAGTTGTTCCTAAAAAATATAGTCTTCTTGAAAATACTAATTTATAAATACAAATATGCTAAAATTATTTCTAACTTCTTGAAAATAACTATTGTTTTCTTGTTCCATGTTTCTAAAGAATTGTAATACGATTCCTCTAAGGGTGCTTTTACAAAATTCATAAATTTCTTGTTGGTTTTCAAGGGTACTACTACACCTGCTGAATTTAAAGATTGTTCCCAATTTTCTATGGTTTTCCTACGATCTTGTCTACTATCTATATCTAATATTATTTCATATTCATATATTGGTTGTAAAGAATTAGAAGGCTCTGTTTTAATTTTCCATTGAGGTCTTGTTAGCTTATTGTACAGCTTACTATACCTTACTATTTCATTTTTTACATTTACAAATTCTTTTTCTTCATTTATTGTATTTACTGACTCATTTGAGACTATTTCTAGGTTTTCTTTAGCTCTTGGTTGAATAGTAAATTGATTTATTGTTTCTATATCTATAAGTTTTTTTATTAAATTGGTTTTTAATAAATTTGTTATATTATTTGCTCATCTATACAGTTTCTACACATTATATCAACAAAGTTTTCTTGATCTACATGTTCTTCTAGTAACATTGGGTTACTGAATTCCTCTAATATTATATTAACTAGCTCTGAGTTTTTGTATAGGTTTTCTACTATTTCAATATTTAATAAAATCTCTTCTTGTATAACATTTACAATTTCTATCTCACCATTTGATTCTACCTTTACATTTACGGTTTTATAATTTCCAAAGGTTATACTTGAACTTCCATCTTGATTTTCATATAAACTACTAGATGTTGGATATTTTATTACTGGTTTATTTATTTGAGGTAATTCCCACTCTCATCCTTACAAATAATCTATATTTACAAGTTTTGCTTCTATCATATATACAGCCTTACTTCCAAAGGTTTTTACTATACCATCAAATTCAATCTTCCATTTTAAACTTAAAGCATTAGTGGTTTTTCCTATAAATCCTATAGCTATGCTAAGGTACTTACTTCCTAATTCCATATCATACCTTAAGATCTATAAAAAATAGAGGTATACAGCCAATGACTGTGTAAAAAATAAAAATAAAATAAAATATTTGATCGGGTTATTTAGAAAGTTTTGGGTGTAAAGTCAAGTTTTAAAACTAGAGTCTTTAGTTTTAACCCTTAACTTGTAACCCATTTTTGTTAGAAAATTGGCATGTTAGGGAGACTTTGTTTGGTCAGAAGGGTGGTATCACCCTGACACGAAGTGATGATTTAAAATCTTGACTTTATTCTCTAAATTTTTGAAATAGCTGATCTTCAAAAACATAACTTTCATGTTATAAATGCTTTCACACTATCAACCGAAAGTTTTAAGTTAAATAAATATTATAATAATATGTAATAAATGGTTTCACATTGTATTTTGATAGTTTTTATTTTAAAATAATAGTATAATAAATGCATTCACATTGGTTTTGGTTTTGAACTTTGATTTTGAATAAGAAATTTCAAAGTTCCTGCCATTGCCTTGACTGTGAATTGCTAATTATGAAAGTGGATGGGAAAAGTTGGTATCAAATCAAGTGTATATTGTTAATATATTAATTAGGGAAAGAGATAGTTGATTCAAATTAATTCTCAAAGTACCGAACTTTATTTTACCCTATTAAAAGTCTGATATTATATTTCTTTGATCTGTCCATTTAGTTTGCTTATTTGATATGAATTGATGTCTTTTATTCCTTATCCTCCTGGTATATATAATTTAGATTATGATCATGTAAAAGAACTTAACAATAGATTGTATGCTCAACAGAAAGAATTTAGAGAACTTTGTGATAAATTGCATAATTTATGAACTACTGTAAAAGATTTAACCATAGATATAAAAAACCTAACCTCTCTTGAATATTTGAACAAATACGAAATCGCTACACAAGAAGCCTTTGACGAACTTTTTGCTACATAAACCCTAATTAAAAGAGAAATTATAAAATATTATATTGATAATTTATATGCGTGTTCATCTAATTAGAAAATATTAAACTAATGTACCCTCATTTACAAACACAAGAGGTTTTTTAGTAGAAACATTATTAAAAATAACAAATGTAGTATTTACAAGAACATAAGAAACAAATTCAAGAAGAAAACCAAAATAATATAGATTGTTTAAAAGAAATCTAGAGAAGACAAATAAAATTCGTAGAAAAACTAAACACAGTCTTAGGAATTAGAAAAGAAGCTGGAAGACTTTAAGAACCATAGCTTGCTATGAAATAACCTAGATTATATTAAAGAACAATTAGTTAGAGAAGAAAATTTTGTTAGAAAGGAAATAGAACAAATAAAGTTAGAACAACAAAATTTAAAAGAAACATTAGAAAAAGTTAACCAAAAGGTAGATAAACTTTTAGAACAAAGAAATACAGTATCATCGGACGAACAAAAATTAAATAACCTTTTAAAACAAATTGAAAACTTTAGTTTGGGAGAAAAACCAGTAATTAGAATAGAAAGAAAAATAAATCCTTTTGAACCAAAAATTTTAGCAATAAAACCATGAAAATAGTAGAAGCTATAAACCCTAAAGATAATGTAAAGGAATTTATTGAAGAAAAATTTTAATAGGCAGTAAAGGAAGTAACACCTTACAAAAAACAATTAGTTCAAAATTCTAAAATAACTAGATTTTTAAACCAACATACTATAAGTTCAATAGGAAATATTGTATATTTAGACTTAGTCTCTCCAGAAACAAAACATAAACTATTAAAAAATAAAACCAATAAATATATGCAATTAGGAATAATAGGACTTCATCGTAAAGAAATTGGAGCACTTATAAAAATTAACCTTTTAGATACTAAAAACAATACAATAGGATGAGCTCTTTTAGCCAATGTAGAAGTAAATATGAACCAAAATTATGCAATCATTGGTTGTATACCTCAATTTTGTATAGATCTTAAGGAATTCACGAAAAAATAAAAATAATTGTAAATACTAAAGGTTATGATATGGATTTAGGAAGTAAGAACCTTAGCATAGCTATAGGATTTATAGGAAAAACCACCAATGCTCTAAGTTTAAAATGTATGATGGAATTTGATGATATAGTAAAAACCTTTGGGAGTAAGGCCGTAAATATGACAGAAGCGAAACTTGTAAATACAGACTATTTATTAGGACAAGAGTAGGAATTATCCCAAATAAATAAACCAATAATAAAATATCCAACATCTAGTAGTTTATATGAAAATCAAGACGGAAATGCAAGTATAACCTTTGGAAACTATAAAACTGTAAATGTAGAGGTAGAGTTAGATAGTGAAATAGAAACTGTAAATGTTATATAAGAAGATATTTTACTAAACATTGAAATAGTAGAAAACATATACAAAAACTCAGAGCTAGTTAATATAATGTTAAAAGAATTTAGTAACCCAATGATACTAGAAGAACATGTAGATCAAGAAAACTTTGTTGATATAATGTGTAAAAATTATATAGATGAGCAGATAATAAAACAACTTTATCAAACCAACTTGATCAAAAAACTTGTAGATATAGAAACAGTAAATCAATTTACCATTCAACCAAGAGCTAAAGAAAACTTAGAAACAGTCTCAAATGAATCAGTAAATACAATAAATGAAGAAAAGGAATTTGTAAATGTAAAAACTGAACTAGTAAGGTATAGTAAGCCAAAAGGACCCCAATGGAAACTAAAACAGAACCTTCTAGTTCTTTACAACCAATATATGAATATGGAACAACATTACATATAGATAGTACACAAGATCTTAGGAAAACCATAGAAAATTGGGAACAATCATTAAATTTAGTAGGTGTAGTAGTATCATTTGAAAACCAACAAGAAATTTATGAATTTTGTAAAAGCACCCTTAAAGGAACCGTATTACAATTCTTTGGAAACATGGAACAAGAAAACAGTAGTTATTTTCAAGAAGTTAGAAATAATTTTAGCATATCTCTATTTATAAATTTAATAAAACTATATTTTTTAGGAACACTTCAAGAAGATGTAAAAGAACCCGCTATATACCTTCATAAGTTTGAACAATTGAAATTATGTAACCTTTCGTATATAAAAGAATATGAACAAAAATTTAGGAAATATGCAATCCTTGCTAGAGTAGATAAAACCCCTGAATATTCAAATAAATATATACTAAAAATACAAGGACCTGTAGGACTTAGACCATGGAATGAATTTTCAACCTCCGAATACAAAACCTCTCCTTACATATGTGCTAGAATGGAATTTGTAAAAAATTGGTTAGGAAGAGAATGTGTAAGTATAGGAGAAAGAAGCCAAATAAAGAAACAAGACATAAATCAACAACTTTGTAGAAAATTAAATATAGGAGAAAATTAGATGTAGGATGTAGAGAATATAAGTTTAGAAAACCCAAGAACTATAATAAATTTTTAAGAAGAAAATCAAAAACCTTTTATAAAAAACAACCATATCAAACAAGATATAAGAAACTTGGAAATTTTTGGAAAAAGAAAAAAAGAACTACAGAAAGAAAAAGACAATGTAAATGCTATTTGTGTGGTCAAGAAGGCCATATAAGACCGAAATGTCTTAGACTTAAAAAATCATTAAATGAACGAAGTAGAAAAACCCAAGCAAAAATCAACTTAATAAATGAGTATCAGGTAGACAGTGAAGAAGAAGAACTCATTAGTGAATTAGATTTTGAAAGAGAAAATTCAAGTGTAAATGGTATAGATGATAGAGAAACCGAAAGAGAAGAAATTTATATGATTATTGAAAAAGAGGAAAATCAACCTAAGAAAACCTCTTTAAATTTAGAAAACCTTGTACAACCTTTAGAAAGACAAATAAAACCTTATAATATGTGGAAATATTTACAAATAATAATAAAAGGAAAAGAAGAAGGCAGTTCAAACTCTAAAGAAATAAAATAACCAATAAGTCCTGAAAAAATAATTATATAAACAATAGAACAAGTAAATATGGCGAATAAAGTTAAATCTATCATTTTTCCAAAATTAATTAAACTAAAAACCATAGAATTAAAAGTAGGTGCAATGTTAGATAATAGAGCTTGTAAAAACCTTTTATTTGAAACCTTAGTACCTCAAGAAGACCAGCAAACATTAGTTCAACTAGTAGAATTAGTCCAATATAATCAACAAAAACTAATACTAACCAAGTATATTTCAAATGTACCAATTATAATTAATAACATAACCTTAGTATTTCCTCAAACTTACCTTGTACCTACTATAACTTTATATCCTTTTATTTTAAGTATAAATTTTGTACATTCTTTACAAGGAGGAATAACAATACAAAATAACCAAGTCAGTTTTCATCCACAACAATTGTTTATACAAACATGGAAAATGCATCAAATAAAAATATTAATGTAACCTCTCATCAAATTAACAAATTAGAAGCACAAAAGGTAGCATAATTAATGATTATTTAGAACAATTAAGAAATGCACATAAGTTAAAAAAACCTTATATTAGAAGCAAAAAAATAGGAATTATAGGAAATGATCCACAAAAACATTGGAATAAAAATAAGACAACCTAGAAAATACCAATTAAAAACCTAGATTTAACAATAAAAATGGAAAATATAGCGTGTAACCTTATAGATACAAAGGAATTCAAAATTTAAATAGAAGAAATATTGTAGAATAACCTCATAAAACCAAGCTTCAATCCCCATAGATCCTTAGCTTTTTTTAGTTATAAACCATAATGAAGAAAAATGAGGAAAAGCTAGGATGGTTATTAATTATAAAAGATTGAAAGAAAATACATATGATGATGCCTATAAAATTCGAAATAAAGATTTTTTAATTAATTCTATTCAAGTATGTAAATACTTTTCTTAACTAGATTGTAAAAGTGGATTTTGGCAAATTAGATTAGAAGAAGATAGTAAACCATGGACAACATTTTCATGTCCTTGTGGATTATATGAATGGAATGTAATGTAATGCCTTTTGGACTAAAAAAATACTCCTTAGATATTCCAATGAATGATGGATAATATTTTTGGTAAATATTCTTTTGTTCTTATATATATTGATGATATCCTTGTTTTTCCATGTACTCTTTAGGAACATATAGAGCATTTAGAATTTATTTTTGAAAGACTAATTAGTCATGGATTAATAGTAAGAAAAAAGAAACTAAAATTATTTAAAACCCAAATAGAATTTTTAGGATTAGAACTAGAGGATGGACAAATAAAACTGCAAGATCATATAGTACAAAAAATAAATAAAATTCCAGACAAACTTGAAGACTTAAAAACTCTTCAAAGTTTTTTAGGATTATTAAACTATGCTAGACCGTATATTAAAAACCTTAGTATATTAGCTGGACCCCTTTATAGTAAAACAAAAAACACATGATAGAGATATTTTAACCAAGAAGACATTAAACTTGTACAAAAAATAAACGAACTTGTGAAGTTACCCTTAGAAAGTGAATATAAAATACTTCAAACTGATGCTAGCCAAATAGGATGATGAGGTATACTTTTAGCAGTCACTAATATAGGAGAAAAAAAAAACTTTGTAGATATTGTAGTGGAACTTTTTATAATTATCAAAACAACCTTAATTGTACAAACTTAGAAATTGAAGCAATAATATTAGTCTTAGAAAAATTTCAATTATTTTTAAACCAAGAACAATATACCTTAAGAACCGACTGTGAGAATATTAAAAAATTCTTTGAAAATAAAAATTCTTCAAATTGTCCACCAAAAGATGGATAAAGTTTCAAACCTCTTTAATTGGTTTCAAGCCTAAATCTGAATATATTAAAGGAAGAGATAATATATTAGTAGATTGGTTAAGTAGACAAATAATTAATAATGTTTATAATACTAATGATTGATTTTATGTTACAAGAACATGGCTCAAAGAAAACCCATTAAAGCTAGAACTTTTCAATATTGAACCATATGTCTGAACGAAGTGTTGAATCCAAATTTAAGGTTTAACTCTTTATTTTCTTAAAACCTTTTTGAAGAGCATAAGATTATTGTAGATAATTTTTGGTCTCTAAAACCATAGACCTTTCCAAACCAAAATTTAGAATACGCTTATGGAAAAACCGTGTCAACTTTAACCCAATATTTACAAAAGCCTCAAAACCAACTAATTGCTTTAGAAACCCAAAAATTTCAAAACCTCAAAATCCAAGAAAATCAAGAAAGACTGATAAAGGATTTGAAAACTAGTACAGTGTCAACCAGTCAAACCAGATGTTTGAATAGCCAACCTTAAATACTTTGTTTAATTAAGAAATCAGCTCTTCTGTCTGAACAATATGAAAAACTTGTTGTTAAAAACCTAATCAGAGCTAATAACTACTCTTTAGTCGAAAACTTCTTTTTGAAAACCCAATATAACAAAGTGTTTAAAAATCAAGAACTTTTATATAAACATTTTAGAACAAAAAATGTTGGGATAAAAACAGGGTATATGGCATATCATGACCCCGAATTTTTCTTTGTTATATATTTAGCCTATGTGAATAAGTCTACTGTAAATAAAGAAACTTTTTATTTAGTATCCCAGTTCATGGATCGGGGAATTTTAAAAAATATTTTTATGAACCACATATCTCAAATCCTAGAAAATTTCCCAGAAAAATTAAAAGATATTTTAACCTATCTTTTCAAAACTAAAAAACAGATAGACATTTCTTTTGAAACCATTCCACCTTTATTTCAAACCAATAGATCATTAGTGCCAACTTATCACCATGTATATATAAAACATAATAAAGAACCACTGATTCCTCAACAAAAACAAGAATAGGAAATGACCCGTCCAAATGAATTCCCATAATTTTTTACTCGTTTTAGAGGCCTTGAAATTTATGATCTTAGACCAACCTGGAATAAATTATTTCATCTCATTGGAGAAACAAAAACCATGTTGATATGGTGAAATAAACCTTTAGAACACATTATTGTTCCAAAACCTCTTATTACTCCTCAAGAACAAGATTTTATAATCGAACTCTGTGTAAAAATACCATAACCATCTTCTTACCTCAGCAATGACGCATCATTTTAGGAAAACCTTGATGATGAAAGTTATTATAATCTGAAAAAAGCAATGGAAGGTTGATGTCCTCAAGGACGATAACTTAAAATACTACAAAATTGTGGCAACCTCATTCTTAGTTTTTCTTGGGTAGGGTGATCATATATTTAGGCTTTAGTATTTTAATTATAATAGAGATTTATGGTTAATAGTTAGGAAAGTTTTTTTAAAAAAAAAAATCTCTATTTTTGGTTATTTATAAAAAAATTTGGATGAAAAAATTGGTTAAATCTATATTTGAAAATAGTTTAATGGGTTGTGTGGTGTATGTGCATGTAGAAATTCTTACTATGTATGGTATTTGAATACATGGATTATTGGTTGAGATTTGTTGCTCATGTTTGAGTATACACTATTTTATTGATTTTTTTTTTTTTTTTTTGCACTAGCTTTGTTGATGCAAATGAGCAACATAAAAATGTACTTGATTGGAGCTAAAATATGTGTTTCGATGGCACATATTTGATATGATTTGTACATTAAAAGATATTCAAGTCACCTTACTTGATCCAAATCGATGTTGAGTCCCTAGCCATAAGTTCAACTTTTATTTTGGAGATTTATCTTAGGTTCAAAGGAAGAAAAGGATGCAAGTTGAATCATTTTAAAATTTGAAAGGTTAAGAAAGGTTAAAAGAGGAAATGAGCGAGTCAAGATTCATGTAATATGAGGAAAGACAACAAGAGGATATCATAAGTTTTGGAAATGAGTAATGACCATTACAAAGTAAGAAATAAGGCACATAAACATGGGAAATGACGCACGAAACAAGATTCATCACGTTTGCATGGAAATTTGGAACTCCAAATCTAATGGTAACATATACTTTGATTTTGAGGCTATATTTAAAGTATATTTCGCAGTCCATTTTGGGCAAGCTATATATTGCGTTCAAAGATCTGGAAGTCAGGAATCCAATGCTTCAAATAGTGCACAAATAAGAGTTAAAAAGAGGAAGTTATGTGCATTTGAAGCAAACCAATTAGATAGGAAAGTTGAGTTCAAAATTGTCAAGTTGAATTCAAAATGTTTTTAGCCATTTAAAACTTAAAGGAATGCAAGGAAACTTTTGGTAGAGGCGAAGTTCGAATCCCCCTACCTATTTCGAGTAAAAGGCATGCATTTCGAACCTAAAAACATAGAGTTTTTGCATGGGTAATAGGTGAGTTTGAAATTCCTTGTGAATTTCGAACTCCCCATCTTGATTTCGAATTGAGCCCTCTTCTTCCACTTATGAGTATGAAATTGAATTAGGAACCAACTAAATTTCAAACTTAGCCATTGGTGATCGAGTTTGGGCCCCGAGACACATGGAAACAAGTTCTAAATGCCTTCATTCAATTCAAAATACCTTGTACTCATTTAGAACTCGTAATTTTTTAAGTTTTTGAGGTTGTTTATGACTTTTCCTTGTAATAAGTAACCAATGAGAGTGTGTCACACGTTAGTCCATTGATGATACTATTTAAACTCTCTTAGTTCTAGGGTTTGGGGATATATATATATAGAACTAAATAAATGACTAGATATTAACGAATACTAATATATTGCACCTTCCATTAGGTATTTATATACAACTAAGTAAAAAAAATAAAAAAAAAAATCATTATTGC
This sequence comes from Vitis cinerea var. helleri x Vitis riparia, assembly GCA_946000715.1. Lineage (NCBI taxonomy): Eukaryota > Viridiplantae > Streptophyta > Magnoliopsida > Vitales > Vitaceae > Vitis > Vitis cinerea var. helleri x Vitis riparia. Next base: position 19,960,224 of record OX254008.1, on the reverse strand, counting down.
ACCTTCCATTAATGCAATACTTTCCATTAGGTATTGCACCTTCCAAAAATCATTGAAAAGAAGCAAGAATGAAAAGTAAAAAAAAATAAAAATCTGCATCAAGTACTATTCAAAACACTATTCTAATAGTGCTTGAATAGTAAATTGTAACTTTCAAAGAACATGGATAAAAGAAGTGAATTTATTTCTTTTCAGAAGGAATTCACTCCTTGCACTCTTCTCAAAGACCACCTATCCACTAGAAGATATTTTCTTCATTAGGACATCTAGTTGTCCAGCCCGATATTATTACGGATTTTAAAAGTTTTCAAACCCATGGATTTCAACAAGCCTCGAATCCGTCCAACCTCTTTATAAATAAAGACTTCAAGTAAGTAGAAAAACAAAGATTTAATGTCTAATTTTGTCTACTTTATAACAGAAAATTGAGCATAAAAACAAAAAAAAATTTGATTCTAAAATTAAAATTTTGTATTAAAAATTATACCTTTAGTACACAGTTGAAACTTGATACAAGTTTGAGAGATATGAATACAAAGGAAGAGATTTTTGGAAGGAAAGAGATCACAAAAGCTAAGAGGAAATTTTTAGAGAACAAATTGTAAGATGTGAGTTGAATGATAGAAAGGATGTGAATAGTAGTAAGATGTTAAGTTTGGTAGAAGAAGACAAAAGACCAAGTCTTTTCAAAACTATTCAAGATAACCTTCAAGCTATGGATTTCAAAAGTTTCAATCTTGTGGATTTCAACAAGCTTCAAGTCTATTAAGTTTCTCTATAAATAAGGAGATCAAGAACGTCTCAAGGCAAAGTGCACAAGAGTGGAACAAGAGCAACAAGAGCCTTCAAGAGTGTTCTCTAAAATATTCCTCGTAGCTTTTGTGATCTCACTCTTTCAAAAAAATCTCTTCCTTTGTATTCATATCCCTCTACTATCAACAAGTTTGTTTGTAATCAACAACTCTCTCTTGTAATCAAGGTATAATTTTCAATACAAAATTTTCATTTCAGATTCAATTTATGTGTTCTTATGTTCAATTTTCTGTTATAAATTAAACAGAATTAGACATTAAATTTATGTTTTTCTACTATGATTCATAGACAAAATTAATCTTTTGTGTGCATGAATTGTTTTATGTCCTAGGTGTGAATGGTATCAGAGCCACGTTCTGCTTAAGAACCGAGTGGTATTACGATTTGAAACAATCTTTAATCACTAATTTAGTCCTGAGTTAGTTCGAATTGAATTTCCTATGAACAACCTGATCAGCCTAGATAGCGGTGTTTAAGGGTAGAAGGAGCGTAAGTCCCATATTGATCCACTTATGGTGGTCCCTATTCAGGAAATTATTTGAATTGATTAAGGATAAGATTGTGATTATTTTATGTGACAATGAGTAATATTATGAAAGAATTAAGTAGAGCTAATTCATCCAGATCTCTTAGGATAGGCAATTCTGCATGTAATTTAGCAAGTTCTTCATATAAGTTAAACAGATTTGCAAATGCTAAAGAATCATTAGCTACATCATATAGTCAACATGATAAAATTTTAAAGTCATCATCTCATCCAAAAAAATATAATAATTCAAAGATAAACATAGAAACAAGTCAACTTGAAAATTAATTAAAAGATTTGTCAAATTTGTCAAACTATGTTCCAAAAAATCATATTTTTGAAGAAGAATATGAATCAATACTTTTTCCTCATCCTAATAATCCTCCTTTAAACATAAATGTCATTAGAAGAAGATACATTTAAAAAAAAATTGTTTGTTCCTAATGTAGAATGGATTAATTAGATTTTTTTTCCTTATAATACTGCTAAAAGAAACTATTTTAAACAACTTCCTCCTCAAGTTAGAAACTCTTTACGAAAATAATACGAAAAATATATGCAACAAATTAGAATGAAAATTCCTTTTATGCACTGGTTTTTCAAATTTAGGAAATCCCTTAAAAGAATTACAACAATTACTTCAAAACAAGCAATAGAAAATTCTACACATAATAAAAAAAAATTCTCAAATCAACAAAGTTCCAAACAAGAAGAATTAAGTGAAACAAAATTTAATCAAATTTTGTTTTCTTCTACCCCAGGAGAGCTAAAGGAAACATCAACTTCAATAATAGAGAAAGAAGAAACAATATCAAGTGAAATTATTGAAGATGAAACAAGTGATGAGAAAAGTAAAAAAGATATGGCATGTGAAATAAATAAAGTAATACTTAAAGCCAAGAATTTAAGAATAGTAGGAGAAACGTCAATATCAATAGACAAATTAATAAATATACTTATTCAAAAGGTTGAAAAGACTAAAAAAAAATGATGAAAGTTGTAAAGTACAAAGAATAGAAAATAAAGAAACAAACAAACTAGAAAACAATAATTCAACAAAAATTCAAAATAAAATTAAAATAATAAATATAATATCTTCAAAAGTAGATAAGCAAGCATTTTTTTGATGTTATAGACAAAATAGATGATGAGAAAACCCAAAAGCAATATTTGCAAAAATTAAAAAATTTAATTCCCACAAAAAACCGAAATAAAACTCAAGAACTTAGACCTACACAATATTCAAGGGATAAAATTTTTAATAGATTCAAAAATATTCAAAAGCCTATAACTATTGAAGATTTAAAAAAACAAATACAAGAAATAAAAAAGAAAAAAGAACAACTCAAACAAGAAAACGAACAAATAAAACAAGAAAATGAACAAATAAGAAATATACTACAATACAAACAAGAAAATTCTACTAAAATATCTAATAATCAAAATACAGGTATTATAATCCCAAATAAAGAACTCTCATAGAATCATTTATAAATACAATATCTAAAATAGATTTTCAAAGATGGTATACAAATGAAATAATTGAAGATTTTGAAGTCAAAATAACAACAATAATAGATTCAGGAGCTGCTGTGAATTGTATATAAGAAGGATTAATCCCTACTCAATATTTTGAAAAATTAGGAGAAGAATTTTTTGCTGCAAATCAAGGAAAATCAGACATAGAATACAAACTTCAAAATGTTCATATATGTCAAAATAATTATTGTTTCAAAACTCAATTTATGCTTGTAAGAAATATGACCGAACCCTTAATTTTAAGAACTCCTTTTATTACACTACTTTACCCATTTCAAATAACTGATGAAGGTATCAAAACTACAATATTAGGAAATACCATATTTTTCCCCTTTATATATAACCTTTAACTAAAAAAGAGATAAATCAAGGCCAAAGTGATTCAATAAATAAAAGGATAAATTTAATTCAAAGAAAACAAGCTCAAATAAATTTCATATCAAAAGAAGTTCAATATAAGAAAATAGAAGAACAACTTCTAGAAGATAAAGTTCAAAAGAGAAAAAAAATTCAAGATCTTTTTCAAAAAGAAATTGATTCTGACTTTCCAAATGCTTTTTGGACCATAAAGAAACATAAAGTGAGTATACCCTATATTCAAAATTTTGATGAGTCCAAAATTCCCACTTAAGCTAGACCCATTCAAATGAATGAAAAACTTTTAGAATATTGTAAACAAGAAATTGATTCATTATTAAAAAAGAAATTCATTAAACTCTCAAAGTCTCCTTGGATTTGTGTCATTCTTTATGTCCAAAATGTTGTTGAACTAAAAAGAGGTGCACCCAGATTAGTCATTAATTATAAACCTTTAAATAAAATAATACAATGGATTATATACCTTATTCCTAATAAACAAGATTTACTTAAAAGACTCCATAGTGCGGTAGTTTATTCAAAATTTGATATGAAATCAAGATTTTGGCAAGTTCAAATTAAAGAGCAAGATAGATACAAAATCGCTTTTACAGTCCCTTTTGGTCATTATGAATGGAATATCATGCCTTTTGGTCTTAAAATTACCCTTTCTGAGTTTCAAAATATTATGAATGACATTTTCAACTCTCAATTTCAATTCATTATTGTGTATACTGATGATGTTTTAGTATTTTTTTATTCATTAGAAAAACATTTTGTTCATTTAAAAAAGTTTTTTAAAGTAATCAAAGCAAATGGAATGGCTTGTTCTCCCCCAAGAATTAAATTTTTTCAAACAAAGATTAGATTTTTAGGACATGAGATTTATCAAGGTAAAACCAAATCAATTCAAAGGTCAATAGAATTTGCTGATAAGTTTCCTGATGAAATAAAAGACAAAAAAACAATTGCAAAGATTTTTAGGATGTTTAAATTATGTCTTACATTATTTCAAAGATCTAAAAATCATTTGTGAACCTTTATATAAAAGACTTAATAAAAATGCACCTCCATGGACCGAGTCTCATACTAAGTTAGTCAAAGAGATTAAACAAAGAGTCAAACATTTACCATGCATTAACATCCCTCATCCCAATGCATTACTCATTATAGAATCAGATGCATCTAATTTAGGTTATAAAGGCATATTAAAGCAAGAATATAATAATCAAGTGTATATAGTTAGATATTATTCAGTGATTTGGTTGAGTGCTTAGATAAACTATTCAATTGTCAAAAAAGAAGTTTTATCAATAGTTTTATGTATTTCAAAATTTCGAAGTGATTTGATAAACAAAAAAAAATTCTTTTAAAAATTGATTGCAAAGTTACAAAAGATATTTTACAAAAGGATGTTAAAAATTTGGTCTCAAAACAAATTTTTTCAAGATGGAAAACTTCACATTCAAACTTTGATTTTGAATTGAATTTATTAAAGGAGAGTTGAATTCCTTTCCTAACTTCCTTACTCGGGAGTTTTTGTAGGGTAAAGATCCTCCTCCATCCTAATGGGTACTTCAGTTAGGCCTCAACTTATTTCATCATGTAAGAAAACCAAAGCTTCATATGCTATAACTTCAAATATCCCAAATATTTGTCCTTCATTTCCAATACAAACATCAAATTCCTTTCAAATCCTGATTCCAGACTTTCCTCTTCTTCAACCTTCAAAAAGTTTCATTCAAGCTTCTAAACTAACTTCCAAAAGTATTCATATTCAGAGTCAATCTAGTCCTAGTACTATTTCAACATTTCCATTTTCCTCTTGTTTTATAAATAGCCAATATGTCAAAAAACCCAAAACCTTAGAAATTGCTTTCATCAAGCTTGAGTTTAATTTTGAAGAAATCTCTAGAATCTTTCCTTACATCTTTCCCGATTGAGTCAATTTCAATGCAAATGATCCTTTGAAAACTCGTCAATTTTAGGAGTTTCTCTTAGTTGATACTAATTCAATTGAGATTACTCATAATATTGATAAAAATTATCCTCAAATGATTACATTTTCCAAAATTCTTAGAGTCATGACCATTGTTGATTGGAATAAAAAAAAACCCTTCACTTACAAAGCATTTAGTCACTTTCCATCCCATGGGTTATAACTACATAGACTATATGGATGCTTAGCATAATATGTTTTATTTACAAAGCTACCGACATTCATGGTTTATTCAGTTTTCAAGAGGTTGTAATATCAAATTTTTGGCTTGGTTTCAAAAATGGGCGTTCTTCAGTCTGCTAGAATCCATATTTCTTCATGAGATTCAAGAAGAATCCAACTTCTACAAGAGCAAGACTTCAACTCAATCCATTAGCCAACCAAGACTCCTAACGTTCTATTCCAGACTAAGAATTCTATGGATTCTTACATGGAATATTATCAAGAAGCAAGAGCAACCTCCTCTTTTTCCACTTTCTCTCTCTAGAGAATTCAACATCAAATGCTGGGATAAATTCAATCAAGAGTTTGTATGTCAACAGAAGATTTTGCAAATAATTTCAAGACTAGGATCATCAAATTCAAAAGGTTTGACAAGCTCTTCTCAAGGGCCAAATCAAGTAGAATTCCTAACTCTAAAAAGCAAGTGCCATGCTTCCTTAGCAGTAGCTACAGATTTAGAACAATATCATCAAGAACTTAGTCAAACTCTCCAACAGTTTGGAGACAATCAAGACGATGAAGGAACTGAAGAAATAGCCTTATCAAATGATTTATATGTAGGCCCTGAACAAATCATTTATGGTGAACCTATGGGTCAACCTAAATAAATATCTCTGTAAACTTTTGTATATATCCAAAAAGAAAAAGAAAAAAACACTTAAGAATCTCAAAACCCATTTTTTGATTGATGGTGATATAGGATAAGTTATTTTATCATTTATTCTATCTTATATCCAATCAAATATGAGATAGAATAAGTAATGAAATATATTATTCACCTTTTTTTCAATACATTTTTTCTTCATGGGATATGTTATCCTAAGTTAAACGTAGTATATTTCCATATCTTATGTGTCATAAATTTATATTTTTATCAATTTATATTTTTTATATTACTTATTTTATACAATAAAATTTTTTATTATAAAATTAAATTTGTGGTTAAATAAGAACTAAAAAAATTTATAAAATATATTGTAAAATAATATTAAGATATATTGTATTATTTAATATATATATATATATATTTAATAACATAATATAATTTTTTTTTATATAGTTAAATATTTTAATCTTGAATATTGATAAAGGTAAGAGAAATTTCATTTTTTAAAATATAAATATTGGAATTTAATATAATTTTTATTTTAAACATTGATTAGTAACATATATTTCATACTATTTTTTATTCATTTCATAAAATAAATATAAACATAACATATCTTGTTGGATATGATAACCTAGGATATCATATCCTATTGAAAATCGTATCATAGAATATGCATTTCCCATTCAATGAAATATAATATTTAGGATATATATATCTTATTCTATCATATCCCACCAACCAAATGTAGCCTTAAGGCATTACGTGTCTCTTTCTTAGGATTGGTGTCTTGAGATAAATGATGAAAAATATCGCATGATGGCAAATTACCCAATGCCTCAATAATAAGTAGCCTTATATATGTGGATGCTAGGTACTACGTCGGTTACTTGTTTGATACAATGATGCTGAGTAGATTTCCATCAAATTTAGCATCAATGCATTAGATAAAGGTCAAACATACACTTAATAGAAATAAGTTATAAAAATATCCTTCATATTAATTATTAATATAAGATAGATATTTAGACTATGATTGATAGGATATAACATGAGATATGATAAGAAATCGGATATTATATCACATTTCATGTTTGGTTGATGATGAGATAAGATAAGTTATTCTATCACTTATCCTTTCACTTATCTAATGTTCATAAAATAAGATAAGTGGTAAGATATATTATTCATTTTCTTTTTTATATTCCATTAACATGAGAGATATTAATCATATCTTAAAATATATGATATGCATATACCATATATTGTAAATTTATTTTTTATATTACTTATTTTATAAAATAAAAAATTTTAATTATAAAAATAGAAATATTTACTGACTAATTTTGTTTAATTTATTGTAGAAAATTGAACATAAGAACAAATAGATTGATTCAAAATAAAAATTTTGTATTGAAAATTTATACCTTGATTACAGAGTTGAACTTGAGTACAAAGGTTGTTAACAGAGAGATGAATACAAAGGAAGAGGTTTTTTAAAGGAGATATTACAAAAACTAGAAAGAAAATTTCTTAGAACACTCATTGCTCACTCTTGCTCCTCTGCCTTGTGATGAACTCTAAGCCTCTATTTATAGGAAAATGTTGGGCTTGAGTCTTGACGAAATTCGCGTGCTTCAAAGTTTTGAAATCTGCCATCAAAGCTTAGACAACTGAATGTTTTCTTGAAGTTTGCCAAATGAGGTAAATTTCTTTTCTTGTTAGAGATCTTTGAAGAAGCTTAAAGAGAATAAATTCTCTTTCTCCACGTTTCTCTTTGAAAAGCACATTGGTAGACAAAACCTACTATTGAAATAGTATTTAACTATTCAACACTATTTAAATAGGGTTTGACTGGATAAATACAAGGAGACAAATGTACAAAGGTACAGATATACAAAAGATTCTTTGATATCTTTTAACTGAGCATTTCCAAAAGATATTTCTCAAAAACCTGTTGAGCTTCCTTGTCAATGACGTAATCCTTTTTGTACTTATCAACAAGACAAGTAAATTGGTTTTGGAATGGAAGAAGGACTTCTAGAAAGTCATTTGTAGAGATGATTTTTTAAGCATTATCCTCAACAATGAGATTATACTTAGAAGAACTATAAATATCAGAATCAAGGTTCTTGCAATCATTCTTAACCTCCAATGTCTAATTTGTTTTTTGAGGCTAACTTTAATACAGGGCCAGGGGTCCTCTATACCAAATGATTGATGTTTTCTATGATTGGCTTTGAGAAGAATTAAATGTTCATCTGGATAGACTCCTCCATCGTTTGACCATTCAGGAGGCTTGCTTTCAATAATGAGTTCGACTTATTTGAAATCTCGGATGAAGGCATTTAACACACAAACTGCTAATTTTCTTTTAAATTCATCAGTTTGATCAAGATGGGAGAAAATTAGTTGATAAAGTAATCCATAATCCATGAGGAGAACAGGGGGTTAACTCTATTGACTCATGATTGAATTTGATGACCACAAACCTATATATGTCTAAATCAATGTTGGCTTTGCAAATACTGTAGGTAAGGGCACATTTACAATCATGTCTTTCTAATGGAATTTTCCTACAAAAGAGATCAAGCTTTGGACATTTATAATTGGTGTTGTCATAATGAGTATGCCAAATGAAACTCATTCCTTGAATAGTAACTCTAAAAGTGCTACAGTCAGCAAGAAATTGAATTATATGTTCTTGTTTAACTTCTCCTCTAACTTGAGCCTTTTGACTTATTATTTGTCTAAGGTCTTACAGAAGATTTAAATTCTTTTGTTTGAAAAATGAAAATCTTGATATTTGAAACTCTAGGTTTTCATCAGAAAGTTTTGGAGATTCATTTTGAAAAGATTTTGAAAATATAGCTTTGGATTCCTCGAAAATTTTTCTACAATTGAAACTTTCAAGATTTGTGTCCATTGGGATGCAATGCATATCAAAACTTGAAGGGTTATAAAAATTGTCTAAGTTATCATTAAACTATTTAAAATGAAAAGACAAAGCATTTAAACCTTTCAACTTTTGGATATCACTTTTTTGCATTCCAAAGGTTGTTTAAAATGTATTTTTGTGATCTATCTAGACTTTCTATATCTTTATGAATATGAAATGACAAATTATTTTTAGGAAACACTAGAAGAGTGAATTTCCCAAATTTAATATGTTATTGCTCCATTTGTAAAGAAAATTCAAAATTTAGTACACCTTTTGAATCATGAATAAGATATCTAATGAGTTTATCTTTAATATACCAAAATTGAAAATATATTGAATTTATGAGGGGCACATAATTGTGAATAAAAATATTTAAGGGGTTTTTGAATCTTTTGAAATCAAATTTATTGATTTATAAGAACATGCACAAATACAATCACAAAATCTTTTTTATCATCTGATTCATCTTCATCCTGGTTTGACTCTTCACTTGATATTTCTTGAGTCATTAATATTTACTTATCTTCTTATGTTTCGTACTCTTCACTTGAATCTTCATTTTCTTTATTAATCATTAACCCTATCATTAAATGTTTAAGTTTATCACTAATTTTGAGAGAATTGATTTTGATTTATAGTTTACAATCTTTTGAATAATGACCTACTTTGCCACATTTATAACAAGTTGGAGTTATGGGAGTTTTCTTTTTTAGAGTTGTTTTGTTGGAGGGTTTTGATTTATTAGGATTAAACTTTACAAATTTCTTTTGAAATTTTGACTCAATTGATGGCATTTTACCTTTTGTATCATTTTGTTTATTTTTTTCTTTTTGAAGGGGCTATTATTGTATCATACCTATAATATGAACAAAATTTTCCTAATTCTTTCTTACTATCTTGTTTTTCCTTTTTCATTTGACTTTTTAATTTAAGGTATGTGCAAAGAGCTAAAATTTCATTATTAATAAAAGTAATTAGTTCTCCATATGTTAATGACTCATAAGGAATTCTTCCCATTATGGATATTTCTTATTCTTTGTCTAACTTTTTCAGAAAATAAAGTGGGTAAACCAAATATAAATTTTTCTTTCCAATAATGACTTCCACAATCAAGTATTGACATAACTTTAACTAAAAACATATCTCTATACCACTTAAAATCTTGAAGTTTTGGACATCTAAGATTATTAAGAATTTCTGAAGTTCTTTGTTGAAAATAGATTTGACCTCCTATAAAATGTTTTGTTATTGAAAATATTAAAGTATTGACAGTGTCTTCTTCATAAGTTTGGACCGATGTTTCATCTTCTTTGATTATTGTCTTTTTTGCATTTAATATATATTCTCTATCATTTTGACTTAAATAATGATCCCACCAACCTTTAAGCAAACCAATAAATCCTATTACTAATGCACCAATGACATGAAAATCAGAATTACTAGTCTAGATTCTATAAGCATTAACAGTCATCATCATTTCATGAAGTAAATTAATTATTTGATGTTCATTCATTCCATCTTTATTCCATTCATAAAAACTACTACCATCATAATTATCAACTAATTGATAATTTCTTTCTTCTAATTAAACGTCTGGAAAAAATGGTTTAGAATAATAATTTTTTCTACTTACAAAATTATTAGAAATTACGTTAATTGTTAAGGGAGGTGTAGACCCCCATTTTGGGGACTTCACTTTCATGTATTTTTGTGCAGCCCAATTTTGCCAAGTGTCATAATCCCAGTGAGCCACGTGTCACATCCTCGGTGGCCATAGAGGAATCAAAGTAGTGGATTTGATGGACCAATCAGAGATTGACACTTGGAGGAATGTTCTAGAAGGAGGAGCGTATGCCGTTAGGTTCTGCAGGCTGTTAGAGGGGCAAATCCGGGAGAGAGAAAAGGGATTCTGCAGGTAGTGGTGCTTTTAGGTGGCTGCTTCTGCAGGCTGTTAGGGGGGCAAATCCGGGAGAGAAAAAGATATATGGGCAGAGAGTTTAAGGAGAGAAGGAGGAGAAAGGGAAGAAGAAAAAAAAGTAAAACAGGGCATGTTTCTGGGGGAGTAAGGGAAGTTGAGAGAAAAACAGGGTATTTTCTGAAAAAGAGAGGCGCGTTTGAGAGAGAGAGACCTTTTTTTTTAGAGAGTTTTGGGAGTTTGGGCAGCAAGCTGGATGGTTAGAGGGGAACAGATTCTAGCTAGAGAAGGGATTCTCTGTTTGAGTAGGCTTTTTGCTTGAAGAACTCAGGTATGAACTCTGCAATCTATTCATTTCTCCTCATTCACTGTCTTTCCTCAGATTGCTGTTGTTTTTCTTAGCATTATATTGTTTGGGGTGGATAATGAAGGCCACTTGTTTGCTTGTTGAGATAAAATCTTGCATCCATGTTTGCCATTGCTGATTTGAGTATGCTATACCTCTATTATGATAGAGATATACTATTAACCATGCATATGCGTGAATTTAATAGTATGTTATTATGATGACATTCTATAAACAATTATTTCTTTGTATTTAATTGGAGATTTGCATTAGATAAATTAATCTTTCGGTATAATTTAATAATAATTGTGTTAGTATATTTTATATATAACTAACTGGACCAAGTAGAGAATGGATGTTTTGTACTGACTGTTAAAACATATTCTCTAGGACATTAGAAATAAGATTTATGTTTTTAATCATGATTTAATTAATATGAGCAAATATAAAATGTCTTATGTTTTGATTCATTAAAGAGTGAGTTTCATTTATTGGAGCGATAAGACTCGATGAGTTGGACAAAGACGCTTTATGTTTACGATGTATTAAATAATGATTGAATCCACGTCTCGGTATAGAGATTGATGATGCACTTTAAGTAAGTTTATAAGGTTTCATAGTGTAAACCCTGCAGGTGGATTTTTATCCGACACATGAATTAAGTTAAGCGACAATCTTGAAGATCTATTGTTACTCAAATAAATTGTCAGTAATTTGTTTGATGTAAATAGCGTCTGTAATCTTAACGTGGGAAACATAAATTATTATGTAATGGAATTGTAAGATTAATAAGGAGTTCAATCATGAATTTTTAGTGGTATAATTTGTGATTAATTATAATGAGAATATACTGGTTCTGTATGAATTCTTATTACAATTAGTAGCCTTGTTAATTTTATTCCTGCGGTCCCTGCTGTGCCTTAATTGTTTGGACTATACATGAATTATGTGTTTTAAATAAATGATAGATTAGTTTTTAATTAAATTTTATTTAATTAAAAATAGATAATCTAATTTATTTAAAATGAGCATTTTAAGGGAAAGGGTTTCTTAAAAAGCGGTTTTTTTTAAATAAATGATAGATTAGTTTTTAATTAAATTTTATTTAATTAAAAATAGATAATCTAATTTATTTAAAATGAGCATTTTAAGGGAAAGAGTTTATGAGAAAGTGGTCTTCTTCCCATCGAAGAGAGATATATTAGAAACAGAAAAGAGAGTGAAAAAAAAAAACCCTAGCTATTGTTTTTCTGCCCACTCAGAAATCATAGTCCGGAAAATTGATAAGGTAAACAGTAGAAGATTGTAGGAGATTGTGGGCGTTTTCAGCAGAGAAAAAGGTCAATCTTTTACATATGGTTTTGGCTTGCCTCTATACTTGTTTCATCATGATTTGTTTCCGCTGCGTAAATCATGGTTTCTATCAATTGGTATCAGAGCTTCCTCTGAAACTCGTTTGGAGGTAGCTAAACATCTTTTATATAGATTCTCATATTTACGATGGATTGTTTTTGTGTTTCATCTATTGTATGATATGGGTGTTTTACGATTCAAAATCACAAAAGATTTTTGAATGACGGAAATTGGGTGTTTGCTGTTTGCAACGCAAATGGTTGTTGTTTTCTTTTCTATTTATGGAAATAGAGGTATTATTCGTACTGTTGTTTCTGATTTATTATGAAATCAGAGTTATATGCGTTGGATTAAAGAGATAATGGCTGCAGTTGTTATATGAATATGCATATGTTCATTGATGTTAACACGTAGATTGGGTTTTTTAACGTTACCACAATTATTAATATTATATTGCTCTTGGTTTGTTCTTTTTGAATTCAACGAAGATTGGCATGATAATGGGTGTTTTATATTATAATATTATATTGCATATAAGAATGTTAATGGCTGCCGTTTTCAATATTATAATATTATATTGCATATAAGGATGTTAATGGCTGCCGTTTTCATAAAATGCTTCAATTATAATATTGTATTGTTGAATGCTTCTAATTATCGCAAATCAAGAGTGATAATGGTTGCAATTTTTTTTTAAATATAAGTGCATAAGTTCACTGCTGTTCATCCGAATGTCATGCATAATTTCATTTGTGATTTTGGTGATTTGCCATGCGAGTTTCTGCAATAAGATTGTACTGTTGTAGACTGCGCAAAAGACAATAATTAGAATGCTACATGGTTGAACATTGGTGTTTATTGCTGATTTTTGTTAGGTTATTTTTCTATCGCAAATCAAAACATGCTTGCTGCAATTTTGGTTTTGATAACATGAATGTTTTTAGTAAACCAGCAGCTCGTTTATTTCCATTAATTTGTGAGTATTTCAAGAGTTGCTAGTTGTGATTACTTACATTTTCTTCCTCATCGGCAGATGATATGTTTTGATGTAATCACTGTAACTCTTCTAGTATTGTCTATATTTATTTATCTCTCTATCTGAGTAAATTAATTAGGGACATAGACTAGAAGTTATAATTTCACATTTATATTTAAGAGGCATGTTTTCTCCCATCGAGTGGTACATGTTGATCTTATGTTGCTTTTATATGCATAACATATGTTTAGTTTAATTCTCTCATCGAGATTACTGTCCATGGATGTTATGATGCATATATGAATTTTGCTGTCATTATTGTTATTATGCAATCTTGATTTAAATTCAGTTTTTTGATTATTATTGAATTGCTGTAATTTTATTTTATGCATAATCTTGTGACAGAATGACATCTTTCAATCCCTTAGCCAATATCCTAACCCAAAACAAGCTTGAGGGTCCTAACTATGTTGATTGGAAAAGAAACTTGGACATTTTGCTTACTGCAGAAGAATATAAGTTTGTGCTCAGTGAAGTGTGTCCTGAAAAACCCGGTGAAGATGCCACTCAAGATCAAATTAAGGCTCACCAGAAATGGGTTAAAGCTGATGAGATGGCGCGATGTTACATTTTGGCATCTATGTCAAATGCTTTGCAACATCAACATCAGAAAATGGATACAGCTTATGACATCTTAGAAAATCTCAAGGAGATGTTTGGAGACCAAACTAGTGCAGCAAGGCAGAACGCACTAAGGGAGATCCTGACTTCTAAAATGGAGGAAGAAACTCAAGTAAGAACTCATGTTTTGAAGATGATGAGTCTTCTGAATGACATGGAGGTTCTAGGTGCTGAAGTTGACAAGGCTACTCAGATTGAGATGGTCTTGAACACTCTGCCTCCCAGTTTTCAGCAGTTTCGTTTGAACTATAACATGAATAAAATGGATTTTACTCTGTCTAAACTGCTGAATGAGCTGGTAGCTGCTGAGACTATTATTAAGCAAGGAGCTGCACCTGTTGTGCTTAACATTGAGCGAGTTTCTTCATCTGTCCAGAAAAAGGGTAAGAAAAAGAAAAATGTTAAGCCGAACAACAATGGTGCTGCTAATGGTGTAAATGGTGTTGTGAAAAAGCCGAAAGGTAAGTGTTTTCACTGCAAGCAACCTGGTCACTGGAAGCTACAATGTCCGACATGGCTAGCCAAGAAAAAGCAAGGTACATCTCCTCTTCATTTACTGGTTGTTGAAACTTGTTTAGCGGTGTTGACTACACACCAATGGTGTGTAGACTTAGGAGCCACTAATCATGTCTGCAATTCATTGCAGGGGTTTCAGGAAACACGCCAGCTAAGTAAAGGGGAAGTGAACATTTTTCTGGGAGATGGCACTGAAGTTGCAGTTTTAGCTGTAGGAAACATTGCTTTGAATTTTAAGAATAATAGAACATTGATTTTAAAGAATGTCTTGTATGTTCCTTCGATTAGAAGGAATTTGATTTCAGTTTCTAGTTTGAGTAAGAACGGATATTCTGTTTGTTTTAATGAATTTTATGATGATTCTGTCGTTATTAAATTTAGAGAACAAATGATATGTTCTGGCTCTTTAATTGATGGTTTATATATTCTTAAAGTTACACCTGAACTGCAACTTACTAATTATGAAGTAAATAACTTTGATATTGTTGCTCCATTGAAAAGAAAGCGTCCTATTGAATTGAGCTATACTTATCTTTGGCATTTGAGACTTGGTCATATTAATTTAGATAGAATTTCTCTGTTGGTTAAAGATGGACCTTTGAGTTCATTGAAAGTGGAGGCACTACCAACGTGTGAATCCTGTCTAGAAGGAAAAATGACTAAGAGACCTTTTCCCTTAAAGGGCAATAGAGCCAACGATGTTCTTGAATTAATCCATTCTGATTTGTGTGGTCCAATGAGTGTCCAAGCTAGGGGTGGTTTTGAGTATTTTGTGACATTCACAGATGATTACTCAAGGTATGGATATATTTACTTATTGCGCCGTAAGTCTGAATGTTTTGAGAAATTCAAAGCATTCAAGGCAGAAACGGAGAAGCGACATGGAAAATATATCAAGACATTACGGTCTGACCGTGGTGGAGAATACATCTCTAGGGAATTCATTAACTTTTTATCAGAACAAGGGATTACTTCACAGTTATCTGCACCTGGTATGCCACAACAGAATGGTGTAGCAGAAAGAAGAAATAGGACACTTATGGAAATGGTTAGATCAATGATGAGTTATTCAGATTTGCCAATTTCATTCTGGGGACATGCAATTGAGACAACAGCATACATTCTGAATTTAGTTCCTTCTAAGTCAGTACCTAAGACTCCTACAGAACTGTGGACTGGACGTAAGCCCAGCCTGAAACATGTTCGGATGTGGGGTTGTCCAGCACATGTGTTGAAAGGGAAAACAGATAAGTTGGAAACAAAAACAGAATTATGTTTCTTTATTGGATATCCTAGAGGAACGAAAGGTGGTTTATTTTATAGTCCTAAAGATAAAAAGATCATTGTTAACACCAATGCACATTATCTTGAGGAAGACTATATTAGAAACCATATTCCCAAAAGCAAATTAGCCTTAAATGAGTTGAGAGGAGACACCATACCAGCTAGAATTTTTCCATCAGAACATGAACCTGAACCATTCATAGTCAGAGCTGACATTCCGTTACCTCAACGTAGTGGGAGAAATGTTAGTGGACCGGAATTTGAAACTTCTGACATTTCATTGCCTGTTGGTGATGAAGAAAATGTTGAAGCACCAGTACATGTGCTGTTTGAAGAACATATTGATGAAGTACAGGATGTGGTCCCACCAGTCATAGACTTGCCGGCCTTACAGCCACAGCAAGATGAAGGTATGGCTGAACAACCTGTAGTACTTCGTCGTAGTGGGAGAACAAGACGACCACAGGTTCGATATACACTCTTGGGAGAAGCATTTGATAGAATCCCTGAAGAAGTGAATACCGAACCAATATGTTACGACGATGCACTACAAGATAAAGATGCTGATAAGTGGCTTGTAGCTATGAAATCTGAGATGGAGTCTATGTACTCTAATCAAGTCTGGGAACTTGTAGAACCACCTAAAGGGATGAAACTCATTGGATGTAAGTGGATCTATAAGAAAAAGAGAGGTATAGACGGAAAAGTGCAAACTTATAAAGCTAAGCTTGTTGCGAAAGGGTATACTCAGAAAGAAGGGATCGATTATGAGGAAACTTTTTCGCCAGTAGCCATGCTTAAGTCTATTAGAATTCTCTTATCCATTGCAGCTTATTTCGATTATGAAATTTGGCAAATGGATGTCAAGACAGCTTTCTTAAATGGAAGTCTTGATGAATGCATCTATATGAAGCAACCAGAAGGTTTCATAACAAATGGGCAAGAACATTTGCTATGCAAATTGAATAGGTCCATTTATGGCCTTAAACAGGCATCTAGATCTTGGAATACTTGTTTTGACCAGACGATCAAGACTTTTGGTTTTGATCAGTGTCATGATGAGTCTTGCGTGTATAAGAAGTGGAATGGTAAAAAGGTGGTATTTTTGGTACTATACGTGGATGATATTCTACTTATAGGAAATTGTATAGGTATGTTGACTTCGGTCAAGGACTGGTTGTCTCAGCGTTTTGATATGAAGGACTTGGGAGAAGCTGCTCATATTCTTGGGATCAAGCTTATGCGAAATCACAAGAAAAGGATGATAGGCTTATCCCAGGCACTTTATATTGATACTATTCTCAATCGTTTCAACATGCAGGGTTCAAAGAAGGGTTTTCTTCCTTTTAGACATGGAATCGTTCTATCTAAGGATCAGTCTCCTAAGACTCCTGAAGAGATAGAAAGCATGAAGACAGTTCCTTATGCTTCTGCAGTAGTTAGTCTCATGTATGCGATGTTGTGTACTAGACCCGATATCTGTTTTGCTATTGGCATGGTAAGCAGATTTCAGTCTAACCCGGGGAGAGAACATTGGACTGCAGTTAAACATATAATCAAGTACTTAAAAAGAACTAGGGATTATATGTTAGTTTTCCAGTCATAAAATCTTGTGCCTATAGGGTATACAGATTCAGATTTTCAATCTGATCAGGACTCTCGGAAATCTACCTCGGGAAATGTTTTTGTCTTAGGAGGTGGAGCCATTAGTTGGAGGAGTATCAAGCAAACTTGTGTTGCTGACTCCACCATGGAAGCTGAATATGTGGCAGCCTCTGAGGCAGCCAAGGAAGCTGTGTGGCTTAGAAACTTCCTTTTGGATCTAGGTGTGGTTCCTTCGGTTCAATCGCCTATTACACTTTATTGTGATAATAGCGGGGCGGTTGCAAACTCGAAAGAGCCACGGAGCCATAAAAGGGCAAAACACATAGAGCGTAAGTATCACTTGATACGAGACATAGTTCAAAGGGGTGATGTGGTGGTGATGAAGATTGCATCGGAAAACAACCTAGCAGATCCTTTTACAAAGAGCTTATCGTCCACGACTTTTGAAAGACATGTAGAAGGAATGGGGGTTAAAGTAACAAATGCATGGTTATAAGTCTAAGTGGGAGATTGATAGAGATATACTATTAACCATGCATATGCGTGAATTTAATAGTATGTTATTATGATGACATTCTATAAACAATTATTTCTTTGTATTTAATTGGAGATTTGCATTAGATAAATTAATCTTTCGGTATAATTTAATAATAATTGTGTTAGTATATTTTATATATAACTAACTGGACCAAGTAGAGAATGGATGTTTTGTACTGACTGTTAAAACATATTCTCTAGGACATTAGAAATAAGATTTATGTTTTTAATCATGATTTAATTAATATGAGCAAATATAAAATGTCTTATGTTTTGATTCATTAAAGAGTGAGTTTCATTTATTGGAGCGATAAGACTCGATGAGTTGGACAAAGACGCTTTATGTTTACGATGTATTAAATAATGATTGAATCCACGTCTCGGTATAGAGATTGATGATGCACTTTAAGTAAGTTTATAAGGTTTCATAGTGTAAACCCTGCAGGTGGATTTTTATCCGACACATGAATTAAGTTAAGCGACAATCTTGAAGATCTATTGTTACTCAAATAAATTGTCAGTAATTTGTTTGATGTAAATAGCGTCTGTAATCTTAACGTGGGAAACATAAATTATTATGTAATGGAATTGTAAGATTAATAAGGAGTTCAATCATGAATTTTTAGTGGTATAATTTGTGATTAATTATAATGAGAATATACTGGTTCTGTATGAATTCTTATTACAATTAGTAGCCTTGTTAATTTTATTCCTGCGGTCCCTGCTGTGCCTTAATTGTTTGGACTATACATGAATTATGTGTTTTAAATAAATGATAGATTAGTTTTTAATTAAATTTTATTTAATTAAAAATAGATAATCTAATTTATTTAAAATGAGCATTTTAAGGGAAAGGGTTTCTTAAAAAGCGGTTTTTTTTAAATAAATGATAGATTAGTTTTTAATTAAATTTTATTTAATTAAAAATAGATAATCTAATTTATTTAAAATGAGCATTTTAAGGGAAAGAGTTTATGAGAAAGTGGTCTTCTTCCCATCGAAGAGAGATATATTAGAAACAGAAAAGAGAGTGAAAAAAAAAAACCCTAGCTATTGTTTTTCTGCCCACTCAGAAATCATAGTCCGGAAAATTGATAAGGTAAACAGTAGAAGATTGTAGGAGATTGTGGGCGTTTTCAGCAGAGAAAAAGGTCAATCTTTTACATATGGTTTTGGCTTGCCTCTATACTTGTTTCATCATGATTTGTTTCCGCTGCGTAAATCATGGTTTCTATCAATTGGTATCAGAGCTTCCTCTGAAACTCGTTTGGAGGTAGCTAAACATCTTTTATATAGATTCTCATATTTACGATGGATTGTTTTTGTGTTTCATCTATTGTATGATATGGGTGTTTTACGATTCAAAATCACAAAAGATTTTTGAATGACGGAAATTGGGTGTTTGCTGTTTGCAACGCAAATGGTTGTTGTTTTCTTTTCTATTTATGGAAATAGAGGTATTATTCGTACTGTTGTTTCTGATTTATTATGAAATCAGAGTTATATGCGTTGGATTAAAGAGATAATGGCTGCAGTTGTTATATGAATATGCATATGTTCATTGATGTTAACACGTAGATTGGGTTTTTTAACGTTACCACAATTATTAATATTATATTGCTCTTGGTTTGTTCTTTTTGAATTCAACGAAGATTGGCATGATAATGGGTGTTTTATATTATAATATTATATTGCATATAAGAATGTTAATGGCTGCCGTTTTCAATATTATAATATTATATTGCATATAAGGATGTTAATGGCTGCCGTTTTCATAAAATGCTTCAATTATAATATTGTATTGTTGAATGCTTCTAATTATCGCAAATCAAGAGTGATAATGGTTGCAATTTTTTTTTAAATATAAGTGCATAAGTTCACTGCTGTTCATCCGAATGTCATGCATAATTTCATTTGTGATTTTGGTGATTTGCCATGCGAGTTTCTGCAATAAGATTGTACTGTTGTAGACTGCGCAAAAGACAATAATTAGAATGCTACATGGTTGAACATTGGTGTTTATTGCTGATTTTTGTTAGGTTATTTTTCTATCGCAAATCAAAACATGCTTGCTGCAATTTTGGTTTTGATAACATGAATGTTTTTAGTAAACCAGCAGCTCGTTTATTTCCATTAATTTGTGAGTATTTCAAGAGTTGCTAGTTGTGATTACTTACATTTTCTTCCTCATCGGCAGATGATATGTTTTGATGTAATCACTGTAACTCTTCTAGTATTGTCTATATTTATTTATCTCTCTATCTGAGTAAATTAATTAGGGACATAGACTAGAAGTTATAATTTCACATTTATATTTAAGAGGCATGTTTTCTCCCATCGAGTGGTACATGTTGATCTTATGTTGCTTTTATATGCATAACATATGTTTAGTTTAATTCTCTCATCGAGATTACTGTCCATGGATGTTATGATGCATATATGAATTTTGCTGTCATTATTGTTATTATGCAATCTTGATTTAAATTCAGTTTTTTGATTATTATTGAATTGCTGTAATTTTATTTTATGCATAATCTTGTGACAGAATGACATCTTTCAATCCCTTAGCCAATATCCTAACCCAAAACAAGCTTGAGGGTCCTAACTATGTTGATTGGAAAAGAAACTTGGACATTTTGCTTACTGCAGAAGAATATAAGTTTGTGCTCAGTGAAGTGTGTCCTGAAAAACCCGGTGAAGATGCCACTCAAGATCAAATTAAGGCTCACCAGAAATGGGTTAAAGCTGATGAGATGGCGCGATGTTACATTTTGGCATCTATGTCAAATGCTTTGCAACATCAACATCAGAAAATGGATACAGCTTATGACATCTTAGAAAATCTCAAGGAGATGTTTGGAGACCAAACTAGTGCAGCAAGGCAGAACGCACTAAGGGAGATCCTGACTTCTAAAATGGAGGAAGAAACTCAAGTAAGAACTCATGTTTTGAAGATGATGAGTCTTCTGAATGACATGGAGGTTCTAGGTGCTGAAGTTGACAAGGCTACTCAGATTGAGATGGTCTTGAACACTCTGCCTCCCAGTTTTCAGCAGTTTCGTTTGAACTATAACATGAATAAAATGGATTTTACTCTGTCTAAACTGCTGAATGAGCTGGTAGCTGCTGAGACTATTATTAAGCAAGGAGCTGCACCTGTTGTGCTTAACATTGAGCGAGTTTCTTCATCTGTCCAGAAAAAGGGTAAGAAAAAGAAAAATGTTAAGCCGAACAACAATGGTGCTGCTAATGGTGTAAATGGTGTTGTGAAAAAGCCGAAAGGTAAGTGTTTTCACTGCAAGCAACCTGGTCACTGGAAGCTACAATGTCCGACATGGCTAGCCAAGAAAAAGCAAGGTACATCTCCTCTTCATTTACTGGTTGTTGAAACTTGTTTAGCGGTGTTGACTACACACCAATGGTGTGTAGACTTAGGAGCCACTAATCATGTCTGCAATTCATTGCAGGGGTTTCAGGAAACACGCCAGCTAAGTAAAGGGGAAGTGAACATTTTTCTGGGAGATGGCACTGAAGTTGCAGTTTTAGCTGTAGGAAACATTGCTTTGAATTTTAAGAATAATAGAACATTGATTTTAAAGAATGTCTTGTATGTTCCTTCGATTAGAAGGAATTTGATTTCAGTTTCTAGTTTGAGTAAGAACGGATATTCTGTTTGTTTTAATGAATTTTATGATGATTCTGTCGTTATTAAATTTAGAGAACAAATGATATGTTCTGGCTCTTTAATTGATGGTTTATATATTCTTAAAGTTACACCTGAACTGCAACTTACTAATTATGAAGTAAATAACTTTGATATTGTTGCTCCATTGAAAAGAAAGCGTCCTATTGAATTGAGCTATACTTATCTTTGGCATTTGAGACTTGGTCATATTAATTTAGATAGAATTTCTCTGTTGGTTAAAGATGGACCTTTGAGTTCATTGAAAGTGGAGGCACTACCAACGTGTGAATCCTGTCTAGAAGGAAAAATGACTAAGAGACCTTTTCCCTTAAAGGGCAATAGAGCCAACGATGTTCTTGAATTAATCCATTCTGATTTGTGTGGTCCAATGAGTGTCCAAGCTAGGGGTGGTTTTGAGTATTTTGTGACATTCACAGATGATTACTCAAGGTATGGATATATTTACTTATTGCGCCGTAAGTCTGAATGTTTTGAGAAATTCAAAGCATTCAAGGCAGAAACGGAGAAGCGACATGGAAAATATATCAAGACATTACGGTCTGACCGTGGTGGAGAATACATCTCTAGGGAATTCATTAACTTTTTATCAGAACAAGGGATTACTTCACAGTTATCTGCACCTGGTATGCCACAACAGAATGGTGTAGCAGAAAGAAGAAATAGGACACTTATGGAAATGGTTAGATCAATGATGAGTTATTCAGATTTGCCAATTTCATTCTGGGGACATGCAATTGAGACAACAGCATACATTCTGAATTTAGTTCCTTCTAAGTCAGTACCTAAGACTCCTACAGAACTGTGGACTGGACGTAAGCCCAGCCTGAAACATGTTCGGATGTGGGGTTGTCCAGCACATGTGTTGAAAGGGAAAACAGATAAGTTGGAAACAAAAACAGAATTATGTTTCTTTATTGGATATCCTAGAGGAACGAAAGGTGGTTTATTTTATAGTCCTAAAGATAAAAAGATCATTGTTAACACCAATGCACATTATCTTGAGGAAGACTATATTAGAAACCATATTCCCAAAAGCAAATTAGCCTTAAATGAGTTGAGAGGAGACACCATACCAGCTAGAATTTTTCCATCAGAACATGAACCTGAACCATTCATAGTCAGAGCTGACATTCCGTTACCTCAACGTAGTGGGAGAAATGTTAGTGGACCGGAATTTGAAACTTCTGACATTTCATTGCCTGTTGGTGATGAAGAAAATGTTGAAGCACCAGTACATGTGCTGTTTGAAGAACATATTGATGAAGTACAGGATGTGGTCCCACCAGTCATAGACTTGCCGGCCTTACAGCCACAGCAAGATGAAGGTATGGCTGAACAACCTGTAGTACTTCGTCGTAGTGGGAGAACAAGACGACCACAGGTTCGATATACACTCTTGGGAGAAGCATTTGATAGAATCCCTGAAGAAGTGAATACCGAACCAATATGTTACGACGATGCACTACAAGATAAAGATGCTGATAAGTGGCTTGTAGCTATGAAATCTGAGATGGAGTCTATGTACTCTAATCAAGTCTGGGAACTTGTAGAACCACCTAAAGGGATGAAACTCATTGGATGTAAGTGGATCTATAAGAAAAAGAGAGGTATAGACGGAAAAGTGCAAACTTATAAAGCTAAGCTTGTTGCGAAAGGGTATACTCAGAAAGAAGGGATCGATTATGAGGAAACTTTTTCGCCAGTAGCCATGCTTAAGTCTATTAGAATTCTCTTATCCATTGCAGCTTATTTCGATTATGAAATTTGGCAAATGGATGTCAAGACAGCTTTCTTAAATGGAAGTCTTGATGAATGCATCTATATGAAGCAACCAGAAGGTTTCATAACAAATGGGCAAGAACATTTGCTATGCAAATTGAATAGGTCCATTTATGGCCTTAAACAGGCATCTAGATCTTGGAATACTTGTTTTGACCAGACGATCAAGACTTTTGGTTTTGATCAGTGTCATGATGAGTCTTGCGTGTATAAGAAGTGGAATGGTAAAAAGGTGGTATTTTTGGTACTATACGTGGATGATATTCTACTTATAGGAAATTGTATAGGTATGTTGACTTCGGTCAAGGACTGGTTGTCTCAGCGTTTTGATATGAAGGACTTGGGAGAAGCTGCTCATATTCTTGGGATCAAGCTTATGCGAAATCACAAGAAAAGGATGATAGGCTTATCCCAGGCACTTTATATTGATACTATTCTCAATCGTTTCAACATGCAGGGTTCAAAGAAGGGTTTTCTTCCTTTTAGACATGGAATCGTTCTATCTAAGGATCAGTCTCCTAAGACTCCTGAAGAGATAGAAAGCATGAAGACAGTTCCTTATGCTTCTGCAGTAGTTAGTCTCATGTATGCGATGTTGTGTACTAGACCCGATATCTGTTTTGCTATTGGCATGGTAAGCAGATTTCAGTCTAACCCGGGGAGAGAACATTGGACTGCAGTTAAACATATAATCAAGTACTTAAAAAGAACTAGGGATTATATGTTAGTTTTCCAGTCATAAAATCTTGTGCCTATAGGGTATACAGATTCAGATTTTCAATCTGATCAGGACTCTCGGAAATCTACCTCGGGAAATGTTTTTGTCTTAGGAGGTGGAGCCATTAGTTGGAGGAGTATCAAGCAAACTTGTGTTGCTGACTCCACCATGGAAGCTGAATATGTGGCAGCCTCTGAGGCAGCCAAGGAAGCTGTGTGGCTTAGAAACTTCCTTTTGGATCTAGGTGTGGTTCCTTCGGTTCAATCGCCTATTACACTTTATTGTGATAATAGCGGGGCGGTTGCAAACTCGAAAGAGCCACGGAGCCATAAAAGGGCAAAACACATAGAGCGTAAGTATCACTTGATACGAGACATAGTTCAAAGGGGTGATGTGGTGGTGATGAAGATTGCATCGGAAAACAACCTAGCAGATCCTTTTACAAAGAGCTTATCGTCCACGACTTTTGAAAGACATGTAGAAGGAATGGGGGTTAAAGTAACAAATGCATGGTTATAAGTCTAAGTGGGAGATTGATAGAGATATACTATTAACCATGCATATGCGTGAATTTAATAGTATGTTATTATGATGACATTCTATAAACAATTATTTCTTTGTATTTAATTGGAGATTTGCATTAGATAAATTAATCTTTCGGTATAATTTAATAATAATTGTGTTAGTATATTTTATATATAACTAACTGGACCAAGTAGAGAATGGATGTTTTGTACTGACTGTTAAAACATATTCTCTAGGACATTAGAAATAAGATTTATGTTTTTAATCATGATTTAATTAATATGAGCAAATATAAAATGTCTTGTGTTTTGATTCATTAAAGAGTGAGTTTCATTTATTGGAGCGATAAGACTCGATGAGTTGGACAAAGACGCTTTATGTTTGCGATGTATTAAATAATGATTGAATCCACGTCTCGGTATAGAGATTGATGATGCACTTTAAGTAAGTTTATAAGGTTTCATAGTGTAAACCCTGCAGGTGGATTTTTATCCGACACATGAATTAAGTTAAGCGACAATCTTGAAGATCTATTGTTACTCAAATAAATTGTCAGTAATTTGTTTGATGTAAATAGCGTCTGTAATCTTAACGTGGGAAACATAAATTATTATGTAATGGAATTGTAAGATTAATAAGGAGTTCAATCATGAATTTTTAGTGGTATAATTTGTGATTAATTATAATGAGAATATACTGGTCCTGTATGAATTCTTATTATAATTAGTAGCCTTGTTAATTTTATTCCTGTGGTCCCTGCTGTGCCTTAATTGTTTGGACTATACATGAATTATGTGTTTTAAATAAATGATAGATTAGTTTTTAATTAAATTTTATTTAATTAAAAATAGATAATCTAATTTATTTAAAATGAGCATTTTAAGGGAAAGGGTTTCTTAAAAAGCGGTTTTTTTTAAATAAATGATAGATTAGTTTTTAATTAAATTTTATTTAATTAAAAATAGATAATCTAATTTATTTAAAATGAGCATTTTAAGGGAAAGAGTTTATGAGAAAGTGGTCTTCTTCCCATCGAAGAGAGATATATTAGAAACAGAAAAGAGAGTGAAAAAAAAAAAACCCTAGCTATTGTTTTTCTGCCCACTCAGAAATCATAGTCCGAAAAATTGATAAGGTAAACAGCAGAAGATTGTAGGAGATTGTGGGCGTTTTCAGCAGAGAAAAAGGTCAGTCTTTTACATATGGTTTTGGCTTGCCTCCATACTTGTTTCATCATGATTTGTTTCCGCTGCGTAAATCATGGTTTCTATCATATTATGCCAATGCCCATAGTTGTATTTGAGATGGTTTTTACTCACCAAATCAGAGGATTCACTGACGATTCATGAAGTGAGGACTTTGAGTTTTTCTTTATTTATTCATTTTCTTTTATGCTCTGTTTCTCCATCTTCCCCTGTTTCTTGATATCTATCCATGGCATACATCGTTTATTTCATCTCTGTCTGAGGAGGTAAGGTGGTAAAAAAATTTGCTAAGTCAGGACTGGCTCTCTGGTGAGCACTAGCCTCGCAGTGGTTGATTTGGTTCAGCTGGGGTTAGTGTCCACTGGTGGTGGCTCTGTATTTGAAGCTCACTGAACCGTCACTTTTGGGAGCTTTGCTTCGTGGGTTTTCATGGCGCATGGGAATAATATCAGAGGCGATCTCGAACCAGGTTTGGAAAGCGATCATCTGTTTACGGAGCAATGGAGGGCATGTGCTGGTCCTTTGGTTGATGTTCCTAAGCCTCATGAGAGAGTTTTCTACTTCCCCCAAGGTCACATGGAACAATTACAAGCCTCTACGAATCAGGGGGTGGGTCAGAGGATTCCATTGTTCAGTCTTCCTTCAAAGATCCTTTGTCGTGTTGTTCACACCCGGTTACTGGAAGAACAAGAAACAGACGAAGTTTATTCACAGATCACTTTACAGCCAGAAGCAGATCAAACAGAGCCTAAGAGTCCTGATTCATGCCCTGATGAGGCTCCAAAACAATCCGTTCATTCATTTTGCAAGATTTTAACAGCCTCTGATACAAGCCCACATGGGGGATTTTCTGTTCTCCGTAAGCATGCCAATGAATGCTTGCTTCCATTGGGTATGAGCCAAGCAACCCCAACTCAGGAATTAGTTGCTAGAGATCTACATGGATATGAGTGGCGATTTAAGCATATATTTAGAGGTCAACCCCGGAGACATTTGCTTACAACAGGATGGAGTAATTTTGTCACTTCAAAGAGGCTAGTTGCTGGGGATGCCTTTGTGTTTCTGAGAGGTGATAATGGAGAGTTGCGAGTTGGGGTTTGCTGTCTTGCTCGTCAACAGAGCCCCATGCCCATACCCATTTGTATTATTACCCTTCTCTCTACACCACCACCCAAAACCCACTCACAGTCTTCATGGAGGTCCCAGCTTCACCCATTCACGTGCATGAAATCATGCAAAGTCTGGCCATCATTCTTAATATCCACTTCTTTCTCTCCATACCCACTGCCATCCCATCCCATTCTCCATGCCTACCTAAACCTGACTCTCTCTCCACACCCATCTAACCCATTACTTCAAGCCCATTGAATCCTTCCTTCGCGTCCATCTTTGTCGCTACCTGTTATTCCACTCAACACCATCCTTCATATATAACCATTCTTCTCACTTCCTATACTTTATCCTCTGCCCGATCCACCTACGTCACCCTTGCTTTCATTCTCCTTCACTCCCTTTGCGTTTCTCTGCACTCCGTTTTCTCTCTGTGGACGCTGGTTTTCTGGCTGCCCGTTATAGTACATTCATGGAGGTGATCAAAGCAGTTGCCAGACAGGGGGTCAGCAACAGTGGAAAGTGTTGCCATAAGAGCCAACCAGAAGAGTTACAGTTACAATCAACTTATTTCATCTGCAAGGAAGATATCTAGTCTGTTATGTAATGGTGACATAAAACCTACCTATGGCGTGAGCAAACACAAACATTCACGAAATGGACATCTTGGTGGTGCTCGAATAGGAATTGTGGCTAAACCTTCAGTTGAGTTTGTTGCTGGAATACTAGGAACTTGGTTTAGTGGAGGTGTGGCAGTCCCACTTGCACTTAGCTATCCAGAAGCTGAGCTCTCACATGTGATGAATGATTCGGATGTGTCCATGATATCGAGTACTGAAGATTATCGTGAACTTATGGAAAATGTTGCTGCTAAGAGTTCGGCTCAATTTTCTCTTATTCCTCCTGTTCCCAGTATTCCCCCATCGACTTGATTCCTATGCTTACCCAAGAGCATGCAGCTACTTTTCTTCACAGCCACCACCATTGCCAGGCTACTCGGCAACTGTTGAATAACACTTTCAACGAAGAACTATCCAACTACCAGCGAAGCTTTCTCAGAAGCACCAGTAACTCTGAGAAAATCAATCAGCACAGAATGCTTCAATTGTGGATGGTTATTAGGCAGTTGCAATCAGAATTGGCTGGTTATAAGAGCCGCTTATGGAAGTTAGAAGCAGAGGCTTCACTTGCAAAGGTGACAAGGAAAGAGTCCATTTCTCAAGCTATTGGGACTGCTTTAGCCGAACTGACCTCCAAGAGAGGAAAGCGCATCAAACTTCGCTGTTTCTCTCCAATTCAAATACCAAGGTCGTGGTTGACGATCACTTGCCACCAAGCTTACTTTCCATTACCTCCCACTGCCCACGCTATCAATAATACCCACAATACACTCATCACGTCGCCGAGTTCCAAGTCCCTTTCCAATCGTATTCTGATTCTTGTTGCTTTCTCTAAGGGAATGGACAGGTTGTTGAATAGTGAAGATGTCCATTGCATGCTCGGAGCACCGAGAACCCTTGGGCTACAAGTGGAAGAGCAAAAATGAAAATCAAAGAGTTATTGTGCAAGGGCATGCATGCTCATCATTGCCAGTAAGAGAAGTGGACTGTTACCAACCCAACAACGTGAAGAACCCTGCCTCTTATGCATATGATAGTCACTACCAAGAAGAACGGATAGTTTCTGGGTCTTGTGTTTCAAAAGAAGTGGACTCTACCCGGACTGTAGACAATAAATGGTGTCAAGATGTGCCACCAGGAATCATTTGGGGTCAAAGCCTTTTCTTAGGAAGGACAATGGCATAGGTCCCGGTGCTGAAGCTAGTATTGCTAAGTTGAAGGCCTCAATGGCATCCGAGGTTTTGAAAAAATGAAGAAGATTTTGATGAGTCTGCTTTTGTGATGGAAGTTCTGCAGATGCTAAGAAGAGAAGTCCTTTTGGTGCTGATTTATTTGCTTCAGGTTGCTGTACTTTCCAACATGGACAATTTAGGAAGCGATATGGTGACCTTACCCGCGTGGATGCTCGTCTGGATATCTGTTCAGCTTCAGCTTTGGCCAAGAGGGTTTCCAATCTTTTTAGTTCCTCGGTCAATGGTGCAAAAGATCCATTATCTACCCACAAGGCTGGACTGTACGTCACCTTGAGAATCTGTCAGTTTCTGGGACAGCCATAGAGAAAAGGAGCTATACCCTAGTTTCCCTGGTTGACCTATGTGCATGCAACTCTGGCCACTCACATCTGCCATTTTTGACTTTGAATCATGGCCATCTCCCATTTCTTTTCTTTTCATTTCTTTTCTTTTAACACCTTTTGCATGGCCATCTTTGATGTACATCCTTTGAGCCACGCGTCACCCTCCAAGCTCATTCCTTTCAATTCCAGAAATAATTTCTCTAACCCAGTTTTCAAATCTTAGTTTTTCAATAATTTTCATCCTCCAAAATTTTCAACTTTAGAATCTTTAGATAGGGAAATCTCATTTTTGATAAAATTCTGCTGCCATTTTTCTCTCTGGCATGCAATTTTCATATTTTCTTCGGTTCTCAAAATGTTTTAAAATAAGCAAAGAATCAAATTCCGTAATTTCGAATAATGGTTTTATTAGAATTAATTCATGCAAAATCAAATCGGGCTTTGATGGGGGCCCTACATAAGTGATTTTTGATTGATTGATTTGATCATCACACTTGACTGATTCATCCTGCTCTATGGCATGTTCGAGTTTATTCTTTAATTATGTGCTAACCCTTTTTCTTGATAGCGCATGAAGGTTCGTTGCCCAGGTACACGCTCATTCTCACTCTGGTTAATTCATATGCATTTTCTGACTCTTATACGTGCATGATCAATTTCAGTATTCATTGACTTTCTCATCAGTTGTCATGTCAGCTTCATTTTATTAGTAGAGACCCGACTTTAGGGATTTAGAGGGGTGCTACGGTCTTTACCGTACCTTCCCGATAAGTAACCTAACCCCCGAGCCCAATCCGGTTTTTCACAAACCACCTTTTCCAAAACAAGGAGTCACACTTAGGGTTTTTCTTTCTTATTTTGTTTACCCTTTAAAAATAAAACAAAAATAAGTGGCGACTTCAAGTCATTTTCTTAATCAATAATAAAATTAATTTTTTCAAATAAAAATCGAGCTCGCCATCAAGTGGAAAACGCATGAGCCGAAATGCGGGGTCCACAGGGGGGTTTAACTATTGAATCTAGAGACATTTTGAATTGTTCTTCTGTTTTATTGACTTTTGATTTTCCTTTTATTATAGTTTGAATTTGATTCTTATTTTGATTAATGCCATTAATACTAAGTTTATCTAATCTAAGTTATATTTCTTTTAACATTGTTTCTATTGGTGTAGCTAGTTGTATATTTGATTTTGCAGTGTTTATAGGAATAATAAAAGGTTGATCTAAAGACTTAGCAGAATATGATGATGATGCCGATGATAAAGTTGAAGAAAGTTTGAAGAAAAAGTTGATTTTGGTGTTGATTTTGACATTTCTCCTATCTTTCCTCTTAGGGCAGCAGAAAACAAAAATTGAGAATTTTTTGTTGTTTGTTGAGTTAAATGTTAAAGAAAATTATTTGTATAATTTAATTGTTGTTGAACTTGTCTAATATCTTTGTAAATTATTGGACTTTGTTCATATTTGGTTCTTGGAATTTTGAAGGGTGAAGCAAAAATTGAATTATTATCAAAATTAAATTGAAGATTATTTAGGGGTGGTTGAGAACCTAATTCTGAGGTTATTGTTGAAATTATTTTTTGAACATTTTTTGAGTGTTTTATTGCTAATTAATGTCCTTCTTCATTTCTTAAAGTTATGAGTCGTTTTCTTTGTTTTTTTAGTTTGAAAAACTAATAGAAAAAAGGAATAGTCATTTTCTTTTGATTCATGTATTTTTCATATTGTTTTCTTAATGCATTTCTAGCTCGAGGAGGAAATGTTTGAAAATAAGCTCTTTTAGGACTATTGTAAGGAGGAAAATAATCTAATTTTATCCATTCTACATTAGGAGTAAAATGAATCTTTTTATAATTTTCTTATGAATAATATTAACTTGATTAAGATACATGTCAAAATGAGTAGGTGACATAGGAGGAGATTCTTGTTGTTGATAGACGGGAATAGGAAATTTTGGAGTAAAATCGACACTACTTAAATTTGTATTTGAAGTAGAAGATCTTATAGAAATAAAATCTTGATTAAATGAATATTTTGAAGTTGGGCCAATTTCTATTTGAACAATACCATTTGTATATTGTATAATTTTTGAAGAAGTTGTTAAAGGTTTAATTGGTTTTGGATTTGTTAAATCTTTTAATTTCCATTAACCTCCTTGAGTAATTTCATTCCATTTTAGTTTTTTAGGAACAAAGGCTTGAGTATTGTTGGGATTATATTGTAATAATAATGTTTCATCTTTGACATATTAACACACAGCTCTAGGGTTTAATTGAGTAGTCATGACTTTATAATATATCCTATAAATTATTGTTATAGTTTGAGCTTCTTCTACAAAATTCATATTTTTGGTTTTAATGTTTAAAGTTAGACTTGCGAGAATACTTGGATCATTTATGTTTATGGAAAAGTTTGGAAAACAATTAAAATAAACAGGACCATTTGCAAGGTTTGAATCAATCATGATGAGGACAAAATCATTAAATTTTGTTAACCTAGCGTCTCTTAGGTCCAATGATAATTCTACATCCTTATCTGATAATTTTGCACACACATCACTTACTCAAAAAATTGTTAATAGTCAAGAAATAAATATTGCAGAAATAGAAAATCAACTACATAATTGGTCAATTCCACACATGAAAATTAATACAATATATCAACAAGGAAATTTCAAATTTAGTCAAAATTATTCAATTAAAACTGAAGAAAAAACTATTTCTCTTAATCAAAATTTAGAAAGTTTTCAATTATTAAGTCAAAACACTATTAATCATCATAGAAAGAATTTTAATTATATTCATATTGGATTAGTTCAAGTTGCAATAAAACCTTTTTTTTTTCTCTCTGGATAAATACAAAGAGATCAATGTACAAATATATAGTTGTACTAAAGATTCATGAAATCTTTTATCTAGATTGATCCATAGGTCCACCATATAGGATGAATTTGGGGTCTACATATGAATCATCTGATGAAGTTGTATCTTCAGTTTCGTCATTATGTTGATTATTGCTAAATTGTTTAAGAGTTTGAATAAGTCCTTGACAATATTGTTCCAAATCTGTAGCAATTGCTAATGAAGCTTGACATTTGCTTTTTAGAGTTAGGAATTATGCTTGAGTTGGTCCTTAAGAAAAGCTTGCTGAATCTTTTGAATTTGATTATCCTGGTCTTGAAATTATTTGTAAAATCTTTTGCTGACACACGAACTCATGATTGAATTTGTCCCACCATTTGATGTTGAATTTTCTAGAGAGAGATAATGGAAAATAAGGTGGTTGCTCTTGCTTCTTGATAATATTCCATGTAAGAATCCATGGAATTTCTTAATCTAGAACAAAATGTTAGGAGTCTCAATTGAGTGATAGACTGAGATGAAGTTTTGCTTTTGTAGAAGCTAAATTTTTCTTGAATTTCAGGAGAGTCTAGTAGACCAAAGAAAGTCCACCATCTTTGAAACCAAGCAGAAAATTTGGCATTACATCTTCTTGAAAATTGAATAAACCATGAATGTTGGTAACTTTGTAAATAAAACATATTGTACCAAACATCCATATAGTCTATGCAATTATAGCTCATGGGATGGAAAGGTCAACTAAACATCTTGCAAGTGAAGGGTTTTTTTTTATTCCAGTCAGCAATGGACATGACTTTGAGTTGACATTTGGAAAAGGCAATCCTCTTAGGATTGTTTTTTATCAGTGTTATAAGTAATTTCAACTGAATCAGTGTCAAGTAAGATGAACTCATAAAATTGACAAGTTTCCAAAAGATCATTGGAATTGAAATTGACTCATCGAGGAAAGATATAAGGAAGAATTTTAGGGATTTCTTCATAATTGAACTTTGGATCAATGAAAGCAATTTCTAAGGTTTTGGGTTTTTTGACATATTAACTAGTTGAAAAAAAAAGGAGAGGGTAGTGTTGAAATAGTGCTAGGGGCTAGATTGACTTTGAATAGAAATATTTTTAGAGGTTGATTTAGAAGCTTGAATAAAACTTTTTGAAGGTTGAAGAGAAGAAAAATTTGGACTTAGGACTTGAAAGGAATGTGATATTTGTATTGGAAAAGTATGACGAATATTTGAAAATTTTGAAATCATTGCATATGAAGCTTTGGTTTTCTTGGATGATGAAGGAAGCTGGGGCCCAACGAGTACCCATTAGGATAGAGGAGGATCCTTACCCTGCAAAAACTCCCGAGTAAGGAAGTCAAGAAGGGAATTTTCAACTCTCCTTTAATAAATTCAATTTCAAAATCAAAATTTGAAAGAAAAGTTTGCATCTTGTAAAAATTTGTTTTGAAACTAGATTTTTAACATCTTTTAGTAAAATGTCTTTTGCAGTTTTGCAATCAATTTTTAAAAGAAATTTTTTGTTTATCGAATCACTTTGAAATACATAAAACTATTGATAAAACTTCTTTTTTGACAGTTAAATAATTTATTTGAGCACCCAACCAAATCCTTGAATGATATCTAGCTATATGCACTTGATTGTTATATTCTTGCTTTAATATGCCTCCATAGCCTAAATTAGATGCATTTGATTCTACAATGAGCAATGCATTGGGATGAGGGATGTTAATGCATGGTAAATGTTTGACTCTTTGTTTAATTTCTTTGACTAACTAGTATGATGCTCAGTCCATGCATGTGCATTTTTCCTAAGTCTTTTGTATAAAGGTTCACAAATGATTCTCAAATTTTTGAAATAATCAGAAACATAATTCAAATAGCCTAAAGATCTTTGTACTTGTTTTTTGTCTTTTATTTCATCATGAAACTTGTCAACAAATTCTATTGACCTTTGAATCGGTTTTGTTTTACCTTGATAAATCTCATGTCCTAAAAATCTAATATTTGTTTGGAATAGTTTCACTTTTTTAGCAGAACATGTCATTCCATTTGCTTTGATTACTTTGAAAAACTTTTTTAAATGAATAAAATGTTTTTCTAATGAATCAGAAAATACTAGAACATCATCAATGCACACAATTATGAATTGAAAATGAGAGTTAAAAATATCATTCATAATATTTTGAAATTTAGAAGGGGCATTTTTGAGATCGAAAGGCATGACATTCCATTCATAATGACCAAAAGGGACTATAAAAGCGGTTTTATATTTATCTTATTCTTTAATTTGAACTTACCAAAATTATGATTTCATATCAAATTTTGAATAAACTACAACACTATGAAGTCTTTTGCGTAAATCTTACTTATTAGGAATAGGGTATCTTATTCATTGTAATACTTTATTTAAAAGTTTATAATTAATGACTAATATGGGTGTGCCTCTTTCTAGTTCAACAACATTTTGAACATAAAAAGCGGCACAACTCCAAAGAGATTTTGAGGGTCTTATTAATTTCTTCTTTATTAATGAATCAATTTCTTGTTTACAGTATTCTAAAAGTTTTTCATTCATTTGAATAAGTCTAGCTTTAGTGGGAATTTTAGACTCATCGAAATTTTGAATATAAGGTAAACTTATCTCATGTTTCTTTTTGGACCAAAAGACATTTGGAAGATCAGAACAAATTTCTTTTTGAAAGAGATCTTGAATTTCTTTTATTCTCTTTTGAACTTTATCTTCTAGAAGTTTTTCTTCTACTTTCTTATATTGAATTTCTTTTGATAGAAAATTTATATGAGCTTGTTTTCTTTGAATTAAATTTATCCTTTTATTTATTGAATCAGTTTGAACTTGATGTATTTCCTTTTTGGTTAATGGATATATAAAAGGGAAAAATATGGTGTTTCCTAATATTGTAGTTTTGACACTTTCATCAGTTACTTGAAATGGGTAAAGCAATGTAATAAAAGGAGTTCCTAAGATTAAAGGTTCGGTCATGTTTTGTACTAATACAAATTGAGCTCTAAAATAATAATTATCTTGACATATATGAACATTTTGAAGTTTGTATTTTATGTCTAATTTTCCTTTATTTGTAGCAAAAAGTTCTTGTCCTGTTTTTTCATAATATTGAGTAGGGATTAATCCTTTTTGAATACAATTCATATCAGTTCCTGAGTCTATTGATGCTATCATTTCTACTTCAAAATCTTCAATTATGACTTTTACATTTGTATACCATATTTGAAAATCTATTTTTGATATTGTATTTATAAATGATTCTATAGGAGTTTGTTTATCAAGTATTATTATTCCTGGATCTTGATTATTAGATGTTTCAGCAAAAAAAAAATTGTTTATATTGTATTATATTTCTTATTTGTTCATTTTTTTGTTTTATTTGTTCGCTTTCTTGTTTTAATTGATCTATTTGTTTTTTTTATTTCTTGTATTTCTTCTTTCAAATCTTCAATAGTTATAGGTTTTTGAGTCTTTTTCAATCTTTTAAAAATTTCATCCATTGAATATTGTGTAGGTAAGATTTCTTGAGTTTTATTTGGATTTTTCGTGAGCATTAAATTTTTTAAGTTTTGTAAATAATTTCTTTGTGTTTCCTCATCATTTATCTTGTCTATAACATAAAAAAATACTTGCTTATCTACTTTTGAAGATATTATATTTATTATTTTATTTTATTTTTTCTTTACTTTCTATTTTTTGTATTTCATTAATTTCACTTGTGTTTTTTTTTTTTTTCTATGTTTGATGTTGATGTTTCCTCCACTTTTCTCATGACAGAAGCAAATGATATTAGAATATAAGATTAATACAACAATTTTGTAAAAGCACCCTTAGAGGAACTGTATTACAATTTTTTAGAAACATGGAACAAGAAAACAGTAGTTATTTTCAAGAAGTTAGAAATAATTTTAGCATATCTGTATTTATAAATCTAATAAAACTTTATTTTTTAGGAACAACACAAGAAGATGTAAAGGAACCTGCAATATACCTTCATAAGTTAGAACAATTGAAATTATGTAACCTTTCATATATAAGAGAGTATGAACAAAAATTTAGGAAATATGCAATCCTTGCTAGAGTAGACAGAACCCCTGAATATTTAAATAAATATATATTAAAAATACAAGGACCCGTAGGACTTAGACTATGGAATGAATTTACAACCTCCGAGTATAAAAACTCTCCTTATATAGGTGCTAGAATAGAATTTGTAAAAAATTGGTTAGAAAGAGAATGTGTAAGCATAGGAGAAAGAAGTCAGATAAAGAAACAAGACATAAATCAACAACTCTGTAGAAAATTACATATAGGAGAAAATCTAGATATAGGATGCAGAGAATATAAGTTTAGAA
Organism: Vitis cinerea var. helleri x Vitis riparia; assembly: GCA_946000715.1. Taxonomy (NCBI): domain Eukaryota; kingdom Viridiplantae; phylum Streptophyta; class Magnoliopsida; order Vitales; family Vitaceae; genus Vitis; species Vitis cinerea var. helleri x Vitis riparia. Next base: position 19,923,525 of record OX254008.1, on the reverse strand, counting down.
AACCTAAGAGATATAATAAATTTTTAAGAAGAAAGTCAAGAACCTTTTATAAAAAACGACCATATCAGACAAGGTATAAAAAACCTGGAAAGTTTTGGATAAAAAGAAAAAGAACCTCAGAGAGAAAAAGACAGTGTAAATGCTATTTGTGTGGTCAGGAAGGCCATATAAGACCTGAATGTCCTGAACTTAAAAAACCATTAAATGAACGAAATAGAAAAACACAAGTAAAAATAAACCTAATAAATGAGTATCAGCTAGATAGTGAAGAAGAAGAACTTATCAGTGAATTAGACTTTGAAAGTGAAAATTCGAGTGTATATAGTATAGAAGATAGTGAAAACGAAAAAGAAGAAATTTGTATGATTATTGAAAAAGAGGAAAATCAAGCTAAGAAAACCCCTTTAAATTTAGAAAACCTTGTACAACCTTTAGAAAGTAAAATAAAACCTTATAATATATGGAAAGATTTACAAAAAATAATCAAAGGAAAAATTTCAAAAGAAGAAGAAGATAGTTGTTCAAAACCTAAGGACACAGAACCTAAGGACACAGAAGAACCAAAAAGTCCTGTAAAAGAACCAATGAATCCTGAAAAAATAACCATACAAACAATAGAACAAATAAATATGGCAAATAAAGTTAAATCTATTATTTTTCCAACAACAATTAAATTAAAAACTATAGAATTAAAGGTAGATGCAATGTTAGATACTGGAGCCAGTAAAAACCTTTTATTTGAAACCTTAGTACCTCAAGAAGATCAGCAAACATTAGTTCAACCAGTAGAGTTAATCCAATACAATCAACAAAAACTAATACTAACCAAGTATATTTCAAACGTACCAATTATAATTAATAACATAACCTTAGTATTGCCCCAAACTTATCTTGTACCTACTATAAGTTTATATCCTTTTATTTTAGGCTTAAATTTTGTACATTCTTTACAAGGAGGGATAACAATACAAAATAACCAAGTTAGTTTTCATCCTAAAACCACAACAATTGTTTATACAAACATGGAAAATGTATTAAATAAAAATCATAATGTAACATCTCATCAAATTAGCAAAGTGGAGGCACAAAAGGATAGCATAATTAATGACTACTCAGAACAATTAAGAAATGCAAATAGATTAAAAAACCTTATATTAGAAGCAGAAAAAATAGGAATTATAGGAGAAGACCCACAGAAACATTGGAATAAAAATAAGACAACCTGTAAAATACCAATTAAAAACCCAGATTTAACAATAAAAACGGCAGATATAGCATGCAATCTTATAGATACAAAGGAATTCAAAATTCAAATAGAAGAATTGTTACAAAATAACCTTATAAAACCAAGTTTTAGTCCCCATAGATCCTCAGCTTTTTTAGTTAGGAACCATAATGAAGAAAAACGAGGAAAAGCTAGGATGGTTATTAATTATAAAAGATTGAATGATAATACATATGATGATGCCTATAAAATTCCAAACAAAGATTCTTTAATTAATTCTATTCAAGGATGTAAATATTTTTCTCAGTTAGACTGTAAAAGTGGATTTTGGCAAATTAGATTAGAAGAGGATAGTAAACCATGGACAGCGTTTTCATGTCCTTGTGGATTATATGAATGGAATGTAATGCCATTTGGACTAAAAAATGCTCCTCAAATATTTCAAAGAATGATGGATAATATTTTTGGAAAATATTCTTTTGTTCTTGTATATATTGATGATATTCTTGTCTTTTCATACACTCTTCAAGAACACATAAACCATTTAGAATTGATTTTTGAAAAATTAATTAGCCATGGATTAATAGTAAGTAAAAAGAAATTGAAATTATTTAAGACTCAAATAGAATTTTTAGGATTAGAATTAGAGGATGGACAAATAAAATTACAAGAACATATAGTGCAAAAAATAAATAATTTTCCAGACAAACTCGAAGACTTAAAAACCCTTCAAAGTTTTTTAGGATTATTAAATTATGCTAGGCCATATATCAAAAACCTTAGCAGATTAGCTGGACCCCTTTATAGTAAAACAAAAAACACAGGGCAGAGATATTTTAACCAAGAAGATATTAAACTTATACAGAAAATAAAAGAACTTGTGAAACATCTCCCAACCTTACATTTACCCTTAGAGAATGAATATAAAATAGTCCAAACTGATGCTAGTCAAACAGGATGGGGAGGTATACTTTTAGCAGTAACTAATATAGGAGAAGAAAAACTTTGTAGATATTGTAGTGGAACTTTTAATGATTATCAAAAGAACCTTAGTTCTACAGATTTAGAAATTGAAGCAATAATATTAGTCTTAGAAAAATTTCAATTATTTTTGAACCAAGAACAATTTACTTTAAGAACCGATTGTGAGAATATTAAAAAATTCTTCGAAAACAAAAACTCTTCAAAACTGTCCACCAAAAGATGGATAAAGTTTCAAAACTCTTTAATTGGTTTTAAACCTAAATTTGAACATATTAAAGGAAAAGATAATATATTAGCAGACTGGTTAAGTAGACAAATAATTAATAATGTTAATAATACTAATGATTGATTTCATGATTACAGGAACATGGCTCAAAGAAAACCTACAAAAGCTAGAACCTTTCAATACGGAACCATATGTCTGAACGAAGTGTTGAATCCAAATCTAAGGTTTAACTCTTTATTTTCTCAAAACCTTTTTGAAGAACATAAGGTTATTGTAGATAATTTTTGGTCTCTAAAACCACAGAGTTTTTCGAACCAAAATTTAGAATACGCTTATGGAAAAACAGTGTCAGCTTTAGCCCAACATTTACAAAACCTTCAAAACCAACTGATTGCTTTAGAAACCCAAAAATTCCATAACCTCAAAATCCAAGAAAATCAAGAAAAACTGATAGAAGATTTAAAAACCAGTAGAGTGTCGACCAATCAAACTAGCTGTTCAAACAGTCAACCTGAAGTAATAAGTTTAATTAAGAAATCAGCTCTTCTTACTGAACAATATGAAAGGCTTGTTGTTAAAAACATAATTGGAGTTGATAACTACTCTTTTGTCAAAACCTTTTTCCTACAAACTCAATATAACAAAGTATTTAAATATCAAGAACTTTTGTATAAACATTTCCGAACCAAAAATACCGGGATAAAAACTGGGTATATGGCATATCACGACCCTGAATTTTTCTTTGTTATATATTTAGGTTATGTAAATATGTCTGTTATAAATAAAGAAAATTTTGATTTAGTACCGCAACTTATGGGTCAGGGAATTTTAAAGAATGTTTTTATGAACCATATATCTCAAATCCCTGAAAATTTCCCAGAAAAATTGAAAGAAATTTTAACCTATCTTTTTAAAACCGAAAAATATATAGATATTTCTTTTGAAACCATTCCACCTTTATTTCAACCCGATGGATCAGTAGTACCAGCCTATCACCATGTATATATAAAACATAATAAAGAACCACTTATTCCTCAACAAGAACCAGAATGGGAAATGACCCGTCCAGATGAATTTCCAGAATTTTTTACTCGCTTTAGAGCTTTTCAAATCTATGATCTTAGACCAACCCGGAATAAATTATTTCATCTCATTGGCGAAACAAAAACCATGTCTATATGGAGAGTAGAACCTTTAGAACACATTATTGTTCCAAAACCTTTTATTACTTCTGAAGAACAGGATTTTATAACCGAACTCAGTGTAGACATACCAGAACCATCTTCCTACCTCAGTGATGACGCATTATTTTGGGACAACCTGGACGATGAAAGCTATCATAATCTACAAAATGCAATGGAAGGATGATGTCAGCAATGACGATATTTGAAGCAGTAAATGCGTCTTCTTCAACTACAAAAATTAAATGTGGCAGTACAAGTTCAGAAGCAGTAAAAACATCCACAAGCCACGTATTATGCATGTAATATAAAGAGAAGAAAGAGACAAGAAGGAAGAGAAGAACGGATGAAGATGAATAAACAAAAGTCAAAAGTAAATGTCTTAAAAGTCTTTGTATTTATACCAAACCTCTAAACACCGTAAATATTTTTCCTACCATCCAACCACTTGAAATTAATTCTCACCTGTATTCTCACCTGTCCCTTGTAAATACTTTGCCTATAAATTAGTGATAGAAGTGTGCCCGAGAGGTGTGGAAAAAAGTGTGTGCAATAGTGTGCAAAAGTTGTCTGTAAAAAGAAGGACGCTCCATCTTCAGCTTTGTACATTCATCAGCAATCAATAAGAAAGTAAGTATATTAAAATATTAAGTATATGAGAAAAATTTATATTAATTTAATACTAGCAATAAATGTGTTCACACTGTAATTCAATAAAAAACTCTCAAACTCTCACGGAAGTTTCAAGAGAACCTTGACAAACTGTTGTTGAAACTGATTATTAGGAAAAGTGTCTGGTGATGGGAAAAGTTGGTATCAGAGCCTTTCTTTGTGTATTTCATTATATTAATTAGGAAAGGAGACTGCAGATTCATTTAAATTAATTTTCAGAGTACCGAACTTTATCTTACCCCATATAAAGTCTGATTAATTTTGCTTAATTTATTCTGAATCTTTATTTGCTCTGTTTACTTAGCATGAATTAGTGTCATAAGAATTAATGTCTTTTATTCCTTATCCTCCTGGTATATATAATATAGATTATGATCGTGTAAAAGAACTTAATAATAGGTTGTATGCTCAACGTAAAGAATTTAGAGAAACTTGTGATAAATTACATAATTTAAGAACTACTGTAAAAGATTTAACCACAGATATTAAAAACTTAACTTCTCTTAAATATTTGAATGAATACGAAGTAGCTATACAAGAAACTTTTGATGAACTTTTTGCTACAGAAACCATAATTAGAAGAGAAATTGTAAAATATTATATTGATAATTTATATGCTAGCTCATCTAATTAAAACATATTAAAGATAATGAACCCTCATCTACAAACCCAAGAGGTAAAGCAGTTAAAATTTTTAGTAGAGACACAATTAAAAATAACAAACGAAGTACTACAAGAACAAATTCAGAAAGAAAACCCAAATAATATAGATATTTTAAAAGAAATCCAGAAAAGACAAATAAAATCTGTAGAAAAACTAAACACAGTATTAGGAATTAGAAAAGAAGCTGGAAGACTTTAAGAACCATAACTTGCTAAGAAATAACCTAGATTATATTAAAGAACAATTAGCTAGAGAAGAAAAATTTGTTAGAAAGGAAATAGAACAAATAAAATTAGAACAACAAAATTTAAAAGAAACCTTAGAAAAAATTAACCAAAAAATAGATAAACTTTTAGAACAAAGAAATATAGTAATATCAGAGGAACAAAAATTAAATAACCTTTTAAAACAATTTGAAAACCTTAATTTAGGAGAAAAACCAATAATTAAAATAGAAAGAAAAATAAATCCTTTTGAACCAAAAAATCTAGCAATAAAACCATGGAAATAGTAGAAGCAATAAACCCTCGAGATAATGTAAAAGAATTTATTGAAGAAAAATTAAAAAAGGCAGTAAAGGAAGTAACACCTTACAAAAAACAATTAGTTCAAAATAATAAAATAACTAGATTTTTAAATCAACATACTATAAGTTCAATAGGAAATATTGTATATTTAGACTTAGTATCTCCAGAAACAAAACACAAATTATTAAAAAATAAAACCGATAAATATATGCACTTAGGAATAATTTTGATAGGAATAATAGGACTTCATCGTAAAGAAATTGGAGCACTTATAAATATTAACCTATTAGATACTAGAAACAATACAGTAGGACGAGCTCTTTTAGCTAGTGCAGAAGTTAATATGAACCAAAATTACGCAGTTATTGGTTGTATACCTCAATTTTGTATAGATCTTAAGGAATTCACAGAAAAAATAAAAATAACTGTAAATACTAAAGGTTATGATATGGAATTAGGAAGTAAAAACCTTAGCATAGCTATAGGATTTATAGGAAAAACTACTAATGCTTTAAGTTTAAAATGTATGATGGAATTCGATGATATAGTAAAAACCTTTGGAAGTAAGACAGTAAACATGATAGAAGCCAAACCTGTAAATATAGACTATTTACTAGGACGAGAGTGGGAATTACCTCAAATAAATAAACCAATAATAAAATATCCAACATCCAGTAGCCTATATGAAAACCAAGATGGAAGTGCAAGTATAACCTTTGGAAATTATAAAACTGTAAATGTAGAGGTAGAGTCAGATAGTGAGATAGAAACTGTAAATGTTATACAAGAAGATATTTTACTAAACATTGAGACAGTAGAGAACATTGATAAGAAATGTAAATTTTCTAAGTGTGAACTCATTATGAAGTTAAATTATTGTAAATATACTAATTATGTGATTTAAATATATTACTATGTTAAGTTACTTACCACTATTGAAAATATATTAATTAATTGTAAATATGTACTAATTTAAATTTAATTGTAAAAATTTACTAATTTAAATTCAATGTTATACTAATTTAAAAATGTACTAAGTTAAATTATTATAAATATACTAATTATGTGATTTAAATATATTATTATGTCAAGTTAATTTACTTACCACTATTGAAAATATATTAATTAATTGTAAAAATTTACTAATTTAAATTTAATTGTAAAAATTTACTAATTTAAATTCAATATTATACTAATTTAAAAATATATGAAGTTAATTTATTCTCAATATACTATTATTATACTTGAATATCAAAGTAAAATAAAATTATTAATTTAAAACTAAATTATTCAAATGTACTAATTATGTTATTTAAATATATATGTGATTTTTATTTAAAAATATCGGTACATTTTGATACAAAATATTTTTATTTAAAAATATTGATAATTTTATTTATGATCTTATATTTGTTTTATAATTAGTTAGTCTACAAAATAAATTATAAGATAATTAAAATAAACTTATTTATAATAATTTAATTTTTTATCAAATTTTCACCGATATATATCCGATATATTCAATATATATCTAAAATTTCAGCGATTTTTTTCTATTTAAGGTCGATATTTTGTTTATATTATCGATATATCCGTGGTTATTGATATATCACCGATATTTATCGATATTTTCATCATACTATATATTTTACCCATATATTGTAGATATATCTCCGTATTTTCGTCATTGCATAGTATACATATGTAGCCTATCCCGTTTGGCCTTTCCAGGACATAATTTTCCCTTTCTAACTAAAAATCTACGGTAAAATGGGCCCAACCGTCCAGTCCAGTACCGGCGGCCCATGCAGAGACTGTATAAACTTTTAACTTTCTAAAGAAATTGGGCTTTGGGGTAGCCGTGGATTGAAATGGAGAAGACAGAAGAAGAAGAAGAACAAAAAAGCTCCTCTCTGTTTCCTCTCCAAGCCGCTTCAGCTGCCTCACTCGCAAGCAGCTCAAACGTCCCTCAATGGCTCTGCAACACCAGCTTCAACACCGACCTGTCCGTCGTAAACGACGCCGTTTCATCCCTCTACAACCTCACCGCCGCCCAATCCGAAGACGATGAGCCACGACAACAGCAAGCGACGCCCAAGCCTTCTTCCTACGACTTGCTGCAATCTTCAGAATCCGATGATGGAGGTCGCGACTCCAAGAGGGAGGCGAAGAAACATAAGAAGCGGAAGAGGAGGAGATACAGTGAAGAAGAAGCTTCTGCCGCCAACGATTATGCCTCGAGGAAATCTGGCGTTGGAGCTTGGGCAACTCGGGGTTCGAAGCCTTCTGCCAAAGATTATTACTTCGATTCTAGAGGTGATCGTGATAATTTGGCCTTCGGATGTCTCTACAGGTGTGGTTTTTGGTTTTTTAGGCTAAATTTCTAAGAAAAAATTGGGAAATTTTAGTTAAGGAACCATCCTGAACATGAATTTGGAGGAAAGAAAAGGAGGGAATTTTTTTGAAATTTTGGTTCCCCGCCAAGTAGTTCCGAGATTTGTTTGGTCCTCACGTGATGATTAGCCTCATATTCATCATTTTAATTTCTCCTTTATTATATTTTCTACCTGATCTTGAATTTAAGTAAGAAAGGAGATTTGAATGTCCATTTTTTTATTTTAAAATATGAAAAGCTCAGCTTCTTTGAGCCAGTAATTCTGTTGTTTGTGTGGACCTCAGGCAATGGAAAACCTTAGATTTATAAATTTAATTTGTTCTTTATACCATTTGGACGTGGAGAAAATAAAAATTTTTGTCTAGCCAACCCTACTGAATCTGAAATTAAAGGAAAGAAAATATAAGAAAAATTTGGATATCTGGTTTCATAGAAATGCGAATTTCTACAACGCGTTCGGACCTCAAGTGATGAAAAGCTTTGCATTAACTATTTTAATCTCTTCTTTTATACTATTTTTCTAAACTCTCCTGTTGGTTGCCAGAAAAAATGGGAAAAGGAATAGGAAATAACATTTTGAGTGTATAATTTTCTTATGTTGTTTTGGTTTGTGGAAAAAGGATCAACTCACACAAAGTGCTTGAAATAGTTGAATTAGGTTTGGTTGAAAGAAACTTTTTTGTTTTCTGGGCCTCAAAATAATGGAAAATCTTTAAATTCATAATTTCTTGCTCTGTTGGAACTTAGAAAGAACTAGGTAAAAAGGAAATGAAAATACTGAATATAGCTATGCAAAGGAATATGTGTTTATCAATTTTTTTTATCATTTCCTTTTGTTATTTCTTCTTTCAAGGACTTAAGTAGAGCTTTGGTTATTTTTTTTGCCATCCATAATCCACAGCCAGATGTTAACTCTTCAGAGTCTTGCATTTTTTCTGGACAGGAATTCTGTTTCCCCCCTCATAATGTCTGTTAGTTTATTTATTTATTTATATTTATTTATTATTTATTTTTGTTTTTATTTTATTTTTGATAGATAAGAATAATGTCTGTTAGTTTATGAATATTGGGAAATGAATAGAACCCAGAATTTCCAATTGAAATGCCCATGTACCTTGGCTAAGACAACTAATTAATTGATAAGTTTAGATGAGTTATAATTGTAATTTTGATTTGTTTCTTGCCCTTTGTTTTGTCTCCAAGAATGGAGATTATTCAAAATTTATAACTGGGTCACTGTACTGCAGAATGGATGTTGCACGGTACAAGCTTGGCAATTCTGCAAAACTCTTTGAGCCTGGTTTTCACGCTTTGTACCGGTGGAATAAAATGGGTTCAATCTTGGACAGAGACGGTGATCTTGATGTGTTAGACAGTAAACTTAAAACCGGTGGGCGGTACTGGTCTGCAAAGCACTCTGCTCTAGAGCGCCATAAGAACCTCAAGCGCATTCGAATTGTTGCTCATGAAAAGTCCAAGATAGTGATTCCCGGTGACTTCATTCCTTTATCCGACATTCAAACATCTCCTGTAGATGTTATTGATGGATCATCTCTAGGAACTTCAACAAGTGAAGAATCGTGGGAAGATGAGGTATTACGCAAAACACGTGAGTTCAACAAGATGTCGAGGGAGCATCCACATGATGAAAAAATTTGGTTATCTTTCGCAGACTTTCAAGATAGGATTGCAAGTATGCAACCACAAAAAGGTGCTCGTTTGCAGACTCTAGAGAAGAAAATTAGTATACTGGAGAAGGCAACTGAGCTTAACCCGGAAAACGAAGAATTGCTGCTTTGTCTTATGAAGGCTTATCAGAGCAGAGACAGCACTGATGTCTTTATAGGTAGATGGGAAAAGATACTGTTGCAACATTCTGGGAGTTACATGTTGTGGAAAGAGTTTCTGCATGTTGTTCAAGGGGAGTTCTCCAGATTCAAGGTTTCTGACATGAGAAAATTGTATGCACATGCAATCCAAGCTCTCTCTGCCGCATGCAGCAAGCAGCATAGGCAGGTTCTCAATTTAATATATTCAACATTTTCTTGTAAGGTTTTGTTGGCTACTGAAATCATTTTTGGCTTGTTAAATGGAGTCGGTTGTCATCTAAAGAAAATGTTGGTGGTAGTATGATGAAATTAAGTCACATATGATAAAAAGAGAACCCAAAATATATTTGATAAACGTATTGAAATGACAAGTTTGAAAGATTATTAACATGCTGAAAAAGACGTTGAGATGACTGTGAGCTCAAGTATTTTTTCTATATAAAACGTTGGCTAGATAATAAACAACTTGTTAAAGAAAATGAGTGTAGCTGAGTGGTGTTGCAATGGAAACATGTCATTCAAGATATGAAATAAAAATTAATGCATCTTTGAGAAGTTAAGGGTAACATAAGTTGAGGACAAGTTGATTGGAATCCTCTGAGATAGTTCAGCATCAATCAGGAGGTCTTCTTTTGGTTTGAGGTAAGTTGTTAGATTGAGAATTTATAAAATCATAGTTAAAAATGATAATTCATATGTCACATATGGTTGAAAGATGATATTGGAGATCTTTGTAGGCTTTTCAACATATATATATTTGTAAAAGTAGTTATTAAGAAAGAAAGCTAAATAAAAAAGGATGGATGAGAACTCTTTTAGGGAGAAATTTGAAAATAGAAGTATGGGGTTTAAGCAAAAACACAAATAAACAAGAAAAAACCCCAAAAGAGTACTTGCCTATACAATGCTTGAATGCCCCAGGGAAGGAGAAAATGCCTGCAAAATCTATGTTTCATCCTTCTTAGCTGGGCCATGAACTCTCCTAATTCGTTGATCTTAGATCTAAAGGGGGAAACAACCATGAAGTTCCTAGTTTCAATTGAATTAGTCTTTTTTAATATATATATATATATATATATATATATATAGAATTGAATTCGTCTTTTTTAGACCTCCATTAGAGTTGATAATTCATCCTTAATGATGAACCCATTTTGTTGCTAACTAAGAGAAAGTGGGTCATCTTTTTATCCCTTTGATCTCTAAAAACCCTAAATGCTCAGTTTTGCGTTTTACCCGTGGGCATCCTTTGAAGTTGAGCTAGGTACCAAAAGGGGAGGATTTGTGGACAGTGAACACATATCTACTATGTTTTGTTGAGCAGAGTCTCTGATCAATAAAGATCTAAAAGAATGCCAATAAACTCTTAATTGACTAATGTTTAACGAGATCTCTAGAAACTAATGTTATTCCTCATCTTATTCACTAACTTTGTCCTTGAAGACCTAGGATTCATTCCCAACCATATTACCCATACAGTGCTACCAATTGCAATGCTCAAGCACCTTGTCTCTACTCCTTTTGCCAAAGTCTTGATAGGAGTTAACCAACACAACTGTGATATCTTTTAGAGCTGCCCAAATAAGCCATCTGTGGGAAGAGTCTTTTCCATAGCTCATAGAAGTTAGTGTAATGCATGAAAAAGATGGTTCCCCCTCCCCTCTCTTGCCCTTTGCCTTGTGTTACACACATCCATCAAGCTCAAGGATTGATGACTCTGTACTGTCTCCTTAAAAGAAGCTTATTATTTGAATTAACCTTCTTTGGGAAACTAACCTGGAAAGTTTTTGAAGTTAAGACTTCCATATTAATTAGGTTAGAGTACCAACCTAATCAACCTAATCAACCTAATTAATAAGGAAGTCTAACTCCAAAACTTTCCTGGTTAGTTGCCCTTTTTAATGTCTTCTACTTTATGTATAAAAATAATAATAATAATAATAATAATAATAATAATAATTAGGTTGGAGTGTAGATGATCAGATTCTCATAGGGTGACAGAAAAGAAAGAAGCAAGGAGATGACATCCTTCCTATTTGAGAACCAATACCTATCATCAAGAGCAAAAGAATATAAATAGAAGTTTTCTATGGATTGGAGAGGATAGCAATAATAAGCATTTGTTCTTTTGGATTTTAACTACCAAAGTTGAAATTGCAATGAGGAGAGTCATTTTACTTGGAGTATGCATTAGATATAGGAGTGCCCATACACCTTGGAAGAAGATTTTCTGTTTTTTTTTTTTTTGGTTTGTTGGGGGAATGTGGTGGTAGGTTAAGGTGAAAGAGAAAAAGGCTGTTCCCTCTAAAAGACTTCAAAAATCTAATCTTAGATCCATCTCCAATGTGAATCTCACTCTAAGAATGATTTCTTGATGCTCTTGGCATTGGTTTTTCGATAATAATGAAGAGAGTACTAATCCAATTGAAGATGCTAATCTCTGAAATCGTTCAAAATCCAATATAAGTACCAGCCCTCATCTATTAGTAGGGATTTCTCATCTAGAAATCTTATGGACAATCAAATCCACTTCAAGGATTGACCTTTGATTAATGGAGGCTTGTTGGGTAGGGGAAATTGTCTATTGAAAAACCTTGTCAATTTTTTTCAAGAGAACGTGTATATGATCTTAAAGTCCTTAATCCTTTTAGGTTTGATTTGTTTTTTCTCTTCTCTTTAGGCCTTAGTCATTGAACCTTTTGTTGTTATTCTTTTGAATTTTCTATTGTTAGATTTGAAGAATTTTGCTACTCAAAGAGACGACATATGAAGGCTATACTTGATTGATTACCTCCTCAGCTCCTCTACTAGGTTCTATAAAGTTATACTTTGATGGATGCTCTATTTGTAGTCCTTGAAAATTAGGTATAAGAGGCGTGATCAAAGATCATTTAGGTACAATACTGAGAGCTTACTCAAAACCTGCAGGGGTGGGTTCTGTTGTTGAGGTGGAAATACTAGCATTACTGGAGGGCTTGTTGTAGGCTGAAGGTTTGTGCCCAACCAATCTGACTATAGAGGGAGTTTTTGCTATTGTAGTATCTTGGGTGTCTAACTGGAAGAGAAACTTATGAAAGTTCGACAATTGGATCCATAAAATTCTAGATGTTGCCACTGAAGTGAGATTCTCCTTCTCTTACTTTCCTCGTTCAGCTAATCAAATTGCAGACCGTTGGCCAGCAAAGAGCAAAGCACTTGCTCTCCTTTGTTGGATATTCCCACCTTGTTTGTATAAAGTTTTATAGCGTGTGTACAATGGCCTTTTTTGCCTCTTGACTATGTTGATGGTTTTAATTTTTGTGGAGTAGTATAAATGCTTGTTTTCTGATCAACAATTGTACATCTTGGAAGTATTGTTTGTCTTTCTTGTATTTTCCATTTAATAAATGAATATAATTGTTTTTGATTAATTTTTTCTTTCATTTACTAGTCCACTAGAATAAAGCTTCTTGAGAACTTTCAACATGTTCACTTTTATAATCTCCTAACAATCTTCATAATCTGAAGCCCATGTCTCTCCATTTCAAAACTGGCTCTGAGTCATGATCTTAAAAAATTCTACTCTCTTCTTCCAATTGAATTATGATAAAATTTTCTTCCTCTTAATTTTATGAAAAATCTTAAATACAATCTTCTTCCTTTACCCATGTCACCCTAGAATTTTTTGGCTAGCTCACTTCCTCTTTGAATGTAAGTTCTGAAGCTTAGACATCATGAACAGATTGGCATACCTAGAGGTTGGGCTTTTTTCCAAACTGCCAATAGTTTACATGTTCACAATCTTGGACTTTTTTATCCTCAATGTCTCCAATACTTTCTTGTTCTGGACTATAAGATTATCTTTGATGAATTTGAGCTTTTGATATGTAAAGAAGCCTTTGATATCTTTGGCAGTGCTTGTTTATTAAGGTGCCTGGTCATGCAAACTCAAAAACTGTTTCTCTTTCCAAAAGAGGAGCCATAGATTTTAGAGGTATATGTTGAAACTTCTTGTTTCCTAAGTCAATTTTGTTTCTTCTTCTTTTCCTTGTTCTACTATCCATTTGGACATCTTTCCTCCTTCATCTCTTTCCTTCTGGCTATAAATTTTCATTCCTTATGGAAAGAGAAGCTTCCAATCTGTTGTTAGGAGGATTCACACCGCACATTGATGTTTGATCGATCAACTAAAATAATATCCATCAATTGAAATTAGTTTCTTACTCTAATATGTTATTAGATCTTTCCATTCAAATGAATGTTGTTGGAAGCCATTGGAGTAGGATGTTTGTTTTTTAATGAAGGTAGCTTCTGTTATCATTCAAGTAAAATATCTATTAAGCTTGTTATTGTTATTTATTATTATTATATTATGATTTTAATATGAAACATAATTCATTAAAAGAAAATATCATTATCATTATCATTATTATTGTTTTTGTTGTTATGTTTACTCTAACGAAACAAATATTTAAAAGGAGGTACAACATGAACCAGAATTACAGAGAAAGGAAGAATTATAGTGTCAAGAAAAGGCCTTACTTCACTGTGAATCTTTTTTGCATGTGATGACTTGGATGTCTAATAGACAGTTGGCGATGGTTGAACACTGTTTGTAGAGGTTCCAAAAGTGTGTTGTTGAAGATATTGGTTGCCATCATCATATGCTTATTTTGTTATATGTTTATCATTTTTTATTTTATATATATATATATATATATATATATATAAGAAATTATCTGATAGATAGGAAGTTTTTTAATGTAACCTAGAACTCTATAATTCTCATATAAATATAAGGAGTTTCTAGTGAACTAGAGATATAGTGGACTGTATTTTTTCTCCACTGCCATGATTTACAACATGGTATCAGAGCAAATCCGGGTCTGATTCTTGTTGGCTGCTGTTCCTTTCATATTCATCATTCTTCTATTTCTCCTTCTCTCCTAGCTTCTTTCTTTCTTCCATCCTCTTTCATATCTGGTTCTCAATTGAAGGTAGTCTACTCTGCGCTGGTGATGTAAATTTACATTTGTTAGCCATGCTAGTGGTTATTGATTATTGAAGTAGATGTGGCTCAGTTATAGTATGTTGATGTTGGTGGCTGCCCAGTCTTCATTACTATTTTTTGTTGATTAAGGCTTTATGGTGTGATCTTGAAATTATGGTTGTCAAAAACACTGATAATTCTGCTGTATATATATATATATATATATATATATATATATATATATATATATTTTTGTGTGGTTATTTTTTTTAAGTAGCAATGGCTGCCATATCTGAAATAAAAGAATTTCTTCGTAATTCTGAGAACACAATTGTTGTTCAGTAAAATGACAATCCAAATCTCAGAATTACCACTATGTTACTCAATTCTTAAAATTATATGCAATAGTCTAGATCAGCCCAAAAGTTTATATGAGGCAAAGTAAAGTGGGACTACAGTCACGGAAAAGTTGCAACTCCATCTGAAAAAGATCCCAAGTATAAGGATTGGGTTATGACTAATGATTTGATTTCTTCTTGGTTACTTAATTTCATGGACATTAGTCAAGGCCTCTCTCTGATATAGATACATGTAAGGAGATATGGGACACATGTTATGAGTTATGTGTAGATAAAAATAATCATGTCAGCATTTATGAACTGAAAAAGGAATCGCTACTTATACTCGCGGGGGGGGAGCAATCAGTTTCAGATTACTATACTCAGTTGCTCTTTTATTGGTAACAACTTAAATATTTGGGAGGTGCTACTTAAGATTGTCTCAAATACTTAATACAATTCCTTTGCCATCTTTAAATTCAGCATATGCCCTGGTACACAATGAAGAAAAGTGTCTCAAGATAATAAACTCCATTGAGAAGTCAACACTTACAACTGCTGGCAATACTTGTGGGTGTGGAAGAGACCATGAGACTTCTCATGGAAGAGGTATAGGTAGAGGAGCTGCATCTAGTGGTCGAGGTAGAGGTTGATCTACAAGTGAGAAGATATGTATCCATTGTGGGCATAGCAATCATACCATATCATATTGTTGGGATTTACATGGGAGGCCTTCTGCAAATGTAACCTCTTTAGAAGATACTCTAGTTGTGCCAACTAAGGAGGTTAACCCCAAGAAATGATATATCTCTTTCAGGGTCAGATTTTGATATATTAGTTCAATAGAGAGTATCTCAAATGAAGAAACCTTCATCTTCTTCTTGCACTGCTTTGGTCCAAACAAATATTCCTAATGCTGTTCTAGTGTCTTTTGGTGCTAACTCCTGGATTGTTGATTGAGGAGCTATCGACCATATCTCAGGTACATCTACAAAGTTCTCTTCTTACTCTCCATTAGTTAAACCCATTTCAATAGAACTTGCTAATGGTGTTATCACTAGGATTGCTGGTACTAGTTCCATTAGTTTGACTCAAACTTTGCCCTTGAACTGTCTTACATGTTCCCTTGTTGACTCATAATAATTAAGTCTATACTCACAAAATCATTAAATTGTTTTGTATCCTTTTTTTCTTCACATTTTGTCATTCAAGATCTGTGGACAAGGAGGACAATTGGTTGTGGTAGGGAGGAGCATGACCTATATGCCTTTCATTCCTCAAATATATCTATAGTTGGTGCTACACACAATGTATGACACCAGAGGTTTGGCCCTCCAGCCATTAGTGTTTTAGAGAGAGTGATACCTACCAAGTTCGAGTTTAGTTTGTGTTGTTAACAATGTCTGAGAGCAAAACATTATGATCTACTCATCCCTCGAATAAAATTAGGCATCGTGCTATGTTCTTTGAATTGATTTATTAAGATATTTGGGGACCAACCCTGGTTGACTGTTCAAAATTCAAATATTTTGTTACCTCTATTGATAATTTTTCAAGAATGACATTGGCTGTTTACTCAAGGGTAAAAGAGATGTTTTATTTGTGTTTAGAAGTTTCCATGCTTAGATTTAAAACAATTTTAACACATTTATAGGCATATTTTGAAGTGATAATGCAAAAGTGTATTTGTCACATGCTTTTACACAATATTTGCTTGATGCAGGGATTGCATCAAAAACATCATGTCCATACACAACTTAAAAAAATGGTATTTTTGAAAGGAAAAATTGTCACTTACTTGAAGTGACGCGGTGTCTACTTTTTACGATGAATCTACCCACATTTTTGGTCTGATGCGGTTCCTACAACATGCTATCTAATTAATTGGTTACCAAGTCCCTTACTTGATAACAAATCATCTATTGAATTGTTTTCTCAATATTATCGTGTGACAAAATCTCCATTGCATGCATTTGCTATGTATATGATCATTCTGCCCCTATGTCCTCCTTCGTTTCTTACCGTTTCATTTCACCTTCTCATAAGGCATTCTACTTGATCAATCTTATGTTCCCCCTCCTAAAAAGAAGCTTTTACTTTACTTCCTTGGAAACAAGCAATGGATGAGGAAATGAAAGCTCTCCATAAAAATCATACTTGGGAGTTAACATCATTACCTGTTGGAAAACACCCAATTGGTTGCCAGTGGGAATTTACTTTAAAATATAATCTTGGTCGCAACATTGCAGGATATATGGCAAGAGTAGTTGGAAAAGGTTTTTCACAAACCTAATGGGAGGACTATTTTGTGGCATTCGCTCTAGCATCTGAAATAGGCTGTATTTGTGTCATTTTATATTTGGCTACTCTTTATGGATGGACTATACACCAGTTAGACTATTTGAATGGTGATGAGCATGAAAAAGTTTATATGCTTCATCCTCTTGGATATTCTTTCAACCATTTAGCTATGTATGTCACCTCCATAGATGGTTATATGGCCTTAAACACTCTCCTTATGCTTCGTTTGAGAACTTAGTTCCTTTCTTTTCAATTTGGTTTTAAGAGATCAAATGCAGGCTATTCTTTATTTTAGAAAAGGTGTGATGCAGGTTTGACTCTTTTGTCACTGTATGTTGATGATATTTTGATAGGCAAAATATCATGATATTGTTATTACATGAGATGATTCTCATGGCATTCTTGCTCTTAAGAATTTCTTGAAGAGCACTTTTGAGGTAAAAGATCTTGGCCATCTTAAATATTTCCTTAGGATGGAAGTCTCTTACTTCAACGAAGGGATTTTCCTTTGTCAAATGGAAGTATGCTATAGATTTGTTCAAATGTACAAGTTTTCTTGTCAATTGAGTGATATTCCTATTGATATGAGCAAAAAATTATCTGCAAATTGCCTAATTCTCATCGCAATCAAAGTCTGGTTGGTAAACTTATTTATCCCACTATTACTCATCCGAATCTAGCCTATTCAGTTAGTATTGTCAGCCAATTTATGCATGCGCTACGTACAGAACATTTGGAAGCAATTGAATGAATATTTTGTTATATCAAGAATGCTCTAGGGAAAGGAATATTGTTCCAAAACAAAGGTCACCCAAGTATTGTTGGCTATTGGGCTAGTAGATCTATCTATTACAGGATTTTTTACATTTATGAGGGGTAAGTTGGTAACATGGTGTACTAAAAAACAATATGTGTTGCTCGTAGTAGTGCTGAAGCTGAATAGAGCCATGTCTCCCAACTTGACACCTAAGTCCATGACACATGGCTCAAACATGTAGTGAATTGATTTGGCTTCGAAAATTGGTAGCTGAGTTGGGTTTTCCAGTTTCAACTCCTTCCTCTATGCATTGTGACAATCAAGCGACCATTCACATTGCATCTAATCTTGTTTTCCATGAACACCAAAAACATGTGGAAATTGATTGCCACTTCATTTGTGAAAATGTATTAGCTCGAGAAATTTCTACTCCCTATGTTTGCTCTATAAATCACTTGGCTGATGTTTTTACAAAAGCCCTTTCTAGAGCTGCGTTACAAGATGCTTTATCCAAGCTAGGCTTGGTTAATATCTACACATTAGTTTAAGGGGGAGTGTTGAAGATATTGGTTTCTATCATCATATGGTTATTTAGTCATATGTTTATAATTTTATTTTATTTTATTTATAGATAAAGTTTTCAGATAGATAGGAAGTTTTTTTTTTTTTTTTTTGATCAGTAAGTAATATGTGTATTCAAAAGAGGCGCTAAAGAAGCGACTCAAATAGTTATAGTATAGAACAACTCACCCCCTTACAAAAGAACCCAAGCCACTAAAAAAGCACAAAAAACCCCCTTCCTTAATGCATGCACACTCATTTTATAAAATCTATTAAGGTTGAAGGACCATCTTTTATTCACAATTTGGTTTCCGACCATAGTAAATACACAAAAGAGATTTTCAGCTTTTGGATGGACAGCACACCGTCCTCAAAAGCAATAGAAAGGGGGTGAGTTGTTAGATAGGAAGTTATTAGATAGATAGAAAGCAGTTGTTGTTTTTATTTATATTTATATTTTTTTATGTAATCTAGAACTCTATAAGTCTCATATAAATATAAGGAGTTTCCGGCCAACTAAAGATATGGTCGACTGGATGTTTTTCTTCACTGCCATGATTTACAACAGGTATTAGGATTTATAAGAAGTGAGTTAAAAGAAATTAGGGTTTAGGAATATAGTAGTGGGGTTTAAGTTAGGACCAGGGTTTGGATTAGAGGAAAAAGGAAAATTGGAAAAGTAGTTCTTATTCTTCAAGTTTCACTAGAGCTTTTAGGAATTTTAGCTAGAAGAGAGATTGGTGGAGTTTTTTCATCAATTTTAATGCACAAATCTATAAAAAAATCTCTAATTACTATTCTATCATGGCTGTAGAAGTCTTTTGTTGTTCGTCTTGAACTCTATCAATCTTTTATTACAAAAACATAGTGCTAACCCTTCTAACTCAAGGGTAGAAAATATTTAATCAGCATAAGAAATTTCTTGGTATGGAAAGAATTTCTGACCTCAAAATTAAGGTTATAGTCATCCCAAAAAAGAAAACAAGAGTGAGAAATTCTGAGAACTAAAGTGCAGTTGACTTGGATCACAGACACTGAAGTTTATTAAAATTACTTAAAATTTATTCCTGGAAAAGATTTTCAATTGGTTTGAAATCCTAGGATGCTGTAAGGAAATAAATTTTTCCATACGCCCTTTATAGTCTTGTTCCTTGTAGTGTGGCCTACATGGGCTCCCTCAAATTATTGTGCTATTCAATTGTAAAATTTGGAGGGGCTAGTGGGTATTATCTTCTTTTTTTTTTTTTCTAGTTCCAGTCTCTTGCATTGTGTTGGACATTCATTTATGCAGTCTAGAAAATCTAATAAAATTGCAATTTTACTTCTTTTCTCTAGTTCATTTGGCATGGATCTAAGGATTCAAGGAATTGCTCTTATATGCTAAACTTCTTTGTGTTGGTCTTTTCCGTGGTGTCTGATACAGGTTCACCAAACTGCTAAAAGTCCTACCTCGGATCCTGCTGTTATTGAGCTAGAACTTGGTTTGGTAGACATATTTCTGAGCCTTTGCCGGTTTGAGTGGCAGGCTGGCTATCAGGAGTTGGCTACTGCTCTATTTCAGGCTGAAATTGAATATAGTTTGTTATGTCCTTGTCTATTTATTTCTGAGCAGAGTAAACAAAGATTATTTGAGCATTTTTGGAATGGTGATGGTGCAAGAGTTGGAGAAGAAGGGGCCCTGGGTTGGTCCACATGGTTGGAAAAGGAGGAGGAAAGCAGACAACAGGTTATGAGAGAGGAGACTGCGGATGAAAACGACAAAGGTGGGTGGACAGGTTGGTCAGAACCATTGTCAAAACAAAAGGAAATAAATCTGGAAAAAACCAGTATAAATCTGGAAAATGTAGCTGACAATGATGTGGATGTGGACGATCTTGAAGACAAATTAGAGACCAAAGATACAGAGCAGGAAGAAGACACAGAAGCTTTGATGAAAATGCTGGGCATTGATGTCAATGCTGAAGCCAATAATGAGGTTATAGACACTTCAATCTGGACTAGATGGTCAGAAGAAGAGTCATCAAGGGACTGCAATCAGTGGATGCCTATCCATACCAAATCTGGTTCTAACTCCTTTCCGCTTCTTCCTTTTTTTTCTTTGGTCTAATATTATTTATTGTAAATGGTTATTGTGAACTTTGGTTTTCTGATAATATCATAATCAGCTGCAGTGAAGCTATATTTGAGCTAAGTATCATTCATCTTCCTCATAAATGTAACATAACGGATACTGAATTTGACTCTGAAACAGTTGGGCCTTCTCATATGGATGAATCACCTGATAGACAAGTGGACGAGCAACTTTTGGGAGTCATATTATTTGAAGATGTCAGTGAATACCTGTTCTCTTTAATCTCAGGAGAGGCTCGCATATCTCTTCTATTCCACTTCATTGATTTTTTTGGTGGAAAGATACCTGAATGGTAAATATCTATAAATACTGCATCTATTTGGTATTCTCTCATCTTGCTTTTTATTCAGCTTCACTTTCTATCTAAGCTCATATCTATGCATTGTGAAATGGAGATTGTATGTCATGTGTGAGCCGACTTAAATATACTACCAGGTATGGAGGACATAGTAGGAAAGACTGAGTTAATGGCTGCACTGGATAACTTCATATATTTCAGAAACACAGCTAGAACAACCAAGGATCCAATGCTATTAAGTTCCAGAAAAGCTGCATGGCTTTGGTTTTGTAAATCGGAAGAGATCCATTGGACAAATGATTGGTACTATTAGGAGGCAGTGAAGGTGAAATTGGAGCTTGGGACAAAGTTGTACATGATTGGCAGTGGCTTCGCTCCACTTCAGCTTTTATTCCTGCTAGTTTCTTCAGTTTTGCATTTAATGTGGTCATGTGAAAATGATAAAAGGATTGATGTCAACCACTTTATGGGTTCTATTTTACAATTTTAACATTTAAAAAACCAGCTTGTTTTGATCAGGCTAATCATCCAATTGTTGTTTATTTGTGTCATATTCTTTGGCTTGATGGAGTATTGGCAGGCTTGGAATGTTAGTGTTAGATTGCTTGATATACATTGTGGGCCCAAATCCTACAAGCTTAAGCTTTTAGGAAAATTGGTTGTTCAACAGTTAGCACATTTGAAAGGCTTGAAAGAGGTATCATCTGGTATTTAGGAACATCTTGGTTGAAGGGGATCTTTCATCGTTATTGCTTTGTCCTCCTCAGAGAAGTGTGTACTGTTAGAAGTATTCTCATGGGATTCAGTGAATTGTAGACTTGTCAGGTTTTGTTGTGTCCACCTTCATGTGGAGAACTAAATCAGTGAGTCACGGACTTTTTAGCTTAAGTGGAACCTTTTACAAAATGGAGTTTGTTAGGAACCTCTTGGGCTTCTAGATGTGCATAGAGGGGATTCTCTTTCTGCTTGTCATGTACATTCTGGGAGGGTTTACTTTTCTCCTGTTTTCCACTTCTTTATGAAGGATTGTCATCCTTGTACTTCTTGAGTTACATATGGAATAAAAAGGAATGAGAAACCATAATGTGGCCACTACGTGGTTTGATATTCTAACTCATTTATCGTTTACATTGATATCAACTTTTGGTACAACTCCAAATTCCCCTTTAGAGACCGTCTGCGAAGCTAAAATTGCCTGACCAGACTATCGTTGCATGACTTGATCAGGAAATGATAAATATATGTCCATGCTGGACTGTTCATTTTACTCTCTGAGGTCTTGATTCATTTAGGAATTAGGAACATTTTGGAATTGCGCATTGCTTGGTACCCAGGACCAGAAGGGTGCCTATGTTATCTGTAGTGTGCATATCCTCCCTTTGATAGGCAAATAGGATTATATTAAGAGCACCAATCAAAGGCTTATCAAAAAAAAGAAAAAAAAAAAAAGCACCAATATAAAAAAGGGGGCACATCTAGTGGAGAGTAAGTATCGAAGGGCTTAAAAAGCAAAAAATGATACAACCAACATTCAGAATCACATTCTAACGACTTAGAGTTCAACCATTTAATGAAGTCTAGCAAGGACGGAAAACCAAATTGAAAACCATCTTGAAAAGGCCCCTGAGACCATTTGTATATGTTACAAATAAGGGAATCCTTAAGAGTTTGATTAGAGGGTTGCACCCCTTCTAAGGATTTTCGATTATGCTCCTGCTGAATTTTCTAGAATTGGCAGAGAGGGGCTCTTCTCTAAGCCTTGCTTCTATTCTTACCCACAAAATTCTTATGCTAACATGGTAACAAGTCTTTGACCAAAGAAGGGTGAACCAAAGGGATGCCAAATAAAGAGAACAAAAGTGAAGTTGCCCCATAGCTTTCCCACGTTGGATGAGGAGATGGTTTGCTGATTCTTCTACATTTTTTACACATGTAACAATAACTTGCCAAAAACTGTCCTATTCTTTTGAGCTGATCCAATGTTAGGATCCCTTCCTATGCAGCCTCCCATGTGAAGAAACCCACTTTAACAGTAGCCCAAGAATCCCACACTAGCTTTGAGGGGAAGAACACTTCTACATCCAGCCACGAAGCAGAATAGAAGGAAGTAAATGTTGTGCATATCATGTGTGCAATAGATAGAAGTAAATGTTGTGTGCTTTCTTTCTTGCTTTTGTTTAACTTGTTTGTTTGTCTATCATTGAATGAGTGGGATTCTTCTTCCTCTTCTCATGCAGGATGTGCACAAACAATTCAAGTTGGACTGAGAAAATCCTGAGCCTGGAGGCAGTGCCAGATTTCCTCTCAGAAAAATTGAGAAGGGTTAATGATGTTTTAACCAAAACTCAAACCAGCTCGTGTGGGTTCACTTTGGAAGTTCTGCTGGGCAATGCACATGATGTTTCTAGGAGGACCGATAGGATGAAATTTCTTCGCAATGCTATCTTACTTTGTTTAACTGCTTTTCCACGTAATCACATTTTGGAGGAAGCTGTTCTTGTTGCTGAAGATCTGTTTCTTACAAAAATGAATTCTTGTAGCTGTTCAGTTACCCCATGCCGAGGTTTAGCAAAGGGCCTTTTAAAAAATGATCGACAGGTATTATTATATTTCACCCCTTATGAGCACATATCCACACACTTCATTTCTTCAATTGGGATATATTCTGATTGTGTAAAATATAATATAAGAATCTCAAATTATTAAAAGTCATTGGCTATTGGCAATGCTATCGTGGATGGTGGTCTATCAGAGTTTGAATTGCCATATTCATTGCTTTGAACTGATCTTTTCTAACTATTAAGGTTCTTTTAACATCTCTTTCCCTTTAAATGGTAATGCTATAAGTCATTTTATGTCTCTTATGCGTATAAACTTCCTTTTGGGTTTCAAAATTTTCTTCTTCTTTGTATCATCTCTTACTTTGTCTTTTTCTATTAAAATATTGAAATATTAGTATGGGATTTCTAGGAGTTATTTTGGGTACATGGTTAAAATATAAGTAATTAACTAGTGGAAAAGTAACAAGCCCATCAAGAAATTCTTCAACTCCTGAAGGTTGTCATTAAGAAAGAAAGTTTTAGCCTTTTAGGCAATAAAGGCTGCTAATTTAGAGACTAATCCCTACCAATGTTATCATATTTATGTCTTATGGTGAGATGGTTGTTCTCGTTTGACTCGAACACCCCCATTTTAGAGTCCTCCCAATTCCTTCAACCAAAAGATTGTGGTTCTCGCATATTCAGAATCTTTGTCTGTTTTGTACATGACAATGAACATTATCCATAGTTTGATCCATTTCCAAGTTCTGTCATTGTGGATGGTTCCTTTGAGGTCCAGTAGCTGGGGAATTGGTTTCCTCGGTTCAAAAGATGCTTGCTTGAATTCCAAATGTTTGTTTCTTTGAATTTGAATGACCCCAAAGTCTTTGTCTGCCGGTTTTGTACATGAGAATGAACATTATCCTTAACTTGATCCAATTCCATGTTCCATCATTGTGGATGGTTCCTTTGAGCCCCTCTAGCTTCTTGTTGGTTTCTTCAGTTCAGAAGTGCTTGTTTGAATTCCAAATGTTTGTTTCTTTGAATTTGAATGACCTTACTATGAATTCCTCTTCTCCTATTTGTTATGACTTCCATAACTAATGGAAACATCAAGCTGCAAGCGAAGAAACCACTGGGCAGTTAATTTTATAGAGACCACTTGCATGAACATCTTGCTAGTTAAGAAGCTGCAAGCTTTGAAGGTGGACCTAAAAAAGTGGAACAAAGAGGCTTTTGGCAATGTATCTATTAAGAAAGAAGCTGATTTGGAGAAGATTAAGATGTTGGGGTAGTTTAGAAAGGGAAGGGCTTTTATCAGAGGAGGATAAGAAGAATACAAAAATGGTAAAAGATTAATGTAGTCACTTAGTCATTTTGGAAGAAGTTTCATGGAGGTGAAAATCGAGTGCTATTTGGCTGAAGGAAGGGGATGATAATTTAAAATTCTTTCATTGTATGGCTAATGCACACCAAAATGACAATTATATTAGTAGACTCAAAGTTAAAGGGGTCTGGGTGACTGAGTTTACATATTCAAAGGTTGGAATTTATTCCCGTTTTAAGTCCATGTTTGAAAATTCCCCAAGCTAGAACACCAGATGTTATAGGAGAATTCTTTAAGTGCATTGATAGCTTGGATAGAGAAAGATTAGAGATTCCATTTAAAGAGGTAGAGTGGTGAATGCTCTATCAGAGATGAGAGGTTATAATGCTCCAGGCCTCAATGGATTCACTATGGGTTTTTTGGAAATTTTGTTGGCTATAGTAGAAAGGGAAGTGATGCAACTTTTCGAGGAATTCCATTCAAACGAATTTGTTGAATGCAGCCTAAATGTTATGTTTATGGTTTTTATTCCAACATAAGGTGGGGTGGACAACATTAAGGAGTTTCAACCAATCAGTCTAGTAGACAACCGTTATGAGTTCTTAGCAAAAGTTTTGGCAAATAGGCTAAAAAGGTAGTGGGAAAGGTGGTGTTCGTGTATCAGAATGCCTTTGTGGTAGGAAGACAAATCCTTGATGTTGCTTTAATAGCCAATGAGGCCATTGACTCAAGGAAGAGAAACTCAAGATTGGGCCTAGTTTGCAAGTTGGATATAGAAAAAACTTTTGATCATGTAATTTGTTGAATGCCCAATGTCCTTATTTGGCTTTATTGATTGGATGAGTTCTTAGTGAGGGAGGGAGTAGTTTTTTGTTGTCCACTTTCCTTTTTTATAATGCCTTTTGCCTACCATTATATGCATCTTGTCTACTTTGGTGCACTCTTTTTGTCACTTTTTATTTGATACCATCTTCATTTACCTATGAGAAAGGAAAAAAAAAACTTATGTTAATGTAAAAAGGAAGTTTGTTCGCTCTCTGTTGTAGAAAAGATGGGATTGGTTTGATCATAAATGGAGAAGACGGGTTCATTTTTGCACTTCTACTATGAGATTATCCGTCCTTGTTAATGGCACCCCCACTGAATTTTTTTAGAGCTTTAGAAGGTCGCGACAGGGTGATCTGCTCTCTCCTTATCTATTTGTGCTAATTCTGAAAGTTCTCAGTTTTCTCATTGCCAGAACATGGCAAGATGGGTTTATATGAGGTTTTGAGGTAGAGGGTAGAGGGGAAGAAAGGATGAATATTTCTCATTTATTGTTTGTTGATGACACTCTTATCTTCTTTGGGAATGATGAGGAAGAAATGAGATACTAGAGATGGATTGCCGTCTGCTTTGAAATTGTGTCAGGCTTGAAGACAAACCTTCAAAGAAATGAGATGGTTCCTATGGTAGAAGTGATTGGGTGGACAGATTGGCCTCTTTATTTGGTGTAAGGTTGAGTCTTCCTTCCTCATAGCTTGCCTTGCTCATAATTCTTGTGGGATTCACTAGACGAGAGATTAAAAAAAAAAAAAAAAAGCAGCCTCTTGGAAGAAGCAATATATGTATAGGGAACGCAGGGGGGTGGAAGAGGAGGCTCACTCTTCTAAAAGTACACTACTGAGCCTTCCCATCTACTTCATGTCCCTTTTTCCAATTCTAAGACGGGCATAGATTGGAACAGATTCAGAAGGATTTTCTATGGGATAGTCATCTAGAAGGAAGGAGAATGCATCTAGTGAGATGGAGTATTGTTTGTAAGGATAAGAAGTATGGAGGTTTGGGAATTAGGAGGCTCAAGGTATTCAACCTTGCCTTACTAGGTAAATGGTTGTGGTAGTTTGTCAATGAGCATGGCATTTTGTGGAGAAAGTTCATCTAAGCCAAATATGGGGAAATGAATGTGGGGTTGGAGCACTGTAGAGGGCAGAGGGCCTTTTGGGGTGGACTTACATAAAACCATTTGAAGAGGATGGGGTGATTTTAAAATTAGGACAACTATTCAAATTAGAAATTCATACTAAATTCTGGTGGGACCAATGTGTGGGGGGGTTGGTGAGAGTCCATTCAAAGTGGTCTTCCTATTGCTTTTCTGTTTTGCTTCTGACAAGAATGCTACTGTATCCAATTTGTGTGAAGGGATAAGGAATGGAGGACATTGGTCCATTCAGTCCAAACGCAATTCCAGGATTGAAAAATGGATGTGGTGGTTCACTTCTTCAAGCTCATTCATTCAGTGGGAACGTAATGAGTAGGGATGGACTACTTACAATGGTTAGAAGATGAGAAAGGAAATTTCTGTGTTAGGTCCTACTAGTTCTTCATGTGGAGGACGTAGAGAGATGTTACCAACCAAGGAAATTTTGAGGTCTCATGCTCTGTTAAGAACCTGTTTTTTTTATTTTTTATTTTTTCTGCATGGGAAGCAGTTCGGGGGAAGATCCTAACCATAGATATCCTCATGAGAAGAGGGTGGATAATGGTAAAAGATGTAGCCTTCGCAAGGATAGCGAAGAAACAAGTCATATTCTAATTCATCGTAACAAGACTAAAAAGATGTCAAATCTTATTTCAGCAATCTCGGTTTGAAATGGGTGTTTCCAAACACAGTGAAAAACCTTCTCCTAGGGTGGAAGGCCAAGGGGATGGAGAAAAGGCAAAGGAATGTATGATGCATGGGTCCCTTATGTTTAGTTTGGTGCATTTGGAAAGAGGGTAATTAAAGGATATTCTGTGAGGAAGAGATGCCAGATCAAAGACTGAAGGATGCTTTTTTGAAATCCCTTTTGGAGTGGTCTCGTGATGCAATGGGGATGTAGATTGCCACAATGTTGGATTTTTTTAGGGGTGCCTTTCTTTGATAGGCGCTATTCTATTAATATATTTTCTATTTGCCTATAAAAAAAACTTGCATGAACAATCTTGTATGTGTAAGAGAGATAGAAGTAGCAGAGGGAGGGACTATTGTGTGTGTGTTAGAGAGAGAGAGAGAGAGAGAGAGAGAGAGAGTAGAATTTGTATACATGTGCTTTAATACATACCTAATGTTTCCTCTAAATTATTATAGCTGGTTGTTGAATATTGAATGCCACTATTCTGCACACTCTTGGCCTAACTCTGGGATTAGAATATTCCTGATTTTGTCTCTTTCCAAATTTGTTAATCATAGGATCTGTTGCTATGTGGAGTTTATGCACGAAGAGAGGCCATTTTTGGGAATATTGATCATGCAAGAAGGGTGTTTGACATGGCATTATCATCTATTGAGAGCCTTCCAGCGGTAAATTTGTGTGTTTGGTGTTTTTCCTTACAATACTGTCTCTGTTTGATTAATCATGATTTCTGTAAGAGCTGAATGTGAATGCTGAATTTTGCTTATGTTAGAAATTTATTTTATTTTATTATGTTATATAGTTGCTAGCATAATGGGGAGACTTTTCTATAATTGTTTCATTATAGGATTGGAATGACTTTATTTCATTACTTACCAACTGAGATCATTTACTCACTATCTAAAAGTTTGCATTTACTTAATTTATATTCATTCCATTTATACCATTTTTGTAGTGACATGTAATCTTGTATATAAACATTCTGTTTACTTTAGGATTGAATCGCATATGTAATTGGCTTTGGCTTAATAATTTGCAGTTTACTAAATAGCTTAACCTTGAAAGCAAAAGTTGGAAGTTCAAAAGGTTTCACTTGTTATCCTGCAATTGAAACTTGCATTACCCACCCAGTTTAATGTAGAAATTGTGTTTCTTTGACACCTTTTTTGGCAAATCATAATCTGAATAAAAATTTGCTAATCACTTGCAAGAGAGGTGTTCAAGGTCAGGAGGGAATTTGAACCTTGGCCATGGGAACAACCTCTTACAAACCTTGGTGAGATGCTAGCAAACCTCCTTGGCTTAGTTGTTTCCTCTCAATTTTCATTTTCATTTCTAGTTTTCAATAATATGCTGTGCAAGTATTCTCTTGATTTTTCTGTGTTAGAGAGCAAAAGGAGTACTTCCCAGATTTGTATGGTTGGTGCTTTGAGTGACATGAAACTACTTCTCTCCTTGGGTGTGTTTATGAAAACATTTTGATACAATAACACAGCTGTATCATTTGATTTACTAGTGTCCTGGAAGTGACTCAACCTCATTATCTGACATACCTTAATGGTTGATGTAGTTGCATTTGTTTTTGTTCTTTTGTGGGAATGGAACTATCGAGAATCTAGGAATATTGTTGTTATTTTTAGGAAAGAGGATAAAATTTGATATTTATTTTTAAATTCAGATTTAGTTTGGATTTTTTTAGATAGTTTCCTAGTCTATTTTTTAGGAAGTTCCTGTTTTTTATTTGGAGGAGTCTCTATATAAACTTATATTGTATCCTTTGTGTATTATTCAGAAAAGAGGATTAATAAAAATTTATTTTCCTCAAAACCTACATGGTATCAGAGCATAGACTCTTTATCAAATAATTCCCATGGTGAAGATGACTATGACTAGGGCCAATGAAAATTCATCCTCAGTTACAACAGAGAATGACTAACAAATCCTGTTGTTTCCCCAAATGGACCTGATATCTCATCATCTAGCAATTGATGGAAGAGGAAAGCTATGACACTTAACTGGTGAGGTGAAGAAACCAGCCGCAGATGATCCAAAGTTGGCAACATGGAAATTCGAAAATTTCATGATAACAACCTAGCTTATCAACTCAATGGAGCTGAAAATAGGGAAGCTCTATCTCTTCATAAAAACTGCCAAGGAAGTGTGGAAGGCAGTCCGAGAGTATACTCAAATCTGGAAAATTCTGCTTTGATATTTGATTTAAAATAAAAATTGTGGCAATCCAAACAAGGGGATTGTGGTGTGACTGAGTATTATAATGAGATGCTGATTTTATGGTAGAAGTTGGATTTGTGTTATGGAGAGGAATGCGAAAACCCAAGGGATGGTGTGAAGTACATGAAACGAGTAGAGAATGATAGGGTCTTTTTTTCTTGGCGGGACTTACCAAATAGAGCACGTGAGGAAGGAAAAAGGCGAGATTACGCCGGCGAGGGAGATGAAGATCAGGAGGGATCTCGAAGAAGGCGAAGGGGGAGCAGGTTCACAGTAGAATCCAAGGTGTTTGAGCTGGAGCTTAGAGAGAGAAGAGGAAAACCCCAAATATTTATAGAGGAAAGTAAAGGGGGAGTCTCGTCTTGGGTCAGAGTGGGAGTGGAGAGTTTAGGGTTCCTAATGGAGGGCCTAAACCACTGTATAAGGGACGAGAAGGAAGACAGATGGGTGAAGGAATGGAAGGAACAGGGGAGATCCTACTCTCTGTTGCGAAGCGTAAATAAAGCGGGATGCTTCCTCCGGCTAGGGGTAACTGATTTGGAACGAAAACAATACTGTATCTACATTCCAAAAGGTAGAGGAGGAAAAAAGGGATGGGCTGCAATGGCGGAAAATCTACAGATTATGTGTAGGTCAATCGATAGAAAGAACAATATGCAAGAAGAAATGGTAGGTGGAAACTTGGATGTGAAGAGAACGTTCGCGGAAGTGGTGAAGAGACCGATCTGCAGAGTTATAAATTCAGTCCAGGTGAAGGTATGGAGGGAGGAAATCCAAAGAAATCTAGAAAAATTGGAGTATTGTGTTGTCGGGAGTTGGAACCCTAGGTCAGGCGATGAAGAAGATTTGGAGAAATTGGGGAGATTTCTGGTGAGCTCTTGGGGATTGAAAGGAAGTTTAGGGCTGGCAAAATTGGAGAGAAGCAGAATCTTGTTGGAATTTGAATCTTTGGAAGAAGCTCAACGGGTTTCCCTATCAGGAGAAAGAATGATGGGAGAGCTAAGGCTGAGTTTTGAGAAATGGAGCCCAAGGAGTGGATGCAGGGAGGAGAGAGAACAAAGTAATGAAGTCTGGGTTAGAATATTTGGACTACCAGTGTCGTTGTGGAACCCGACTGTGTTGAGAAGGGTGAGGGACGAATGCGGTGGTTTCATTGACATCGATTCGCAGACGGAGAAGCTGGAAGAGCTCCAATGGGCTAGGATTCTGGTTAAGACGGACAGCGGCGCTAAACCGAGTATGCTGGAGATTGGAATTGAGGAGGAAGCTTTCACCCTCGCCCTCTGGTGGGAGCTTAGGCCGTCAGTCAGGAAGGTTAGGGTTGACAGCCGAAAATGGGGGGAGGTCAGGGATGACAACATCTCACGCTCCGGCTCGCGCGTGGAGGTGGAATCGGCCATTGAAAAGACCGAGGAGCTGCTATTGTCAGATGAGGGGACGGGAAGGCAGAGGAGGGTTATGGGCCGGGAGGGGATAGTTGACTGGGCCCAACAATCAGAGCCCATGGGTTATGAGAGAAGGGCTTGTGGGTCGAATCCTTCGGGCCTAAAGTTAAAGGAAGTGGTGAAAGAAGGGGCGGGGCCAGAGGCTGGGTCGTCCAAGAGCTAGGCTTTTGATGGGGATGGCTGTTTGATGAATGGGGCCAGACCAATTAAGCCCACGGCCCAAGATTCAATCATTGAACGGCCCGAGGAGATGATAAATTCAGATAAGAGGTTGGGCTGGCAAGAGAGTAACTTGGGCTGGAAAGGAAAAGCAGACCAGGCCCAGGCGTCGGTGATAAGGGGTGTAGAGAAGAGCCCATGTGGGCTGAGTGCAGTGAGGGGCCTGACATTAAAGGAAAGGGTGACCATCCCTGTTGGACCAAAGGCTAGCCACCCCAAAAGATGGGCTTATGATGGGAGAGGCCCAACGGCTGAGATGGAAGAGGCTAGATCAAGTCAGTCCATGGCCCAAAACAGAGGTAAAAGACCCCTGGAGAAAGGAAGTCTTCTGGACTGCAGAATTGCTAGCAACGGGAGTTCTTTAGAGGGAGAGCACCTAGTCATCTGGGAGACAGAGGAAGCAAGGAAGAAAAGGGAGAAAGCCATACTTTCAGCAACAGATAAGGCGTTGGCAGAGGAAGCCATGAGGTATGATTCTGGACTAAGGATAGAGAGGGAAACGGGCTATGGGTCTTCTCATCTTATCCTGTATTCTTTTGATGGGACTCCGGAGGGGGAGCCTTTCGATCATTCTGGGGTGTTAGGGGAAAGTAATGAAGGTGGCCCCGGAATGGATGGCAATGGATGCTGGGACTTGGTAGAATTCAATAAGGACCGTAATTTGGCTACGGGGGTGGAGTGGAATTCAGAGAGGACAGAACTTCAAGAGGTCAGAACTGAGAAAAAGGATAGATGGGAAGAAAGCAGCTTGGCTAAGTTTAGTCACTTTTTGGGCTTTTCGACAGAAGGACTGGAAAAGGAAATTTTGAACTTCTTGATTAAAATAAGAAAGAGACGGGAGAGAATTCACAGCAAAGAATTGATGGAGAAGTCAAAATTTGAAAGGGAATTGAAGAGACTGGAGTGCTCAGTTAATTATGAGAAGGGGTGTAAGCAAAAATGCCTTTCACAGGGCAAAGGGGATCAGCTTGCAGTAGATTAATGAAGCTAAAGTTGTTAAGTTGGAATGTGAGGGGGGCAAATGACAGGTCCAAGAGGAAAAT
The DNA here is from genome assembly GCA_946000715.1 of Vitis cinerea var. helleri x Vitis riparia. Taxonomy (NCBI): domain Eukaryota; kingdom Viridiplantae; phylum Streptophyta; class Magnoliopsida; order Vitales; family Vitaceae; genus Vitis; species Vitis cinerea var. helleri x Vitis riparia. Next base: position 19,891,007 of record OX254008.1, on the reverse strand, counting down.
TATCAAGACATTTATAAGGAATCAAAAAGTTGACTTACTGTGTATTCAGGAGACAAAAATTCAGCCAATGTCGGAGGGGGTGGTGAGAAGTTTAGGCTCGGGAAGATTCTTAGATTGGAGGGCTTTGGATGCGGATGGGGCAGCGGGAGGGCTGTTGATTTGTTGGGATAAAAGGTCGCTGGAAATTGTGGATTGGGAGGAGGGCCAGTACTCCCTTTCGTGTAGATTCAAGAATGTGGAAGATGGGACTGTTTGGGTGTTTATGGGAGTCTATGGCCCATTTACCAAAGAGGAAAGAGAATGCCTGTGGGAAGAGCTTGGGGCTGTAAGAGGAATTTGGGACTAGCCTTGGTGCCTAGGGGGTGACTTTAATAGTACCCTCTTTCAAAGAGAAAGAAGCTGCTAAGGGAGAATAACCTCGACCATGAGGAGGTTTGCTCATATTATTGATGATTTAGGGCTGGTAGATCTCCCGTTGCAAGGGGGAGTGTTCACGTGGAGCGGGGGCCTTAATAACCAGACCTGGGCAAGATTGGACAGATTCTTGGTGTCTCCTAGCTGGCTAGATCAGTTCAGTGGGGTGATTCAAAGAAGGCTGCCTCGTCCTATTTCTGACCACTTTCCCATCCTTCTAGAAGGAGGCGGGCTGAGGAGAGGTCCATCTCCCTTCAGATTCGAAAACATGTGGTTAAAAGTTGAGGGTTTTCTAGACCTTATTCGGAATTGGTGGAGGGAAATTGAGGTCAAAGGCACTGTTAGTTATAGATTGGTAGCAAAGATGAAGGAGCTCAAACAGAAACTAAAAGCTTGGAATAGAGAGGTCTTTGGAAATCTGGAAGGTAACAAAAGTGCAGCCCTGCAGCAAGTGGAGTATTGGGACCGTGTGGAAAGTGAAAGAAGATTGTCTTTGGAGGAGACAGAATTAAAAAAGGAAGCAAAGGAAAGTTATAAAAAATGGGTTCTTTTGGAAGAAAGTCATTGGAGACAACTCTCAAGGGAGGTATGGCTTAAGGAAGGGGATAAAAATACGGGATTTTTTCATCGGATGGCGAATGCCCACCGTAACAATAACTCTTTGGACAGAATTAAAATTGATGGGGTTTGGTTGGTAGAGGAACAGGAGGTAAGGGAAGGGATTGCAAATGCTTACCAGCAGAGGCTCTCAGAAGACTTGGGGTGGAAGGCGGATATTGGGAGGATCCAATTAGATCAAATTAGCCAGCAAGAAGCAGAGAATCTTGAGATTCCGTTCTCTGAAAATGAGATTCATTCAGCTTTAATGGAGATGAGTGGGGATAAAGCCCCTGGGCCGGATGGCTTTACTATGGCGTTTTGGCAAAGTTGTTAGGACTTTGTGAAAGGGGAGATCTTGGAGATGTTTAAGGAGTTTCATGAGCAAAGCTCCTTTCTCAAAAGTCCCAATAACACTTTTCTGGTTCTGATTCCTAAGAAAGGGGGAGCGGCTGATTTGGGAGATTTTAGACCCATTAGTCTCTTGGGGGGGCTATACAAATTGATGGCTAAAGTGTTAGCTAATAGACTCAAGAGAGTGTTAAACAAAGTGGTAGCCCCAACTCAGAATGCATTTGTGATGGGAAGACAAATCTTTGATGCTTCTTTAATTGCGAATGAGGTGATAAACTCGTGGTAGAAAAGAAAAGAGAAAGGGCTCATTTGTAAGTTGGATATTGAGAAAGCGTATGATAGCATCAACTGGCAGTTCTTGTTGAAGACACTACACAAAATGGGATTTGGCTCAAAGTGGTTAGGGTGGATGTGGAGTTGTATATCTTCAGCCAAGTTTTCAGTTCTAGTTAATGGGGTTCCAGCTGGATTCTTCCCGAGTTCTAAAGGGCTTCGTCAAGGGGATCCATTATCTCCTTACCTCTTCGTCTTGGGAATGGAAGTTCTAGATGCCCTAATTAGGAGGGCGGTTGCGGGGGGCTACCTCTCAGGTTGCAGTATTCAAGGTGATAGGAGACACAATCTAAAAATCTCCCATCTCTTCTTTGCTGATGATACAATCGTGTTCTGTGAGGCTAACAAAGAGCACCTAACACATTTGAGCTGGATTCTTTTGTGGTTTGAAGCAGCTTCAGGTCTAAGGATTAACTTGGACAAAAGTGAAATTATCCTAGTTGGTGTGGTGGAGGAGATTGAGGAGGTGGTAGTGGAATTAGGATGTAGGGTGGGCTCACTGCCTTCTCAATACTTGGGCTTGCCATTAGGGGCTCCTAACAAAGCCCCTTCAGTTTGGGATGGGGTGGAAGAGAAAGTGAGGAGGAGACTAGTGCGTTGGAAACGACAATATATCTCAAAAGGGGGGAGAATCACTCTCATAAGAAGCACTTTGGCTAGCATGCCAATCTATCACATGTCTTTGTTCCGGATGCCTAAGTCAGTGGCTAAGAGATTAGATAAAGTTCAAAGAGATTTCCTTTGGGGAGGGGGAAGTGTGGAAAGGAAAGCTCATCTAATCAAGTGGGAGGCGATTTGTGAGGATAAGAGCAAGGGGGGACTAGGCTTAAGGAAGCTAGTGCTCTTGAACAAAGCTCGGCTTGGTAAATGGATCTGGAGATTTGCTTATGATAAAGATAATCTTTGGAAGCAAGTGATAACAGCGAAATATGGGCAAGAAGGTCATGGTTGGAGAGCAAAGAGGGCTTATGGGGCGTTCGGCGTGGGGGTGTGGAAGGAAATCTGGAAGGAAATTGATTGGTGTTGGGATAACATGGGGTTCATAGTTGGGAAGGGAAGCAAAATCAATTTTTGGACTGATGTTTGGTGTAATGGTACAAGGCTGTCCCAAAATTTCCCCCACCTATTTGCTATGGCTTCTCATAGGAATGCGACGGTGGAGGAGATGTGGGATCAGAATTTTGGTCAAGGGGGGTGGAATCTAAGATTTTTGAGGGACTTTAATGATTGGGAGATGGATATGATAGGGAACTTGCTACATGTTCTGAGGGATTACAAGCCCTCTATGGAGGAAGATTCAGTCTGTTGGAAGGGAGGAAGGAATGACAAATTTAGGGTCAAAGAAGCTTATAGATTGGTGGCCAGACCCAATGATATTGTTTTTCCTTCTAGATGCATTTGGGTGGATTCAGTACCAACCAAGGTTGCATTCTATGCTTGGGAGGCTACATGGGGGAGGGTGCTCACTCTTGATAGACTTCAGAAAAGAGGATGACAGCTTCCTAATTGTTGTTTTCTATGTGGTTGTGAAGAAGAAACTGTAAATCATATTCTTATTCATTGTATAGTGGTCAGAGTTCTGTGGGATATTGTTCTTGGGTTAGCAGGTGTGCAGTGGGTCTTTCCAGAAACCGTAAAGGAGGTCTTAACTAGCTGGAGGGGCCCTTTTGTGGGAAAGAAAAGGAAAAAGATATGGAAATCTATATCGTTTTGTATTTTTTGGACGGTTTGGAAGGAAAGAAATAAGCTAGCTTTTAGGGGGGGGGAGTGTTAGATATCCAAAAGCTTAAGAATTCTTTTGTTTGTAGCTTGTGGAGCTGGGTTAGATTGTATATTGGTGAGGAGTGTGTGTCCCTTATAGGGTTCTTGGAATGGTTGGCATCCAACTAAGGGGTGGTGAGCCTTGTTGATCTTATTTTTTGCTTTGAGAGGGGGTTGTTGCTTTGTATACCCCCTGTATACTTGTAACTTTCCGCCTCTTCATTAATATATCTTGCTTTACTTATCAAAAAAAAAAAGTGAGAGGTTGAATCATGCATTACATAGTTGTGTTGATATATATATATATATATATATATATATATATTTATTTAAACAAAGATTTTGATTTATTAAATGATAAATACAAGTAGGGCGAACAATCCTTTGAAGATGTACAATTGTAAGTTAAAAGGTAATGGAATATCCTGCACCATAAAAAAAATTAGGCTATCCTCACAAGGGAAAAAAATGCACTAAGGCCATGTTTGGTTAATTGGATATAGCATGGGATAGGATAAGAGAAGGGATATTATATCGTATCCCATCCCATGTTTGGTTGGTGATGAGATAGGATAAGTTATCCCATCACTTATCCTATCCTATGTTCAACCAAACATGAGATAGGATAAGTGGTGGGATATATAATCCATGCTCTTTTTTTTATTCCTTCTACATGGGATATGGTAATTCCATGCCAAGATATGGGATACGCATATCCCATGTCTCATAAGTTTATTTATTTTTATCAATTTTTTTTTTTAATTTTTTTATATACTCATTTTGCAAAATAATTTTTTCTATTATAAATTAAATTTATGGTTAAAAAAGAAAAACTAAATTTTTTTTTATAAACTAATATTAATACATAATATATAAATTGTTTTTATATATTGAATAATATAATATAATTTTTTTTATTTATAAAGTTTAAATATTTTAATCATTAATATTATTAAATATGAGAGAAATTTCAATTTTTTAAATAGAAAATATTGGAATGTGATATAATTTTTATTTTAAACATTGAAAATAATATATATTTTATATTATTTTTTATTCATTTCATAAATTAAATATAAATATGATATAACATAGCATATCCCATTGGATATGCTACCTTAGAATATTATGTTCATAGGATATGTATGTTTAAGGATATCATATCCCATTGGAAATCATATCTTGAGATATGTATTTCCTATCTAATGGGATATGATATCCTAGGATATACATATCCTACATATCCTTTCCCGCTAACCAAACATAGCTTAAAGGGATAAGAAAATTTCCAACAAAGGAAACCAAGTGCTTTGCTCATTGTTTGGCTAATATGACTTGATTAACTGAATGAGGAACCTAAGAGAAGGAGCAACGTAGCTCACTAGGATCATTTATGATTTTGTACATCTAGTTGTCAAACTTCCATGAGCCTCTCTCCTTGTTAGATGTCGAAGATATATATATTTTTTTTTGATTGGAAACGACACAAAGATATATTGATAGAAAAAAGATGTACAAGAAGAAGGATGAGAAATTCTCCCACCAAAGACAACTAAATTACAGGAAAAAACACATAAAACAAACGAACTCCCACTAAGGACCAATCCTTATGGAGTACACACCGCTATCCAATCCAGTTGAATCACATTAAGGGGAGTCCCCTTAAATGCCTTGGAACAGAAAGCCCAAAGGGAAGCAAGGAAAACAATAGAGTCCCAAAGGAACTCTGAATTCCTTGCTTTATCCTCGAAAATCCTTGCGTTTCTTTCCCACCACACAACCCGAATTAGAGCGATGCTTGCAGCTTGCCACAAAACAATCCCTCTCTTAGAATTACCGAAGCCTTTAAATTTGATGGACATCATGTCATATATGCTCCTTGGGGGAACCCAATCCATCTTAGCTAACTGAAATAACTTGTGCTACAACCCAATCGTCAAGGAACAATCAAGAAAAAGATGATCTGCTGATTCCCCATGCTTCATGCACAGAATACAAATATCAGGACTAAGGGCTTTGTAGGGTTTTCTCACTTGTAACATGTCATTAGTATTCACCTTCTTGTGTGCCACTAACTAGACAAAGGACTTCACTTTGAAAGGAACTTGAGAATTTCAAACGAACTTTGAAGGAAAGTCCTGAGGAGATCCAGAAGATTGAGATAATGCTAGAAAAAAGGATTTGATTGAAAAAAGCCCTGAAGAGGATAATGGCCATAATTTGGCATCTGGGACCGAAAGAGATAGATACACATCATCAAGAGACCGCATGAGGCCTTCTAAGTCCTCAATCTCAGAATCTGACAGGTTACGGCGGAAATTCAAGTTCCAAGAGAAAGGACGAGATGGACCGAGAACTGAAGAAATAGAAATGTTTTTATCCACGACTACTCTAAATAGTCTTGGATATTGGGTTCCCAAAGGTTGGTCCCCCCACCACAAATCTTCCCAGAACCGAATTCTTTCCCCGTTTCCTACCACATACCGAGTAAACAAGGAAAACCCTTGAAAGACTTGTGCAAACCTTTGGAGCACAAGTATCTATTATAGTAGCAAAATCTCCCTCTACAATTAGATTGAATGGGCACAAAGCTTTGGCATGCAACAAACCTTCTAGTAATGCTAATATCTTTAGCTCAATAACCAATCCCGATCTTGTATGCTTGGCGTAAGCTTTCAATATTATGTTTGAATGGTCGCTTATCACACCTCTAATACCTAACTATCTATAATACCACAAAGAACATTTGTATTAGTTTAACCTAACCAAACCTATTGGAGAGGGTAACTAAACAATCATAACTTTCTTCTTTGGCCTGCTTGAGTTGCAAATACTTTTCCAATCTAGCATTTAAATATACAAAGGGATTTCCGCAAAAGGTTTAGTGACTGAGGCCCAAAGGGAGGATAAAATGTAAATCTAATCCCAAATGGCATATGCTAATCTCTATCTATCCTCAAATATAATAACATTCCTCTCCAACCATATAAACCAAATCGAGGATAATACAACCACTTGCTAGGGAGGTTTCCTTTTGGAAGGCTACCAAAGCCCTTAAAGGAGATTCCTAACATCTGCCTCTAGGTGGTGTTCACACGAGATTGACTAAGCTAAACATTCCATTCCAAAGTTCTAGTGTCTTTAAACAAATAACACATTGATTTGGGTTGAGAACTTTGTAGGATCGCCTTAATTTAGGCATGTTGTGGTTATTAACCTTCTTATTAGCCATAAGCCAAGTAAAGAGTCTTCACCTTGGGTGGAGCTTTTGAGTTCTAGATTAACTTAGCTGGAGTAAATGAGGTCAAGATAGGAGAGTGTTTGTGTCAATACTCGTTCTTATGCTTCATTATCTCTTCACTTGTGCCTTTGCATTTCAACATTTAGGTATTGATGCTTACTCCAGGTAAATCCAAGTACCTTGGATGCTTATGGAATGTGGTTATTTGTCATAGCAATTACTAAGAGGGTTTCTCTTACTTCATTCTAGGTAGAGGTGTCTATGCACTTGAAATGAATTATCACTTAGATCTTGTCCTGAAAAGGGTTATCTTCTTTTAAAGTATCTATGACTTCATGAGCTCCTATACCATCTCAAAGGTGTCACATTTGACACAACACTTTGATGCTAATATACCTACTCAAGTTAGAAGCAATGTTTAGGGGGTCTGATACAAACTTGGTCTCATGTTAGTGATGAAACTGGCTTTCCTATCACCGATTATTTTGGTAATTGGTTTGATGGTCCTGGTTGGTAGTTAGAGTTGTAGGCTCATTGACATGTGTTGAGTCTGTTTTATGCAAAATGATAGGGATGCGAGACCATCATGCCTTTAGGACATGTGGCATCATAGCTACTCAAGTCAGGAGCAAGGTTTAGGGGGTCTAATACAAACTTAGCTCATGTTAGTGATGAAACTGGCTTTCCTATCATCGAGTATTTAGTAATTGGTTTGAGAGTCTTGGTTTAGTAGTTAAGAGTTATAGGCTCATTGACATGCATTAAGCTTTTGCTTTAGACAAAATGAGAAGGATGAGAGGCCATAATGCCTTTAGGACATGTGACATTAGTAGAAGTTTCCATTTCATTATAGAACAATTAACAATATGGAAGTTAACTGTTCAAAACATTATAAACAGAAAATCTCAAAAGGAACTATAGAAAAATCTTGTATTCTTTAACTCTCCCAGATTCCCAAGCGTTCCTTGAACTTGAGAATGTCTCTTCTCATACCAAACCAATGCTATTCTCTCCAACTTCCCCTCTCATACTCCTCTCTACTTCTCTCTTTAACTTAAATTCCTAAACTTACAATGTGGCTGGCCTCCTTTAATTAAGAGCCTCACTTAATCAATGTGTCCATGTTATGTTGTGTCTGTATCCAATCATGTGCTACACAGATAATAATTGGTTTGAGGGGTGAGTAGGGAAGGACTTAAGATAAGGTTGGGGGAGCAGTTCCTGTAGGAAATCAACCAGTAATCTCAAGGAAATTAACTACCGATCTCAAGGAAATCAGTCACTAATCTTAAGGAAATCAACAAGCTGGGCAAGAAGGATATTTTAGTACCAACTTGAGGGGGAGTGTTGGAAATTAGTTACTAATCTCAAGAAAATTAGCCATTGATCTCAAGGAAATTAGTCACTGATCTCAATGAAATTAGTCACTGATCTTAAGGAAATCAACCACTGATATCAAAGAAATCAACTGTTAATCTCACCCTTGATTGATGGAAATCATCTACCGATTTCACCCTTGATTCCAGAGGTTAATCAGCTATCTTTGACTAGTCTTAAGACCATTTTAGGAAGTTCTTGTATCTAGTCAACTTTGTAATTAGGCTGGCAAATATTTGTAGCATTGATTTTGGAAGTTTATGTTTTTTCTTTTCTTAGATTATTTCTTCTATATAAATATATATACTCTACTGTGAATGATGTAACAATTTTCAATCGGATTCTAAACCAATAATTCCATCAAATGTTGGGAGTACATCTGCAACTTGACCCTCACTTAGAGAAGTTTAAATCAATTACTCAAAAATTTCAGGATGGAAGTGATTGGGAGAATCCAAGAGGGGCAAAAGAGAGGTTCTTGTTCAAGCAGATAATTTGATTAATTTCATTAGAATTTAATTTCAAATATTTAAAATGGTTGTTGGTAAGTTTGTTTGAGAATTTATGTATATTTTATTGATCTCCTTGCCCATCAAATCTATATAATTCTCCTTCTCTGTGCGTTTTTTGGGGGAATGATTATGTTCTGTCTTCCACACTACGGTTTCTGCAAATTTGTCATCAAGACTCTTTGGAATAAACTTTGGTCTTACAATTACATCTGATCTTTTTCCATAGCTTTGATTCTTTTGCATATTTTTCCTTTATGGTGGAACTTAAACCATTGGAGAAGTTAAAATCAGAAATTGGTTAGTTTTGATTGATACTTTTTTATTTTTTTTAATTTTTTTATTCTATTGTTCTATCCTTCTGATTTGAATCTGAAGTTTGAGTTTCCAACTGAACACTTGTGCTTTTGTTATTTGGCTATCGTATTGTACTCATTTATTTGAGTTTTATTAAGCAGGATCTTCAGTTGAATGCACCTCTTATATATTTCTGGTATGCTGAGACAGAGCTTTCCAACAGTTCTGGCAACAGCTCAGAGTCATTGAAGCGGGCAATACACATCCTATCCTGTTTGGGAAGTGGTGTTTCATATAATCCATTTAAATGTCAGCCGTCAAGTCTGCAACTCCTTAGAGCCCACCAAGGGTTCAAAGAACGAATCAGGATGCTGCGAACAACATGGGCACGTGGCATTATAGATGATGGTTCTACTGCTCTCATTTGTTCAGCTGCTTTATTTGAAGAGTTGACTACTGGATGGGTTGCTGCCGTTGAAGTTGTAGATCATGCTTTTTCCATGGTTCTTCCAGGTCATTTATCTTTTTACTTACTATGAAAAGAGAGAAAAAGGAGAATCCCTAATTTTTGTTATTAAAAAAACTGTTAATAATATACATTGGACTTGGGTATATATATATACATGTTAGTGGGACCCACAATACAATAAGGAAAGAAAAGGAAAAGTAAATAACTGAAATAACTGTACACTATCTAACACTTACAAATGAACTAAGGTTTCATTTAATATGTAAAACATATAAATATTTACCCTAGAGGTTCCATTACTACTATATAAATAAAAATTTAGTGGTGTTTTGTTGTCTTCTCTATCTTGCAAGTGAAAATCTTTTTGCATTCAGAGGACACAAGACTAGCTGTGTTCCTCTTAGACTACTCTATGGATTTTAAGCTTGACTATGCCCATGTATTACACTTGGTTGGGATTTTAGGGGTTGTTGTAGGTGTTAAGGCTATATGACACATTAAGGTACAAAGGTTTCCTGGAGACTGGCTGCAAGGCACAACTGAAGATGAGAGCCTGATAGAAGGAAACAGTGATCATATATTTAATATTTTGTGAAATTAAATAATACTACTAGGCATAACCCTCGTCTAAAGGGTCAAAGAATTGAATCTTTGCAGCACCCAAAAGGGTCAAAACAACATAAAATAGAGCATTAGTTGTTATCCAAAGCTGACTCAAACACCCTGTCAATTTATATTGAAATTATAATTAGTCTGGTTCTTATATAACCAACATTATGCCACATTAGATGAGTAACATTTTTTACATATTATACTATCAAATATAAAAAGGCAAACCTCATGCTTAGGCAAGACAGACAACATTATGCAAAGTCAATGTAGAAGAATATTGCACACATACACAAAACAGTTTTAGTAAAAGAATTCAGAAAAAGCTTTGCAATGTGACTTCAGTAAAGGCATCTTGCTAAATAATTTTAAAAAATATATATTATTGGAAGTTGCAAATCAAACTGAAAGACTTCAAAACCTAAATTTACTGTTGGAGAAACACAAAGAGAGGAACGGGAGGATATTTTAAGATCGGTGGAGGACTTTTAAGGCATTGTGGGATTTAGTTTATTTCCTTTCATCTCTCTAGACATCACTTTGTGCGACATTTGAGGGTAGTCTGAGTATTAAACTGCCAAATTGGAATTTAGCGTATAGATCTACTAGGCCATTTAGGAGACACTACACATTTGGAATCCTCCTTCAGTGGGTGTTGTGAAGTTGAACTTTGATGGATGTTTTGTGGGTATTATTCCAAGGCAACTAGGAAATAGAGAAACCCTCATGGATCATCTTGGAATATTGGTATGCAAATTCGCAAAAAATGTTGAGAGGCTAGTCATTGAAGTAGAGACTTAGCTTTGCTCGAAGGTTTGAAGGTGGCCAAAGCTAAAGGTCTCTCCAATCTCGTAGTAGAGGGAGATTCAACCATACTCATATCTTGGGTGAATAAGAAAGAAAGAGATTCATGGAAGTTAGATGGATGGTTCCACCAAATCTTTGATATTGCCTCAGAGTTGGAGTGCTCTTTTTGTTGGATTCTTTGTGAAGCTAATCAAGTGGCAGATTTGTTATCAAAGAGGGTAATGAAAGATTTGACATCCTTTGTGGGGGATTTTCTGCCTTCATGAGGAATTGGTTTTATAGTTGTAACCTCTATCATTTTTTGATCAAGGTGTTGTAATTTAATTATAAGGGAAGGATTTCTCATCTTTCCTTGTATGTAATTGTTTCTTGGCAATGAATTGTTTTTTCTGATAGAAAAAATATTATTTGAGAAAAGAACCTAAACAGGAGTTTTGAACAAGAAGAGGAGAGACTACCATGATTTGCAACAAGGAAAGAGTCAGTTGGGGGACCTAGCATAGATAGAGAATTTTGTCAAATTTGTGTTTCAAAGATCTTACAAATTCCTTCACAGAGAGGGTGAGATCTTTTTCACCTTCATCTTTGTTTGAAATTCTATCTTTTTTCTTTAGGGAGAAGGGTGGGAGGGTTGAGGTCTAGGGTGTAATTGAACATGATGCACAAAGAGGCTAGGCTTTGACAATGTTAGGTCTTTTAGATGCTCACTTTTTTTAAAAACTTTTGGCATCAAATAGTTCAATTTTGGTTATATTACATGGGTTTCCCAGGTGAAGTGAGAACAGTGAGAACTGGATATTTGGCTTCATAGAATCATTGTTTATCTGGTGGATTAGGTTGCTCTCACTCTTGGATTTTTCATTCAATCAGACAGTGGATTAATTTGCAAAAGATTGATTAGAACTAGAAACCTTTGTAGGGTATTTCATTCTTTGAGTTGTTTCATTTGTAAGGATTTTGATGGGCCTTATGAATATTGCTGTTACTATTCTTTTCTTCTGCAGTGGTCTTATAATTTTGGTTCATTTTCAATGAATTGTTGTTCCCATTCAAAAGCAAGGGATGAAAATCTATTTGAGGTGCATGTCATTCCTTATCTTGTTGATTAATTAATACTGAATGGTAAAAATACATGATTACCCTTGGGAAAGCATCAAATCCCAGATTAATTTACTCTCAAACTCCCCCTCTAGCTGGTGTGATTTGTATTGCATTTTGATGGTGTATCTTAATTAGTTAGGGATGATATATCTTATCTGGAAGCGGAAAATCAGGGTTATAGATCCCACAACAATCAAGAAGTCTTTTTTGTCTAGAAAAGAAGTATGGTCTTTTAGGTCCTTTGGATGATTACTTTTGAAACATTTATTTATGAGAGTTTGGTCATTAGCTATTGAGGTTTATGTCTTGAGGGCGGCCTACAAATTAGCTTTGAATCTATAGCCTCTCACTTCCTTGCTTCTCTTTGGGCTTTTTGCTCCATGGTTTTTAAGGGCATTCCCCTTAATGTGTTACAACTAGATTGGCTAGCAGTGTGTAGCTCGAATGGGATGGACTAATCTGGAGAGTTTGATTGTTTTTACATTGTAGCTTCTTGTTTTTGTATTCTTGTTGTTTAGTTTTTCTTTGGTGGGAGGATTTCTCATCCTTCTCTTGTACTTCTCATTTCTATCAATATATCTCTTTGTCGTTTCCTATAAAAAAAAAATAGCCTCAATACAAGGCAATTGAAGATTATAGCCTTGGCTCAAGGTAGTGGGGGCTTTAGCCTCTTACATTCAGAAGGATTTAATGGTTTTGTGGCCTTTTATGGGCTTTTGATATATATTTTACAAGAGGCTTAAGCCTCAATATTCAATGGGTTTAATGAGTTTTGTGTTTTTGTTTTGGTATAGATTTTATAAGTTGTCTTGAGTCCAAGACTTGGCTTACATTTCTATAAAATAAAAGCTTAGTTGACTTCTAATTAACTCTTTAAATGGAGGGGAAAAAAGAGATTGAGAAGAAGAAATAGAGGAGTTGTTGGTTGTTATATTGTTGACATCATATATAATCATTATCTTATTATTGTCCGATAAAGGAAAGGATTATTGCAATTGATGGATGAAGAAAAAGAATGAGTGCATTAATATAGATGGAGAGAATAATGGTGCAATTGGATATGATTATGATTTCTTGGAGGATCCTACTGGTGATTGCTTGTAAGATAGTAATGGTAGTGCTGAAAATGACTAGCAATTAATTTTTTTTATTTTTTTTATTTTTTTATTTATTTTTTTATGAATTTTACAATTTTTCTTTGATTTTATTAACAAATTTTGTAGATTTTTCTTTTCTTTTTTTATGCTTCATTTAAGTAAGCTTATGCCTCTCCTCATTTGAGCAAAATGCCTCAAGATCACCTTTAAACTTAAAAAAATTGTTTAGTACTTTTGTTTTTGAAGTTGACAAAATGAATCTTGTTTTAGCCAATACAGTAAGTTGCTGTCATGGTATAACTAATTAATAGTTTGCATTGGTGTCTAGGACAGAGTAGTCATCAGGATTTTAGCCTTTCTAGTTCGAAAAGGGTTGTAAGAGTCACTTTTGAGTCAATAATGATCAATTCTGAATTTGAAGCTTTAATCCATTCTTTGGGGGACTTCTCAAACCTCCATCTCGAGACTCTGTGTTGCTGTTGTCCTTATTTTTTGCCTTGATTCTAATTGCTTCTATAATTGTAATTTTAGCCCACAGCTAGCTAATGCTTCTTTATCCTTTCAACCTAAAAAGGTATATTCCTGCATCAGGTAGCTTGCTTGCCTAACTTGACATGAAGGTTGGAGGTTGAAGTCCTTTTACCAGTATCTGCTGGTTAATCTCCTGTCTTCACATAAGATGTATAGAATAGTCATGGATTCTAGCTATATTGATCACTGTCTCGCTATTATAATTAAATTTCATGGAGCCTTTGGAGTCTGCCTTGAGTAACAATGGTAGCTGTCTGCTTCTACATTTTACAAGGTCACATGTTCTTTGATACATGAACCCTTTGCTCTTCCTGATTTGACATTTGCCATCTACATGTGGAAGGGAGGACTTATTTTTCTTTAAAAGGCAGAAGTGTAAGGTTTATACTCTCCTCTTTTTGGATCTAAGTGGACTATGAAGTGAGGGAAGCAATTGTCATCCATAGACTTGAAAATAAAGATGGTTTTCAGTGATAGGTTAAATAATTACTTAGCAGGCAGGGGGGTGAGCATGATGTGACAACAGGGGCGGAAAGGCTTGTTAATCTGGGATTCCTTTGGTAGTTTCTTTCCTAAAGCCTTGTATTGCAACTATCACCTGGGGCACCTCTATGAGGAAATTGAGAGAAGTTATAACACAGAATCTGCCTGTCATGCAGTTTCAACTGGCATCTAAATGCTTATGAACAAATCCTTGTTGGTGCCAAAGAAGTGACCTCGAATGAGATTTCCAGTTACCTGCCAGACATTCCTCAGTTCAAAAGGCTCACCCTTGAGTCCTTAACCTGTGGGTATTTTCATCACACTGGAAAATCTCAATGACCCTCTAGTAGGGAACATTCAGTTTTGAGGGAAGGATCTCCCATCCTTCTCTTCATCTTATATTAATATAAATACATCTTCTGTTTCTGATTTAAAAAAAAAAAAATTCAACTGGAAAAGATCTAGAGGTTGTTGAGTAGATGTTAGTTGAGTTACTACTGTTTCCACCTTTTCACAAATTGCACCAGTTTCGGTGATAATTGCCAGCAGTTTTTATTCTAGAAACTAATATTTTCTGAATGCTCTGTTTGTCTCAGTTGACCTTGTTTCCTTAATATCCAAATGTAATACTACATTGGCTTCAAAGAATTGACAATTTTGCAATTAATGGCTTCTCTTCATTACTAGATAAAAGTTATGAACACAGATCTCATCTGATTCCTGCAAAAGACTAACTTAATCATAACCTAGCAATATATAGGGAGAGATATCCATTCTTACTAGTTTTACCTTCCATCATAGAAGCTTAAAGTAAGGTGGTTTAATAATTTAATGGCTGAAATATGAGTTTTCTTAGAGGAAATAACTTTGTTGAAACTAAGAGAGCATGGTTACAACAGAATATCATAATGTGATAATTTTTAATACCTGTGACCCAGTGTGTTGACCATTTGAATGAAGTTCTTACATAGGAAATGCTAACAATCTTTGTTTAATATGACCCATTTATAATGTTAATTTGTTTATTTATTGTGACTTATATGACATTTGTAACTGCAGAGAAAAGAAGCCAAAGTCATCAACTTGAATTTCTGTTCAACTATTATCTTCAGATCCTTCAGAAACACCATAAGCAAACAAGACTATCAAAATTCTTGGAGTCCATCTCTTTGGGTTTGCAAATATACCCTTCCAGCCCAGAACTTTTTACTGCTTTAGTGGAGATTAGCCATCTATATACTGTCCCCACTAAACTAAGGTCAATATTGGATGACTTTTCTAACAAGTAAGATCTTTATCCTTGTCTCTCTGACATTGTTATATCATTGATTTATATTTCAGTAAACAACTACAAGAATTCTTGCTGTCTACGTGCAGCTTCACACTACCCTTATTTCTCTGAGCGTGCTATAATTTTTTTTTTTTTGATAAGTAAAGAGAAATATATTAAACAGAAAGAGGAGACACCAAACTAGTGCCCTCTAGGTATACAGGGAGTATACAAAAGCAACCCACAGACTCTAAACCAAGGAAGCGGAAAGAAACCCCTACCCTTAACTAGAGCCTAGCCACTCAAAAAAGCTAACAAGAGAACGAGGGCTCAAAACTATAAACACCCTAACCCAAGACTATAAATTACATACAAAATAATGTTTCAACCTTTGGAGTGACAGCACCTGAGCGTGCTATAATTTTCTATTTATTTCAGAAAACAAGGATTAAAATGGGTTCTTCTTAAGTCTGCACATAGAATTAGGATTCGGCTTAACACATAGAAACAACTTGGGGGAGATTGATCTTTATCCTCATATCTTTGACTTTGTAATATCAAATATTAAAAATATAAGTACGGCTTAATACACACAAAGACCGTGGGTGGAGAGAGAGAGAGAAAGGATTAAAGGACAAAGAGGGAGAGGGAGAGAGATAGGCTTCACCTCCACCTCCTGTGCTAGCCTAAATCTTTCATGTTTTCTGTGGGTCTTGCCTGATCTCCAATTGGTAATTAGATTATAGGGAGGAGGGGGAAGGGGGAGGGGCAGTGAGGGAGTGGGAGTGGAAGAGTTAGAGAGTGAGGGGGGAGGGAGGGTGAGAGAGAGAAAGTGGGGGTGGTGAGATGGGGTGGGATAGAGAGTGAGAGGTAGACTAATAGGGAGAGAGGGAGAGGATGAATGAGAGAGAGAGAGAGAGGGGATTAAAGAGAGAGAGTGAGGACGAGCAAGGGACCTAGACCTCATCATCATCTTACGCCCACATAAGTTTTGTTTTTTGTAGTTATATGTATTTAGGGAGTTATAAGTATTTAGGGAGGGCATGGGACCACGAGACCTCATGATCATCTTGCCTCCACACAGGATCTATTTTTAGTAGTTATGCATATTTTAATGGAGGGAGGGAGGGAAGGAGGGCATGGGACCACGGGACCTCATCATCATCTTGCCTCCTCATAATATCTATTTTTGGTAGTTATATGTATTTTAATTCTTGCCTTTGCATAGGACCTTATCAAAAGCACTTTGTCAAGCTTGTCCCTTTATTATGTCTTTTCAATATTCTTAGGAGGCTAGAATAAATAGCTTCTACCAAAACCCTAATATTAACAGGTGTTAACTGGGATGATTTTCTAAAATGTAGTATTCATGCTAAAATAACAAGAGTACAAGGCTAATATAATATACATGGGTAATTACATAATAAGGAAGCTAAAAAATAGGTAACTACCCTAAATCAGATTGCCATAAATCTGGAATATACAAGCTAACCAAATCTCCTAAATATTCTTCTGACCAAATACAACTGTACATGGTTTTCTTATCAGTTTTCAAAACTCCCCCTCAAGTTGGTGAATGAATGTTTTCCATTCCTAGCTTACCAACTATTGTCTAAAATGCTGCAGTAGACAACCCCTTTGTTAGAATATTAGTAAGCTATCCTCTAGTAGACACAAGTGGAGTGAAAATTAGTCTACTGTCCAATTTTTCTTTTATGAAGTGTCTATCAACCTCAATGTGTTTGGTGCGATCATGTTATACAGGGTTATCTGCTATATTGATAGCAAACTTGTTATCACAATAAAGCCTTATAGGTGTCTCTCATGTGATCTTCAAGTCTTCTAGGATTATCTTTAACCACAATAATTCACAAATTCCTTCTGGTTAGTGGCACACAAGAAGGTGAATACTAATGATATGCTACAAGTGAGAAGATCCTACAAAGCTCTTAGTCCTGATATTTGTATTTTGTGCATGAAGCATGGGGAATCAGTTGATCATATTTTTCTTCATTGCTCCTTGACGATTGGGTTGTGGCACAGGTTATTTCAATTAGCTAAGATGGATTGGGTCCCCCCAAGGAGCATCCTTGACATGATGTCCATCAAATTTAATGGATTTGGTTCTTCTAAGAGGGGGATAGCCTTGTGGCAAGCTGCAAGCATCGCTCTTATTCAGATTGTGTGGTGGGAAAGAAATGCGAGGATTTTTGAGGATAAAGCAAGGAATTCAGAGTATCTTTGGGACTCTATTGTTTTCCTTGCTTCTCTTTGGGCTTATTGTTCCAAGGTTTTTAAGGGGACTCCCCTTAATGTGATACAACTTGATTGGATAGCAGTGTGTACTCCATAAGGAGTGGTCTTTTTAGAGTGTTCGCTTGTTTTTCAGTGTATTTTTCTATAGTTTAGCTTTCTTTGGCGGGAGGATTCCTCATCCTTCTTTTGTACTTATTTTTATCTATCAATAAATCTATGTGTCGTTTCCAATCAAAAAATAATTCACAAATTCCAAGTGCCATGGACCTAAACTCAGCTTCTGCACTTGATCTGTCTACAACATTTTGTTTTTTACTTCTCTGTCATTAGATTACCACCCAAGTACGTGCAATAGCCTGATGTTGATCTCCTGTCCACCATAGATCCGACATAATTTGCGTTGATATAATCTTCAAGGGTCAACTTTTTTCCCTTAAATAAAATTCTGCCTCTTAGAGTTCCTTTCAAGTACTGTGGAATCCGATACACGACCAAGAGATGAATTTCCTTAGGATTATGCATAAATTGGCTTACCACACTAACCGCATAAGCCATGTCAGGTCTAGTACAGGACAAGTAAATGAGCCTTCGGACAAGCCTCTAATAAGTACCTTTGTTTGCCATCATATCTTCCAATGCCTCTCCGATTCTATGATTCTACTCTATCGGTGTCTCAATTGCCTTGCATCCCAGTTTGCTTGACTCCTTTAACAAGTCCAACACATTTTTGTTGAGAGATAAAAATTCCATGCCGAGAATGAGTAGCTTCAATGCCAAGAAAATACTTCAATCTAGCAAGATCCTTAATTTAAAATTCTTTCATGAGGCACTTCTTCAAAGCTTCAATCCCTTCTATATTGTTTCCAATCACGATAATGTCATCCACATACACGGGCAATGTTGTCACTTTCCCTAAACCCAAGTGTTTGACAAATAAGGTATGGTTGGCTTTGCTTGTACCCTATAGAGAGCATAACCTTGGTAAGCCTCCCAAACTAGGCATGTGGTGACTATTTCAAACCATATAGAGCCTTCTTAAGCTTGCACACTTTTTTATTTCCCAATTGTGAGTTGAAACTAGGAGGAATTTCCATATATATCTCTTCTTCAAGATCACCATGCAAGAAAGCATTTTTAACATCATATTATTGTAAACTCCAATCAAGATTAGCAGCCAATGACAACAACACCCTAATTGTATTCATTTTCGCGACAGGAGCAAATGTCTCAAGGTAGTCAAATCCCATAAGTCTAAGTATAGCCCTTTGCTACTAATGTTTCCTTATACCTTTTGAGTATTCCATTTGCCTTGCATTTGACTATGAAGAGCCATCTACAACCCACTAGAGCCTTCCCTCTTGGCAATTCCACAAAATCCCATGTTGCATTCTTCTCAAGAGCATCAATTTGAACTCTCATAGCTTCCCTCCATTTCCCCATGACCAAGTGCTTCAGATAATGTTTTGGGTATAGACACAGTGTTTAGGCGAGTGAGGAAGGATTTATGGGTGGTAGACAATTTATTGTAGGACATAAATAGGTATATGGGGTGATGAATGCATGTCCTAGTTCCTTTTCGGAGAGTTATGGGTAAATCATGGTCATTTGTGTCAGATATGACTTTCTGTGGTAATTTAGGGTTAGAAACAAGGGGAGAAGTGGTTATTTCATTACTAGAAACTGGTTCAAACTCTTAAACATGAATAGGTTGAATGATACGAGCTTTCCTTCTTCAGCAAATCTGCAATGGACGAGTAGGACTTTGAACTTCTTTTTCCTTTGCATTTACTCTTACATTAGGAGGTGTACACAGTTCAGACTCATTTAGAACAAGGGTAAGAGGTTTAGAAACAGGTTTGATGATCGAAATGGGCTTAGAAGGGAGGACTGGTACTTGACTCAGGGGCAAATTTGTCACGGTACTTGACTCACAAACAGGTGAAGAATGATGTTTAGATGACATAGGGAGATCAAGTAAGAATGGTCCCTATCCTTGTCTTCCACAAATGATTTTTCCCCTTGAAGATATGGATTAGTGAAATAGTCATCTTTTTTGGTCAAAGTGACATTTGCAGAGATAAAATTTTCTTATGGAAGGATGATAAAACTTGTACCCTTTTTGAATAGAAGAATACCCCATAAAAACACATTGAAGTGATCTTGGGTCTAATTTACCCTTGTTTTGAGAATGAATGTGGACAAAGGCAAACACAACCAAAGATTCTGGGGACAAATGTTTGAAGCGTTGAAATTTGGAAAGAATGTAGACAAAACTTGCATGGGACTTTTAAAGTCAAGCACTCGAGAAAGCAAACTACTTATAATATGTACAACAGTTAAAACAACCTCTCCCTAGTAATTTTTAGGAACATTTTTTTTGAAAAAGAAAAGTTCTCGTGGTTCTTAAAAGATAGCCATTTTTCCTCTTTGTAACTACATTTTGTTGGGGTGTGTTGACACGAGATGATTCATGGATTATGCCTTCCTTTTAGAAGAATGGAGACAAAAATTGATTAAAGTAATCTCGTGCATTATTTGACCAAACCTTTTGATTTTAACCCCAAACTGATTTTTAACCATATTGAAAAGGATGGGAAAGACTGAACTCACATTTGATTTGTTTTGTAAAAGATAAATCCATGTCACACGAGTACAATCATCAATAAAGAAAACAAATGGCAAGCCCCAGAAATATTTGGAATTGTTGAAGGACCCCAAATGTCATTATGAATTAGAGAGAGAGGGATAGTGGTTTTTTTATTGCTTATTTGAAAAGAAGCATGTTTGTGCTTTGCTAATTCATAAACAATACAATGAAAATGTTCTATTCTTATTTCCTTGAACAATAAAGGAAACATGAGTTTAAAAACACTAAACAAAGGATGACCAGGTTGATAGTGATAAAGCCAGATCTTGTCTTTATTTGACATGGAAGACTTAAAAAGTAATGACAAAGATAAACTATTCTCGTTTCTAGCACTTCTCTCTAGTATGCCGAGGCTTTTTGTAGTATGTGCACCCTAGAGAGTTCGTCTTAATGGCTTTGGATAAGTCTGATTGACCATTTTCTCCGCTACACTGTTGATTAGGTGCCATCTTTTTTAGGTTTGCTTTCTTTGTCACCAAAGCCGAGCTCTCAGTCCTTGGAGTTTCAATCATTACTCCACGTTTGCCTTCTTTTGCCCTTATTATAGCAATAATCTTGTTTAATGAAGGTCTCCTTTTCCCAATATCTGCACTCGAATAGGATCAAATTCCATATTTGGCCCAACAAGAAAATCATAGATTCTATCCTTTTCAATAGATCTCTTCAAGAGAGACGCATCATCAGTGCCCTTCATTTATTTGTTTTGATAGAGATCCATCTCCTACCATAGTCCCTTAAAATAATTTGAGTACTCTGTGATAGAACAAGTACCTTGTTTTGCATCTGACATCTTCGTTTTGTCTCATAAATTTGTGCAACATCATTGACCTTTGAATGTCTCAAGAATAGAATCCTAGACTTCCTTGGTTGTGTCAAGAAACACACAAGTGTTGGTGATCTTGGATGCCATGTTGTTCCATAACCAGGACATCACCATTAAATCTTCTTCATCCCATGCTTCGAATTTAGGATCTTTTCGACTTGGTCCTGTACCATTTAGATGAGTTAGCTTGCCTCTTCCTTTCAAGAACGTATGGACTAGTTGAGACCACTTTAGATAATTCTTACCATTCAATCAATAGGCGACCTAGATGTTTGGTAGATCTCTCATAGAATGGTTGGATGTTTGTTCTGTTACGTTTGTCTCAAAGACATTGGTGACTTCAGTCGTTTTTGACATATTTTCTATGAAAGGAATGAAACTGAGGGAAAATAAGTGGAATTGAATAACATAGATTGATTTCTAGGGCAACAAAGGCCAATCGAATAACAAAAAAAAGGTTCAAGTAGAAAAACAATGACATAAAAGGCTTGAACTTGCAAAACAGTCAATACCAACAATCAAAAAAATCCTAGAGAGCCTAAAGCTTTGATACCATGTCAATTGGGAGGATTTTCTGAAATGTATTATTATTATTGAAATAATGAGTATAGGGCTAAAAAAATGAGTAACCAAATCAGGGATATACGTGGCTAATTACGTAGTAAGGAAGCTTAAAAAAAAGGTAATTACCCCAAATGAGATTCCTATAAATCAGGGATATACAAGGTAACCAAATCTCCTAAATATACTTCTAGCCAAATACAACTCTACATGGTTTCCTTATCACTTTTTCAACAACCGACAATGTAGAAAGAGATAATCGATCAATTCTTTGCTTCTCATGCATAAGATGCACTAATTAGGACTAAGCAATTTGTTCTCAATTGTAGCATGTCATTGGTGTTTGCCTTCTTATGTGCCGCTAACCAAACAAAGACTTTGATGTTAGATGAGGCTTTTGAATTGCATAAAAATTTAGTTGGAAAAAAAGAAACTGGATTTGATAAATTAGACAAGGCCAAAAAGGAATGATTTTATTGAGTATAAACTTGTAGAGGATAAAGACCATGCTCTTGTATCTACGATAGATGGAGACAATTGCACAAGAGTGAGTGAGGGCACGAGTGTTTCAAGGTTCTCAATTTCCAAATCAATGAGGTTATGATGGAAGTTAAGGTTCTAAGAAAGATAAGAAGAGTTACTAAGGACAACTGATACAATGAGATTTTTTGTTGTGATAACTCTGTAAAGACTTTAAAATTGTGAACACAATAATGATTTT
This sequence comes from Vitis cinerea var. helleri x Vitis riparia, assembly GCA_946000715.1. NCBI lineage: Eukaryota > Viridiplantae > Streptophyta > Magnoliopsida > Vitales > Vitaceae > Vitis > Vitis cinerea var. helleri x Vitis riparia. The sequence goes on along the minus strand of OX254008.1, from coordinate 19,868,749 downwards.
CCCACCACAAATCTTCCTAGAAACTAATTCTTGCCCTATCGCCCACCACAAAGCGAGTGTGTGGAGAAAAATTCTAGAATACTTATGTAATGGCCATCCAAGGGCATTTATGTGACCATTTGACTAGAATGTAAGCGTCTCATCCATTAGGATTTCTCCCATAAATACTTGAAATAACTTGATACCAGATAGTAGAACTTTCCCTAGGGAACCTCCAAAGCCACTTTCTTAAGAGAGCATAATTCCTCAAAGAAGTCTTCTGAAGCCCTAAACCTCCAAACTCCTTTAGCTTACACACTATGCCCCCCTAATAATAAGATGATTTTTTTTTTACCCTCCTCAACCCTGACCAAGGAAAATCCCTTTACAATTTCTCATTCTTTAAAGTTGTTGTTGTCGGAATCTTGGAAAGGGATAAGAAAAAGCTAGAGATGTAAGATAAGCATGATTGAATTATAGTTATTCTACCCTTTAAAGACAAAAAGACTTTTTTTCCACCCACCTAGTTTCCTCAAGATTCTTTCAACTACTAGATTCTAAAATTTGTTTGGCTTCGTATTCCCTCCTAATGGAAGACCTAGATAAAATAAAGGCCATCCTAAAACTTTACAATCATGCATCAAGGCCAACTCGAAGACTAAATTCTGACCTATATTGATACCATAGCAAATACTCTTATCTAAATTGATCTTAATCCTTGATATTAGCTTAAAAAACAATAGGATCAGTTTGAGGTTTTGCAAATTTTTCGGAGAGGTTCTACAGAAAAAATAGTGTCATCTGTAAATTGTAAAAGAGACATTCTTGTTGTATTCCTGCCCATCATGAAGCCCTTTGATAAACCACTTTCATCCGCTTTGATCATCGCCTCACTTAAGACATTAGTTGCAATGGTGAAAAGGAATAGGGAAAGACGATCACTTTATCCTAAACCTCTTCTTGCCTTAACCTAACCTTTGACATTTCCATTTACTAGGATTGCAAAAATTATTGAAGACAAGCAACCCCTCATCCAAGATCACCATATTGTGCTCAACACTCTCTCTAGTACATGATCCAAAAAACCTTAGTCCACATGATCATGTGTCTTTTCAAAATCTATTTTGAAGACTACTCTTTCGTTCCTTGAGCACCTTTCTCATCCACCATTTCATTGGCAATCAAAACATCATCTCAAATTTGTCTCCCCTTAACCAAGGTTCCTTGGGAGATGTAGATGGTTTCATGGAGATCTTTGCATCTGTACCTTGATGAAACCTTAGTTATAATCTTATATAGAATAGTAGCCAAATTGAGAGGGTTTGAAATATGAGATTTTTTTGGTTTGGCACTTGTTGGCACTAAAGTGATGGATGTGACATTGGTACTTTGATTTATTATTCCATTAGTGGAACCCCAAGAACACCCCATAAGAACCTCTTTAATCACATCTCAACACTCTTGATACACAAGAATGATTAAACAATCAAGCCTGAGGGCCTTTTCCTTGTTCAACTGAAAACGACAAAACGCATGCCCTCTTTTTTGAAAAAGGATGGTTCAACCATACATCACTCTCTCCAGATATGAGAGACCAATTCAATCCTTCTATCCTTCAAGAATCGCCTGGGGTTTGGAGTATAACTCATAAAAAAAGTGTATTATCTCCTTTGAAATATTTTCAATGTTGCCTAGAGTTACTACCTCTTCAAATAGTAAGGATTTTATGAACTTCCTATTTTACCTACCATTGACCACCCCATGGACGTATTGAGAATTGTAATATCATTCTTTTATCTGTTTGACCTTAGTTTTTCTCTCTCTAATGAACCTCTTTCTTTACAAGTAACTCCTCTAGTTACCCTTAAAGCTCTCATTGTTGAAAATTCAGAAGTTAGATTCCCTTTTTGCTCATTAATGTCAATGATGACAATGTCTAAAAGAATATTCTTTTTTCCTTTAAATTTCCAAAGGGCACCTTAGTCCATTCTTTTAATTTAGAACTACATTTCACTTCTTCACGAATTTCTGACCTTTCCAACCGCCAACCTGACACCTAGGCCACCAAGAGCTGAGTCTCTCCTTGAAGTCTAGGTGAAATGACCACATGCCCTCAAACTTGAATGAAGCTAGACCTCACTTAAATGGATTGGTATTTAGGATGATTGGGCAATGATCAAAGGTTAGTTTAAAAAGCACTTTTTGGAGGGATTTTCATTTAAATGATTTGAATTTTGACATTGAAAATGATTGTAATCGATGAATATAAACTTTTATTTAATATATTAGTCTTGAAAATATAACAAGTTAAAACTTTAGAGATGATCATATAAAGACATATATCAACAATCCATATAAATATATATGCTTAGTACAATTTGAACTAAAAATTTAATAGGTATATTTTTGTGAATTTTGTGATCAACCTATACATTAAACTCAAATTTTGTTAAATTGAACTTTTCAAAGCTCTAGTATTCAATGCTTTATATGGTATGATATAGCTAAAAATCTTTAAATCCTACTATCTTTTATAAAATTGGTTGTTCTTCCGTGCTTTCAATGTGTACATGTATACATTTTTTTCTATTTAATTTTTCACTATATAGAAAAACTTCCCCTTGAGGCCTGATTTAAGTGGTAAAGGGATGGGAAGGGTTTGTGGGAGGCTTCAGGTTTAAGTCTTAATGGGGACAAAAATTTACTTATAAAAAAAAAAACCCATATCAAAAACTTACAACACATAATATGGTACGATACAAGATACAAAACCAAAAAGAAAAAAAAAAAAAAAGAAACAAAAAGAAAAGAAAAGACAAACATTAGATGATACATTTTACAACTTAACAATTATGATTGGGGCTTGGTGTTCTTAAGAAAGTAGGGTTAGTTTTAGAGTAGGGTTGTGGAAGGTTATAAGGAGAGCTTGGGATGGTATCAATTGTAGAACCTCATTTTTTTGTGGGAAATGGTTGGAGGGTGATGTTCTAGAAAGATGGTGTGGTGATTCTTCTTTGAGCTTGTCTTTTCCCTCGTTGGACACCATAAATTTAACTAAGAATGCATGAGTGATGGATGTCTTGGAATAGGTAAGGGAGATCATTGGAATCCTTGCTTTTCAAGGACTCTAATTGATTGGGAGATGGAAAGGGTTGAGTCATATCTCTTAAGGCTTCAAGGAAAGTTGGTGAAAAGGGATGTGAAGGGTAAGATGGAGTGGATGGATGAAGGGTAAACTTTCAGTTAAATGTTTCTAAGAATTTTTGGTGCAGGAAAAATCAGTCATTACCAGTGATAGTTGTTTGGAATTGGTGGGCCTCAACAAAAGTGGAATATTTTGCTTGGAAAGCATCTTGGGGAAAACCTCTTTACTTTAGATTAGCTGCAAGGAGAGGGTAATCTTTGGTGAACAAATGCTTTCTTAGCAAAGAGCAAGAAGAATTTATTGACCACATTTTCCTATATTACGCTAAAGTAAGGGTTTCATGTTAGTTGGTTTTCTCTTTATTCATTGGTAAGAGAAACTCTTAGGTTAGTATGGATCTTTTATGGTGAAAGAACAAAAAGGATTTGGAGAGCTGTCTCTTTTTGTGTGTTTTGGACATTATATGGAAGGAGAGAAATCAAAGGTCGTTTGAAAGTATTCAGAAGTCGGATCAAGTGGTAAAATCCTTGCTTCTTTGTAATGTTTTATCTTGGGCTTGGAGGTGCATAGATGGGACCATGTCCAGATTTTTAGATTGGTTGGGGACTAGGTAAATGGGGGATTTTGTTTTTTGTTGGCCCCCTTTTTTCCCTTTTTTTAATCTTTGCCTCTTGGCATCCTCTATATATGTTCTGTGGACTTCGCCATGCCTTTCTTTTCTAGGTGCTACTAATATACTCTTTTACTTGCCTATAAAAAAAAGCCTGTGTTTGATAGTGAATTAATTCAGAATTTTGTTACCTTTTTCTCTGTGAAAGAGTCCACCATCACTATTTAGTCACTAATAGATGATGAATAAATGCATTTAATTTATAGTCCAAGTTGTTTTTCATCTGTTTGCATAACTTGCTGCTACCTCTATTTGGTTTCCAGATTTGGTTTGTCTTGAAGATCTAATATTTTGTTGCATCTCAGTTTTTTGTTTACAGCTAGATATCATTTAATGTGATGCTGCTTCCAATATTTTATTCACTTATGCCATGGATGCTGATAATTTTCTATTTTTTGCCATATCCTCAGAAAACCATCCGTGATGGTTTGGCTCTTTGCAGTGTCATATGAATTGATCAGAGGTGGCTCCCAGCATAGAATTCATGGATTGTTTGAAAGAGCATTGTCAAATGATAGGTTGCGCCACTCAGTACTACTCTGGCGTTGCTACATTGCGTATGAGATTGATATAGCAAGCAATCCTTCTGCAGCTCGACGAGTTTTTTTCCGTGCTATCCATGCCTGTCCATGGTAAGAGTTGTTCTCTAGTTGAGGTTGTGCTTTATAAATGCACTTATAAAGCTGTATTTTATCTAATTATTTGCTTGTAAATGCCTTTCGTTTATAGATTTTGCATTTAGAGTCCATTTGAGAGTGATTCTTGGAGGGTTAAAAGTGCTTCCTAATCCTTGGAAGAGCTTTTCTTACAAAAGTTAGGCATTTAATAAAGTTACAAGAATCACATCTAAAAATATAGAGAATCACTTGGAAGTAATTTTTGGATTGGCACTTGGTAGGTAATTTTTCCCCCCCTCAGATTAATTTTTTGTTATATATCCTACCAGCAAAAACATTTTCAAAATATTTCTTGGTTTATAAACGATGCTCCATAAAAGTGTTTCTAATGGAAGTGTTACTTGGAAAAGGTACTATAGGTTAAAAACGTTTTCATGGAAATCACTTCAAAACATGTCATGCTTTGTAGGATTGTAGTTCATGGAAAAATTATAAATATCCTTGCACCAGTAGTATCTCTTTGTAGGCCTTCCTTCTCGCAATGTTATCATTCTAAATTATCTTTCTAGTCACTTGAGACCTGGCTTGGATGGCAAAGGGGTTCAGGTGGGGATGAGGAGGTTCTAGCCTCAATTCCATGTTGTTCCCAAAAGTAAAGTTTACCCATCAAATAATTTATCGCTCTTAGCATTTGCATATGAATTCTCTACTAGATAACACAAAGAATAGGAATGTTGCCCAATGTTTCCCTTTTAACAGCAGCATTGACGTTGTTTGCCAACTGCAACTCTTCATAGATCAAGCAGATTTGAGAAAGGGTTGTAGCTGCTGTTTGTGGCCCAAATATGCCACTCTCATATGCCACCTTTGATCCCAAAAAGTGAACCTCTTTGTAGGTAGACTCCTGGCCATGTTTGGAACCTTGGAATGGGGAATGGGAATGAGAAATTGATTCCTTTGTTATGGAGTATGATATGCATATTGAATCCATATCTTGCAAGCTTAAGCTTTTAGGAAAATTGGTTGTTCAACATGATATCAGAGCGTGGTTTGACAGAAGGTCTAATGCTCGAGCTGTCTCTCTACAATTTGTATTTCCCCATTTGTCTTGTTGGATATGAATCCAAATTTATAGTTATTTGCTTATGTATCTTTCCCCTTGTTTATTTGGTATCTTTTCCCCTAATTTGTAATTCTATGGTATCTCTTTACGTATGGGCATGAGACCGCATGTGAGGGAGGGTGTTAAGTAGTATGATATGCATATTGAACCCAAATCCAACATCCTTTCCTATTTATTAATGTTTTTGAATTGTTTTTTAGAATCAGAATGAAAATAAAAAATTCATTATTTTGGAATCCAAATCCCCATTCTCATTAAGAGTTTGATTCCAGGTCCAAAGCTCCGACGTGGTGGGCCTTTTTAGTATTGGTGCCAAAGAAAAGGCATTTTGGGTATCATAGAAAAACACAAATATAGGAATGTTAAAGAGTTGGGTATGTTTGTGAAGTAATTTTGAGTAATGTAAATGAAATTCGCAGGTCCAAGAAGCTATGGCTTGATGGATTTCTGAAGCTGAAGAGCGTTTTAAGTGCAAAAGAGATGTCAGATCTGCAGGAAGTAATGAGGGATAAGGAATTGAATGTGAGGACGGACATCTATGAGATTCTTCTTCAAGATGATGTGGGACCCTGACAGGCGACGACAACTTCCCCATATTACTGAGGGTGTTAGAAAATCTGTGTTATTAAGATTTGAAAAGAGTCAGCAGTAGTCGAAATGGGTGTGAAACGTGTATATTACGTCCTTCCGTTTCTATATTTTTGTAACCAAATGATTACAAGCTCCAGTTTGAGGGTTCTGATTTTAGGCCCCTTAAAATTCACTTTCGGACTATATGAATATATATTATATATAGTTTATTTTTGAATGATGAGAGTGAAAATGAAATTATTAATATCTTATTTTTAAATAATATAATGATTTATTTAATTAAAGGGTGATTTTTATCTCCAAATGAAAAAAATTATTTAAAATTTCAAAGATTGTTCATTAAATTTTATTAATTAATCCCAGCTTAGGAAAAAGATGTTTTGGTTGAATTCCTATTTCTTGATTTGATTAGATGGCATGCTTTTCTTGATATTCTTCCCACAAATTAGATTAACTTATAATATACATGAAATTGGTGTATAGGTGGATGTCACGAGTAAAAAGAATTTATATCCTAGTTTAATTTGATTAAGACAATATGTGCAATCAAATTTATATGGATTTTAAATCATAACAAGAGTGGGATTGAATGAACAATCCCAAGAATGAGGGTAACACAATAACATACAAATAATCACCAAAAGCAGGTGTACAATACACTAGGCATGGAAAGCTAAAAACAATGTTACGTGTACAATAAAGGGTTAGGTGTGCATATAATCCTAAACATGGCTGACAATTGCATGGTACATTATTTTACCAGACGTGGGACTTTAGGCCATAAACACTGTTACATTTAGATTGCCATGGAGGTACTCCAAAATTCGGCAATACTTTGAAAAACATCTACTATGTAAGACGTGGGACTTTAGGCCATAAACACTGTTACATTTAGATTGCCATGGAGGTACTCCAAAATTCGGCAATACTTTGAAAAACATCTGCTATGTAAGAAAAACATAGATACATGATGGAAAATACAAAATTAAATTATCTGAATGACTAGAAATATGTGCAATATGTGTAATACAAATAACATGGATTTTAAATTACAAAACAATTACATCTCAGTAATATGTATAAAATAAATAAACACCAATATAGTATGTTCTTAAACATGTAAATGAAAACCCATTGAAAAAAAAGGAACTAAAAAAGTATTAACTTTCCCAAACAAATCTAAGAAAATAAGTTCCCAGTACAAATTTTCCTCTGCCCCTCATCTAAAATCTTAACCAAAAAAACCTCACTCAAACATGAACATTGTAATCCATTACAGAGTTCCCAAATGCATGGCTTTGTTTTTTATTTTATAAAAACCCTAACAAATACCTAAAAACCAATATACATTTCAGATGGCCACTGTGGTGCACCAATTCTAAACAAACTCATGGATGTCCCACCATTGAACCATGGATACATCCAAATGACGAACAAATGTTAAAACAATTTCTCCCTCATCCCAATTGACAACTCAAAACAACCAACAAAGCGTTCAACGCCATGGATTCAACATCGAACAAAGATACAAACACGGAGTACAAGGACAAAGAGATGATACCTTCTACGAAGGTGTGGTGTATGACAACGACTTCTCGTGCAAGAAACTGCACAAATTTGAAGAAGGGGAGGGTAGACCTTTGGCATTGTCTCCATGTCATTGTTGGGCCTCCATTATTGACGACTTCTCCTTGCCTTAGGGCTCCACTAGATTTGTCCGGTAGCTTGGGGTTTCAAGGAATATTTCTTTTAATTTATTATGTTTTAAAGAAATGATGTGTTTATGTGGGTTGGGTTTTTTCAAGAATGATGCTTGGGTTTTGTAATATCTTATCATTAGGTTTCATTTAGCACTTAACTTTGTGCTTGTGGAGAAGGTGATGTGGCTGCCATTTGAGCAATGGTTGTTGTGGGTAGAAGCCAAACAACCCATCAATGGGCATTTTTGACCATTAAGGGGGGTGCATTGTTATAGTGCATTAAATGGGCATTATTTGGGGTCAAAATGTAGTTTACTTGAAAAAGACCTTTTTGGGTTTTGATTTCGTTGATTATTCCTCTTTGTTGCATATTTACATTATTCTCCCAATAAAAAATTCAAACTCAAACCTACCCCTAACTTGTTTTTATTTTCATCGTAATCATAGTTTTGAGCAACAAGATTCGATAGAAAGAGAATGATTGTTTACTTAGAGTTGTGTGTTAACTTCCTCTTTGTTGTGAATTAATTGGTTAAAAGAGATGAAATAATTTTTATATTTGTAAATTTAACTTTTTTCATATTTTTGTATGAAGGGTAACCTATTTTTGACGTAAATACTCTTAATTATTTCAAGTATTTACATGTATGTTTTAAAGAAATGGTTATTTTAACAAGAAAAAAAATTGAAGGTATTTTTGTCAGAATGAAACAAAAAAATAATGAAGGATTAGATTTTCAAATTTAGATTTTCAATAACCCTTTTAATCAAATAACCCTTTTATTTTTTATTTTTTATTTCTCTATGGAAATCTTATGTTTCATAAAGAGTCGGGTTTAGGTTCACTAATAATAGGTCCGCAATTACTTGGAAAATAATCAAGTGACTTTAATTGTCTTCATTGCATTTAAGTAATGATTGTTGTGCACTAATGAATTTGGATGTTTTATTTTTATTAAGGGGTCATCTTTAGAAGGTTCTGAGCTTCTTTCCTACCTAGATGAGAGTCACTATTACCATAGTGAGAAATGCCACACCAAAGTAATGATGATGGTGTTTAATTTGTATTTATTATGTTGTTATGGGGTAGGGCTCATGGTGATAATGTGGCAAGTGAGTGTTTAGGTTGCTGACCACTTGTACATTTTTCCATACACTCCACGTGCTAGTGGTTCATCTTGCTCTACATCTTCCCCATATTTTCTAAGACATTTTTTAATAAAAGCGCGGGGAAGTCTAAGTGTTAAGGACACATTTTTTAAGTTAAAGACATTTTGTCTTCTTGAAGTGTCATGGTAAGCCAACATCATTAATACTTTATAAACAATTTCTTCTTTTCTTACAATTTTTCTTTCTAAAACAATTTTCTAGTCTTCTCTTCTTTTACCAATATTTTTTACTCAAAGTAAATGGTGATCTAAGGGTTATTAGGGAGTGTTATAGTATCTTGCCTTGTTTGAACATTCATTCTTTCTTTGGAAAGATGAACTTAAACCTCTTAAGTCAAGAGTGCTTAATTCCTATTGAGCATTTGAAGGTTGGTCTTTGTCTTCCTCTATTGTCGCTTCTATAACATTCTTTTATTTTATTAAGGTGTCTATGCAGCATTTAATACTTTGAGTGTTCTGATGATAATAACTCTCATGAACCGCACTCCTAACTATAGGATTGGTTTGGTGAGTTAGTGTTCTTATACCAGGTGATTCATCATAATATTGGTATGTAGTATATCTTGCCAAACAACGAGTCAAAGAGTTTGTTTTTTGGAATTCCAAACTCTTGGAAAAAGTGGGAGGATTGGAGCTTGAATTTGGTTGGTGGAGAATGGAAGATGTTGAATGTACAAGAGAATGTTCCTCCATTGCTCCTTACCCATCTTCTTCTACTATGTTATTTATGTTATCCATTTGGGTTTGTTTTACATTATATTTTGTGTAGAATCCAAGAGGGTACCGGGCGACCCATTTATTATAGGAGTGTTACCATAAAGTGCTTAGGGCGGTAAACTTTGGCGTTCTTATTACACAACTATTTTTAAGTCACCTTGGTTTAACAAGGTTAGCTTATCACCATATTCTTAGGAGCAAGTGCCAATGAGAGTCATTCATGGTGTGTCCTTTACTGATTACAGGACTTTTGCTTAGGTGCCATTCTCTCTTACTCATTTGATGATTTTGTGATTCATTTCAATAAGGGTACACCATTAAGAGATAAGAATACCCTTATATTAAGGTGTTATGCATTCTTATTTGTTTGTTGACAATGTTGTTCCTTTCATTTCAGTGTAGGATATTTTTAAACAATGGTTTTTTCTCCATTGAGGATCCGAGGTGTCGATTATTCAACTAGAATGTCGCAAATAAGTTTGAAAATGTTTAGGTAAAGGCAAATTAGTTTTTGAAAAGGTATAGGTTAGGTTAGAAGGTTATAGTTGAGCAAAAATGGTTTAAATACTTTTTGAAAACTTGTAAGAGTGCTCAAGCATTGTCTAAAGCGTTGGAGCATTGAAGCCAACTCTCAAAGGCTTATTTAAGTGCTTGAAGTGCTCATTTAAGTGCTTAAAGTGCTCAAGTGGTGCTTAAGTGCACTCGAGCACACAATCTTGGATTTTTCAGATTCTAGTAGTCCACATTTTAGAAAATTGAGATTTTATTTTTGGGATGAAGTTGATATCTAATTCCTTAGTCTCTAAGGCCTATATATACCCTACCTAAATGTGTTTTAGGGTTTGATGCTCTTATTCTAAAAATCCTAACTTGCCTTAACATTCCTAAAAAGATCTTAAAGATTTGTTGAATGAATCTATGTTATTAGAAAAACTTGTATCCCCTCAAAATATGGGAAAAATCTATTAGAGCACTTAAGGTATTGCGTTGTAGACATGGATCGTGATATAGTTATTAGAGAGTAAGTCTTAGGTAGCATTTGTCAAGTAAAACTATGTATTACAATCTCATATAGTGGATTATTGATTTGAAGTCTTAGACCCCATGGTCTTTTATCTCCACATTTTATGCAAGGATTTTCCACGTAAAATCCTTTATCTCACTTGTGGATGATTGTTTTTAGTTATTTTAATCTCTTAAAGGATTAATTGAATATAAAATTTCAATTCTTGTATTAAAATCTTTGAAATACTCTCATTCACCCCCTTTGGTTGTTACCCTAATGGATCTTAGGTTTTTCACCATATTATAAATTTATTAGAGTTGTTAAGCCATTTTGGTGCTTGCTCTAAGGAAGAGTCTTAGCTTAAAAAGAAATCTAAGAGGCGGTTGATTTTTATGTAATCACTTTTTGATAAGAGGAAAGTCGATTGTCAAACTTGGGCTTAGGAGGGTCGTAGCCATCGATTCGAATTGGTACTCGTGCTTTCCTTTGTGATATGACTCTCCTCCATTAGTTAGTGCTACATGTTTAGGACATTTGTTTAAACTTTCTTTTTGGATGTTGTTAAATGTTATAATTAAATTACTATTAGCTATTGTTTAAGTTTGAACTTGTTTGGACAAAAGTATCTTAGTTGATTTGTTAGTTTTAAAGTTGAGATTTGAAAGTTATAGAGTTTTGGTTCTACTAGTCTGAATAGAAATTTGGTAATTGGTAACTTCCAATTACAAGATAAATGATTGTGTCAATTTACACTTCGAGTCTTTAGGCTTGAGGTGTGAAATGACTGTCATGCCCTTGGAGTGGGTCTTAAGGTGTGATAGAGTGGTATTAAATCACTAGGTTATGATCTTGTTGGGAACTTGTTTTAGTTTACTTTAGAGATAGATGAGTTACGTATTAGTTTAAGTTTTAGCTTCATCTAGTATAATTCCCTTTATTCCTTATAATTCTAAATTGTTTAATTGGTTTCTTAGTGACTAGTTTAGCTATACCTTATGCTTTATAGGACCTCATGCCACCAAGAAAACCAACATCTTCCCAAAACAGTTAGACTAATGATGATGTACCTCCCCCACTTGAGGTTTTGCCTCTCATGAATGCATAAGGGCTCTATAGGTATCTTGGGACTTTGGCTGGTTTGGTTTAGCGTTAAGCTAGAGCTACTAAAACTCAAGTATAAGGACAATCTTCATTTTCTAAGGGTAGCTCCTTTGATGACTTTAAGAAGTTAGGTCTTCCTTACTTTTCTAGTACTTCAAATCCAATGGAGGTAGAGGCTTGGATTCTTAAGATGGAGAAATTCTTTGATGTCATAGATTGCTGTGAGGAGTAAAAAGCCTCGTATGCAACATTTATGTTAGACAAAAAGGTAGATCACTAGTGGCGTATGACCAAAAGACTTTTAGAGGATTAGGGACCTATAGTTTCAAGATAGTTTAAGGAGGCTTTCTACAAGAAGTACTTCCCTGATAGTCTTAGACAACAAAAGGTTGGAGAGTTTGTTCGTTTGGAATAGAGGGATATGATTGTGGCCTAGTATAAGGCTAAATTTATAGAGTTGTCATGTTTTGCCCAACAAATTATTGCTATAGAGGAGAAAAAGACATTAAAGTTTTAGGATGGATTGAAGCCTTATATGAAGAACAAAATATCTATTTTGAAGCTTAGTGTTTATTCAGAGGTTGTGGATAGATCTCTTATTACAGAAAAGGATAATAAAGAGCTTTATCAATACAAGGAACAATAGAGGAAGAAGACTACGAGTGATGGTTCTCGTGGCAACCAAGCACAAAAAGGTCTGCTTCCGCTAGAAATAAGAATAAAGGGAAGACAACACAAAATTCAGATGTAATTTGTCCTACTTGTGCTAAGAAACATAGGGGTAAGCCATGCTACAAAGAGACTAAAGCTTGCTTTGGTTGCGAGAAGCAGGGGCATATGATTCAAGATTGTCCAAAGATATGGAGGATAAACAGAAGCCTAGAGCCTAAGGGCAGGTGTTTTCAATGACTTATTGATATGCTCAATCTACTTCCGATGTGGTGACAGGTGCTATCTGAATCCACACTTTATTTGTTAGAGCCCTAATTGATCTAAGCTCAACACACTTTTTTATTTTCAGTATCTTTTATTGGTTTGTTGGGTATGCTTGTTGCTAGCTTGGACTTTGATTTGATTGTTGCTACTCCTATGGGAGATTCTGTTGTGGCTAGTAGTATGCTTAAAGATTGTCTTATGATGATTTATTATAGAAAAATGTTAGTTAACTTAGTACTCCTTGACTTTCAGGATTTTGATGTGATTTTGGGGATGAATTGGTTAGCTTCCTACAATGCCTCTGTTGATTGTTTAGGGAAAAAGGTGATGTTTAGTATTCTTGGTCAGCTTAAATTTAGTTTTAAGGGGAAGCATGTGGGGAAAACCACTACGTATGATCTCAACCTTATGAGCTAGTTCTTTGCTCAGGAAGGGTTGTCAAGACTTTTTGTCTTATGTGGTGAGTGATGAAAATGATTTAAAGTTGGAAGACATACCCATTGTAAGGGATTATCCTAATGTCTTTCTAGATGATTTGCCTGACTTGTCATTAGAGAAGGAGGTGGAGTTTACCATTGATTTGGTACCAAGAACAACTCCTATCTCTAAGACTTCATATCGGATGGTACCTATGGAGCTTCAAGAGTTGTTAAATAAGAGTTTTATTAGGGCCAATGTTTCATCTTAGGGAGCTCTTGTTCTGTTTGTGAAGAAGGATGGATCAATGAGACTTTACATTGATTATAGAGAGTTTAATAAGGTGACAATGAGGAACAAATATCATTTTCCTCAGATTGATGATTTGTTTGATCAATATCTTAAATAAATCAATAAAAATATTTTTTTCAAAAAACAAAATTCTAATTATTTTTAGATAAATATATTAAATTAAAATTTTTAATTTTTTAAATGCGTGTGCCAAGCACACTATTTCCGCAGCAAAACCTATTGTCTTTTGCTTTACTTTCTAGTTGAGCACTTGTCATGGACTTAAGTTTAGCACGGGATTTTTGGTCATAAAGGAAAATGCCCTAATCCAAATGATAGGCTTTATTCAATCGATTTTTTTTTTTTTCTAACAACCAAACTTACTAGTACCCTTGTATTCCTTCATTTTTCTCAACATCCAAACAAGATTCCTACCAATGACAAAGAATATATAGAGATTAATGCAGAGTTAGAGCACGGAGAGGTGGCCGAGCGCTAAAAAATTCGCAAGCTACACAAACAGGAATGCACACATGAACACTCAAACCTTCTATTTCCTGCTACAAAAATGTGGGACCCTTGAGAAGCTGAAGCAAATCCATGGAAAGGCAGTAACTTTAGGATTACTCTGCAGCAAACGCCAGCACTTGGCCTGCAAATTACTCAACACCTACACCCAACTGGGCAGCCCAGTCGATGCCCAGAAGGTTTTCAACCACATTCAAAACCCAGATATAGTCTCATGGACATGTCTAATTTCTCTCTATTTGCACACTTCTCAGCCATGCAAAGCCTTCTCTATCTTCTCCCACTTGTTTCACAGTGGCCTCAGGCCTGATAGCTTCTGTGTTGTCGGAGCTGTATCTGCTTGCGGCCATAGGAAAGATCTGAGTAATGGAAGAATAGTTCATGGGATGGTTTTTAGATTTGAGTTGGGTTCAGACCCCATTGTGGGCAATGCGTTGATTGATATGTATAGCAGAAGTGGTGCAATTGAGGTGGCCTGTTCAGTGTTCAAGACCATGGAAATTAAGGATGTGTCTTCTTGGACCAGTTTGCTTAATGGGTTTATCAAGTGCAATGATGTTGACGCTGCTCGTCGAATATTCGATGAAATGCCGATGAGGAACTCGGTTTCTTGGACTGCAATGATCACCGGGTACGTTCAGGGTGAGGTCCCGATTCCAGGGTTGGAACTGTTTCAGGAAATGAGAGCAGAAGGGAAGGATTGGCCTACTGTGATCACCATAGTGGCTGTTCTTTCGGGTTGTGCTGATATTGGGGCATTTGATCTTGGAAGCTCTGTTCATGGTTATGTTAACAAAACCAATCTAGATTTGGATGTCACTGTGAACAATGCTCTGATGGATATGTACGCAAAGAGTGGTGCCCTTGTGTTGGCTCTGAAGATCTTCCAGGAGATGCCTAAAAGGGATGTATTTTCATGGACTACCATGATTTCTGGGCTTGCCCTTCATGGGAAAGGGACGCATGCACTTGAGGCTTTTTCAGACATGTCAAAGTCAGGCGTCGTGCCTAATGAGGTTACACTTTTGTCGGTTCTATCAGCTTGTAGCCATGCAGGACTGGTTATCGAGGGCCAGAGCTTGTTCCAGAAGATGCTTCAGTGCCATGGAATTAAGCCCAAGATTCAGCACTATGGGTGTATGGTGGATCTTCTTGGCCGAGCAGGGCTTTTGAGAGAAGCAAAAGAGTTGATTGAGCATATGCCCATTAAACCCGATTCTGTGATCTGGAGATCGCTGCTTAGTGCTTGTTTAGTTCATGGAAATTTGGCAATGGCTGAAATGGCAGGGAAAATGATAATTGAATTAGAACCAGATGATGATGGGGTGTATATACTTCTATGGAATATCTATTGTTCTGCAAGTAGGTGGGAGGATGCTCTGAAGGCAAGAAAGGCGATGAGGGACCGAAGGGTTAAGAAAAAACCCGGATGTAGTTGGGTTGAGGTGAATGGTGTTGTTCATGAATTCCTTGCAGAAGACGCAGTTCATTGCATCCGTGCAGACGTTTATACTGTTCTTGAAGCGATCACAGAGCAGATGAAGGATTTGGACAAATAAGACTAGTTCATTGAAGCATCAAGAAGGTCTGATTTGAGATGAATGAGGTTAGGTGAATCCATTAGTCTTGTTAACAATTTTGTTGTTGCTTAATCTACAAAGAAAAATCCACACAATCTACAGGAGCCAAACTTGTTAACAAGCCTTGGTCGGTTTTAGCATGCAAGAGCATCTATAAGAAAGTCTGTCTTTTGGCATAGAGGGAACTATGGGAAAGTAGGAGTTAGCATAAAAGAGAAAAAAGGATGGTAAGCTTGCAATCCTAAAGGGCTTGTGTGTTGTGATCAGAAAGAGTTCAAGCCTTCTCAAACACATTTATAAATGCCTGTCTCTGCAAATAGTCCTGTCCCTCCACCATTGTTGTCAAGCTTCCACACAGTGAATTGTGCACAGATTGTGGCAGCAGCCACCAGAGAACTTGATGATGAGATCAGTGGATTCCTGATGACCGCTCCCATGGACAACCGGCTTGATATGGTAATCAACAAAGTTCCATAAATCTACTTATTTTTCTGTTGTCTGGTTCAACAAAATATATATATTAGTTCATACACAGTAGCCTAAGGGAGATTCAGATTCTTTTATTCTTCAAGGGCTGCAGCTGAACTCCTTGAAATTTTCTCAACAATTTCTTCTCTGGAATTGTATCTCCACACCTTCTTATTCCATTAACAAATTCTGCTTTCCTGGCCTCGTCAAATTATCCGGATTTCTCCCTCTGAAGCTTTATAGAAAATGTGGTACAACCTTTCTTGGGGGCAAAAACGAATGACAACTCATCAGCGGATGATTGCATTTTTCATTAAAATTGAATAACAATATTAAATTATAACATTTTAAATATTTAATTTATTTTGAAATGAATATTAATAGGAATAAATACAAAATAGAGAGATAAATAATTTTTTTGAAGGGACATATTAATCACAATTTTCCTAAAATACGAATGCTAAATAATAAAAAACAAAAATCATGTATTTTTTGTTAAAAAAGAGTTATATTATTTAATATATATTACAAATTTCATCAAAATAATTAAAAATTATTTAATTATTTAGAATCCAACAATGGAATAAAATAATATCACAATTTTCCAATAAAATGACTTCCTTAGTTTTTTCTTTATATGCTATTTTTTTATTAAAAAAAATTAATTTTCCCAGTAAGTATACAAAACTCCCAATCAAGTGATGTTTAAATTGTTGGAGTTTCTTTTTTTAATTAATTAATTTTTTTTTTCAAATATTTGAAACTAAAAAAATGAGCTAATTAATTTTAAAAATTTCTGGACCAAACTAGATAATATTAATCCCAGTATTAGATTTATCTAGCAATTTTGGACTAGTTTTCACGCCAGAAATTTTGGTATCATTGGATTAGTTTTTGAGTTTGAAATTAATTTTAAATTTGCTAAAGTTAGTACACAGGAATGCAGAGTGGGAGTGAACATCTCATTGATTTTCTCATCCTTTTTCATATTTGGATAAATTAAATGATAATGAGAATGAAATAAAGAATGATTTCAAAGGAAATGAAATCTCATTTATAAGTGAGATAAATTTGTAATAAAAAATTAATTTAATTTTTTTTAATACAATGTGAATAATAATACTATTTTTTAAAATGATTAAACTTAGTACTTTGTTTATAAAAATTCTCAAGAACAACAAACAGCCCGTAGCGTTAATTTTTTAAAATAATTTTAATTTTAAATTACAAGCTCAAATAGGTTTATTTAGTAAAAAAAAAAACTCTTAATCATGTTTTTTTTTTAATGAAAATGAAAAATTATTTTAGTGTTAGTGTTTTTTTAAAAAATGAAACCGAAAGATTATTTGGAACTAAAAAATTTTTCGAAACTAAAAAATGAAATTAATGGGCATTTTTGAAATTTTTATGTTGAATTTATTAATGGGTCATTTTTAAGATAATTTGAAACTAAAAAATTGAGTCAATTAGTACTACAAATTCATAAACTAAAATTGGTATGAAATATCTATGCTTATGACTATAATTTTTTGAATTTTCTCACTAAGCAAACAGACTTCAAATCAATTGAAAGTTAATGCATTACATTCATGAATGATTTGATATTTTTTTAAAGTAATTTGAAACCAAAAATTTGACTCAAAAATTGATGCAGGTTTCTTCCAACCAAATTGATCCAAAATCCTCTATCATTAGTTATATAGTAATGTATACCTAATAAAGAAAAGTTGGTTTGTTTCGAACAAACAATAAAATTGTGTTGTTTTTTTATAATTTATTTTAAATAAAATATTATTAATCATTTTCATTTTCTAAAATGTTATTACTTATTTTCAACAAAATTTATAATTAAAATATTAATATCGCTATTTATGTTATCTACTAAAATATTTATATGATTTTGTTTTAATAAAAGAAAATATTATTATTTAATATTTATATTTTAGAAAATTATCATTGCAATTTTTATTTAAAAAATTATTATCTATTCATTTTATATTTAGCCAGTATAATTTTTATAGTATCAATTCTATATCAATTTCAAAATATCCTAACACATTACTAAAAATTTTAAAATATTGTCATTCATTTTTAACAAAAGAAATTTGGTATTAATATTTATTTATTTAAAATGTGAAAATTAGAAATATTTTTAGTGAAGGTGAAAAAATTAATTGTTTTTTGGTCAATTTAGTAAAGGGGATAAGTTTATATGAGTAAAAAAAGACAATTTTGAAATGATGCATGTGAGAGGGATAAAGGTTATAGCACAAGGGCATGTATGAAGAATATTTCTTGGAAGTAGTGTAGCTGCATATTAAAGGTAAAAAATAATGCCAACATTTGTTAAAGAGAGAATTGTGCTTTGAGGTGAGATGGGTGTGAAAATTGACCCAACATCCACATATCACTCATAATTTATGATAAGGATATAAAAAAATAATGGACAAATATAGGTGTGGTCCTAACTGAAACTCAATTGACAAGACAATGACCAATCGATATGGGTGCAGTCTCGAAAACTCAAATTGACATAGAAAATGATCGATCAATATAGGTGCGGTCCCAACTCAAATTGAACACAAACTGATAGGAAGATGGCCAATCGATACATGTGCGACTCTAACGGAAACTCAACTAACAAGACAATGACCGATTGATATAGGTACGGTCCCAAAAACTCAAACTGACATAGAAAATGACTAAGATTGGCCACAATTGAAACTCAACTAACATGACAATGACCGATTGATATAGGTACGGTCCTGAAAACTCAAACTGAAATAGAAAATGACCGATCGATATAAGTGCGGTCCCAACTCAAACTGAACACAAGCTGATAGGAAGATGACCGATTGATAAAGGTGAAACCCTAACTGAAACTAACAAGACAAATGACTAATCAATATAGGTGTGACTCTGAAAACTCAAACTCAAACTGACATGGAAGATGACCAATTGATATAGGTGTAGTCCCAAACTCAAACTGACAAGAAAATGATTGATCAATATAGGTGTAGTCTATGGCCAAAAAAAGATTGAACTGACATGATGATGATCTGATCAGGTGGCTCAAAACCAAATGATAACTGAAATAACGATGGAAGCAAACTTGATAGGAGGGGATATGCCCCAGTACGATAACTCATAAGGATCGATAACTAGGTCAAAAGGTGATGCAATCTACTGAAGGTTTGATGATCTCAAAGAGTAGGGTATGCCCTAGTATGCAACCTGCAAGGTTAACAACTAGGTCAAGAAAAAGTGAAGCATGTGAAAGGTCTGATGATCTCAAAGAAAGGGTTATGCCCCAGTATGTGATGGTGAACAAACTATGAAATGACATGCCATCCAAATTGCTATACTTTGGAATATGCTCAATAGTCATGCAATAAAAAAGTCTAACCTCGAATAGGAAATGCCAAACAGGACCATGTATCATGATACCATGTTGGCAAAACAAAACTAACTGATGGATAAAAAGAACGATCACCAATGCTCAAAATGCAAAGTGTAAGCAAGTCAAAACTTAATATATACTATCAAAATGAAAGCATATCACTAATGAATCAATAATATACGATGAGAATCAACAAGCATTCAAGGATCCATTGCATGTTCCAGTTGGGCCTATTACTAAAGCAAGATCCAAGAAGATCAAAGAAGCACTTAATGGGCTAATTCAAGAGATTTGGGTTGATTCTAACGTAGGACATTCCAAGCTTGGCCCAAAGGAAGATGAAGGTGTAATAAATTTAATCCAAGTTATGGAAGGCTAATCTGGCTTGATTGGGCGTGATTTATGGCCTGGATTAATAACTGATTGACTTTCCAACTTCATATCAGTTATTTCCTATTCTAGAGTTTCTAATTTCAGGCCAAATCTACCTTAATTTTAGGCTTTTATTATTTAGAACATTTTTTTAGCTATTTTTGTATTTTGGATCTATTAATTTCAGACCAAATCAACTTTTATTTAGGGTTTTAATATTTAATACATTTTTTTTAGCTATTTTCCTATTTTGGATCTGCTAATTTAAGACCAAATCAACTTTTATTTAGGGTTTTAATATTTAGTAAGTTTTTTTTATGACATATAAATAGCATGTACTCATTGTAATAGGGGATAATTTTTTGAATAAAAAATCAGAAAAGGTGAGGCTTTGCTCTTCTTTTGGTTCTTCAAGAACTGTGAACTTATCAGGGATTCTTCCTTGTGGCGTTCAAACTTTATACCTTCGGTTCATGATTCCATTATAATCATTGGGTCCAGGTTTGTTACTTATACTTTTGGTTCGCATTTCACTTATAAACATTAGGTCAGGGTTCTATCAAAAATCTGTATTTTAGCTTTCTTGGCAATTATTCCAATACTGTTTGTTGGGTCTCAAAGCGTGTCAATTGAGGTTCGCATCATTTGGTATCAGAGCACAGGTTCTAAAATCAGTTTTCTATCCCTTTATATTTTGTTTCCTATTATCATCCTATCTTGTTCCTTTTGTGTTCTTTATTCCTTGTTCTTATTTTTTTTTTCAGCACTAGGTTAAAATCGTGCACTAAGCTCAAAAAAAAAGAAAAAAAGAAAGAAAAAAAAAAGACTTTAGAAAAGAAATAGAAAACAAAAAAATAAAAAATAAAATTGTGTGTAGTTTCAATTCTCTCAAATCAAAATATTATTTTTTTTCTCCCTTTTCCTTTGATTTAGTGTTTCTGTCATATTTTCTTGCCATTGGTATTAGTTTAAATACTACAAGTTGAATTTCTTGATCAAGTTTATTGGTTTAAGCATAACTGAAAAGGGGAAGCTACGAGTGGAAAAAAGCAAGAGAGTGTGAGACTAATATCGGGAAAAAACCATTTTAAGAGTGAAACACGAGTGTGAGTGCAAACACGTGAGGGAGTGTTGTGAGGAATTATTTCTAACATTTTTTTTTGTAGTTTAAAAAATATGTCTTCTAGGGGCAAAACATCAAATAAGGAAGGAGGGGAGGAGTCATCCCTCATGTTGCAGGCTATGCAACAATAGTTTGAATGCATGAACGTGGTGTTTAATGATATTCGGGATTGGATGGATAGGCAAGACGCTATTATCGCTTTTTTGCGTGAGGAGCGTGCCCAAAGAGTCCCTAATGCTAGAAGGCAAGGAAGGCGTGCGCGCGTTGATGATTCTGATGATTACCATGAGATGAGTTTGAAAATGAAGAGGATCAAGCTTCATTGAACCATGAAGGTAGGCTTGCGCCAAGGGGAGAAAGGCGTGGTAGAGGTTTCCGAAGAGCTCCAAGATGGTAAGATGAGACTGATAGAAACCTAGGAAACATCAAAATAAAGATACCATCATTCCAAGGGAAAAATGATCCAGAAGTGTACTTGGAATGGAAGAAGAAGGTGGAGTTCATCTTTGAGTGCCATAACTACTCCGAAGAGAAAAATGTAAAACTAGCTGTGATTGAGTTTACTGACTATGCTATTATATGGTGGGATCAACTTGTGATGAACAGAAGAAGAAACTATGAGAGGCCTATTGAGACATGGGAGGAAATGAAAGCCACCATAAGGAGTCGGTTTGTCCTTAGTCACTACTATAGGGACTTGTATAAGAAATTATAGAGTCTTACTCAAGGCTATAGGAGCGTGGATGACTATCGCAAGGAGATGGAGATTGCCATGATTCGGGCTAATGTAGAGGAGGATAAAGAAGCTACTATGACAAGGTTTCTGAATCGGCTGAATCGGGACATTGCCAACGTGGTGGAGTTACAACACTATGTGGAGTTGGAGGACATGGTGCACATGGCAATAAAGGTGGAACAACAACTTAAAAGAAAAGGAACTCGGTCATTTCAAAATCCCGGCTCCTCTACTTCATGGAGGCCAAATGGAGGAAAGATGAAGGGGTTGTTTTCAAGTCCAAAACTGAACCACCAAAAAGGAGAGATGAAGCTCCCAATGTCAACAAAGGTAAAAATGAATCCCAAACTTGTAATTTTGATATTAAGTGTTTTCGTTGTTTGGGAGTAGGTCATATAGCTCGACAATGCCCAAATAAGCGGACCATGATCGCACGTGTTGATGGAGAGGTGGAAACTGAAAGCGAGGAAGATGATGACTAGATGCCATCATTGGAGGATGCTTGTGACGATAATGTGGAGTATCCAGTGGAAGGTGAGTCACTTGTGGCTAGGCATGCTTTAAGTGCCCAAGTTAAAGAGGATGACATGGAACAACAAAGGGAGAATATTTTTCATATTAGATGCCACATCAACAATAAGGTATATAGTATGATCATTGATGGG